>CM076575.1:836383247-836767451 GCA_034641835.2 Pinus albicaulis
CATTTTTTAATGAAAAAAATTATGAATAATATGGAATGAATCATTGTAAATTATGATAAATCTTGTATTTAAATGACATTTTATCTATGAATAAAAAATAAAATGGGATCATCTCTTCATATATATATGTGTGTGTAAGAGAGAAATAAAAAGCAAAGGTAATTCCACCAAGCCTAAAGGAGCATGTCCTAATACATTAAATTATGTCCTAATATATTAAATTATGTTTGGTTTCTAGAAGCATTAATCATGAACAATCATGAGATCCACATTTATACCATACTATTTGCAAGTTAAAGGAGCATGTCCTAATACATTATTATGTTTGGTTTCTAGAAGCATTAATCTTGAAGAGTCATGAGATCCACATTTCCATCATACTGTTTGCATGTTCACATTTCCATCATGCTATTTGCAAGTTCTATACGAAGATATGTAATCTAATAACTAATTAGCAAGTTGTGATGTCCTAATAAATTATTATTTTTGGTTTCCATCATACTATTTGCAAGTTCTATATGAAGATATGTAGTCTAATAACTATACAGTATAGCCCATGTAACATATAATGACCTTTGACAGTATGAGAAAAGAGTAAAAAAACAGAGAGGCCTCCCAGCAGAGTTCCACCTATTCATCAAGGTAAGTGACATAATATCGGAAGTGAAACAATGACACCACTGAACATATGTGAATTTAGATATTAAAATAACATTTATTGCAAATGACATGTGCATGGTTTATCTTAAAGTTTGACTTAAAAATTTTATGGTAGAATTCACATCTAAAATTAATGGGAGGAAGCCTTTAGTTTGTGGGAGAAATGACACATGTACATAGTTTACCTTAAAGTGGTTGTGTTTTATGGATATTAAAATGAAGAACTTCTATTTAGATCTATTCCAAAGATTGACTATAGGGTCATTTACTAGATATGTCACCTTTCATAAAAGATGAGATCCAGAGGCTACTTGGCCCTTTACAGACTTTTCCTATAGAACTTATAGAAGTTAAGAAATTTACATTGACAAATTTATAGAACTTGTAGAAGTTAAGAAATTTACATTGACAACATATAGAGATTCAACTAGGCTTGTGAAAATTACAAGTGGACAATGTATAATTCTACTTAGAAGAGTCTTTGGTTTAATGGTTAAGCAAGAAAGAGTCATTACTTTCTCTATCTAGAGTAGAAGTGGAATACATAGTAGTTACTTCTTTTTGAGTGTTTTGGATGAAATGGGCTCTACAAGATATTAAGGTAAATTTCTTCTTGAGTGTTTTGGATGAAATGGGCTCTACAAGATACTAAGGTAAGGTAAATTTCTTTGAGTGTTTTGGATGAAATGGGCTCTACAAGATATTAAGGTAAATATATATATCTATAAGTGTTTCAATAGAAGTGTAATAATAATTTGAAAAATAAAATATTCTTCTTCCTTCAATCACTATTTACATATCATCATAAAGTACCACTTCCTCACACAAGTAGTCTTTGAGAAAATAGTGAAGATGGAATACATACCTACAAAGCCTCTTGTTAAAGAAGCATTTGAATATATATGTGAGAAACAAATTAGGAATAGTTCTTGTAAATTATCTTGTTAGAGAACCATTTGAACATGTGAGAAACAAACTAGGGATATTTCTTGTAAATTATTGTCACTTATTTGACTTCAAAATAAGAGCCTATGAAATTGAGTGCAATATCTATGTGGGAGAGTACACAATAACTAAGGGGGAGAATACAATATATTTGACTTCAAAAGAAGATCCTATGAAATTGAGTGCAATATCTATGTGGGAGAGTACAAAATATATAAGGGGGAGAATAGATATAAGGAAGGAATAAAAAGAGTAACAAAAAGCATATGATTGTGTCAATAATTTGTAGTCAAGAAAGATAACAAAGGACCATCAAAATTGAGTGCAATATCTATATGATCAAGTGTCAAAAATTTGAAGTAGTCAAGAAAGATAACAACGGACCATCAAAATTGAGTGAAATATCTATATGATATTTATATGATCAAGTGTAAATAATTTGAAGTAAAGAAAGATAAAAAAGGACCATCAAATTTGAGTGTAATATCTATATGATTGTGTCTATAATTTGATAATTTGTAGTCAATAAAGATAACAAAGGACCATAAAAATTGAGTGCAATATCTATGTGGGAGAGTACACAATATCTAAGGGGGAGAATACAACATAAGGAAGGAATAAAAAGAGTAACAAGAAGCATATGTTTGTGTCAATAATTTGAAGTAGTCAAGAAAGATAACAAAGGACCATCATCAAATTCAAATTGAAAGATAAAGTAGTATTCTTCATGAAGAAGAAGCATTAACTAGGTTCATGATTTAAAGGGCTCATTTTTTAATGAAAAAATTTATGAATAATATGGAATGAATCATTGTACATAATGATAAATCTTGTATTTAAATGACATTTTATCTATGAATAAAAAATAAAATGGGATCATCTCTTCATATATATATATATATATGTATGTAAGAGAGAAATAAAAAGCAAAGGTAATTCCACCAAGCCTAAAGGAGCATGTCCTAATACATTAAATTATGTCCTAATACATTAAATCATGTTTGGTTTCTAGAAGCATTAATCATGAAGAGTCATGAAAGCCACATTTCAACCATACAATTTGCAAGTTAAAGGAGCATATCCTAATACATTATTATGTTTGGTTTCTAGAAGCATTAATCATTAAGAGTCATGAGATCCACATTTCCATCATACTATTTTCAAGTTCACATTTCCATCATGCTATTTGCAAGTTCTATATGAAGATATGTAGTCTAATAACTAATTAGGAAGCTGTGATGTCCTAATACATTATGATGTTTGGTTTCCATCATACTATTTGCAAGTTATATATGAAGATATGTAGTCTAATAACTATACAATCTAGCCCATATAACATATAACGGCCTTTGACAGTATGAGAAAAGAGTCAAAAAATAGAAAGGCCTCCCAGCAAAGTTCCATCTGTTTATCAAGGTAAGCAACATAATATCGGAAGTGAAACAGTGACACCACTGAACATATGTGAATTTAGAATGATTTCAACTCTTTTTTCAAAGGAGAAAAAACCCTATTTCATATATTGATAACAGTTCATATACAAAATCCTCTCGATATACCCATAACAAGTTATCAAGTATAAAATATCAGATTCTGTCTCATACAGAAATACATTACAATAGTATAAAAGACAATATGTAGTCACATATAAAAGAAAATATGTAGTCACATTACAACAGTATAAAAGACAATATGTAGTCACATTACAAAAGATCAGATTCTATCTCATACAGAATACATTATAGTAGTATAAAAGACAATATGTAGTCACATTACAGTAGTAGATCATTCTAGTTGAATCATTCTAGCGTTGAGGAATCGAGAGAAGGCTCAGTAATGGCATAATCTTAACAGTCGTGGTAAACTTCCATGCACAAGGCGAGAATCAGCTAGAGCAGATGAAATTGATGGATCCACAGGAACAGTAACAACTGCAGCAACCGAATGCATATCATACTACCATGAATTCAACATAAACCTTAGAGCAAAAGGTAATGAAATTTAAAGCATAATTAACAGCATAGATGCTTTGTTTGGAATTTTGGGGTTTCTCATTCCCACTTGGTTTAAAGACAAAATTTCTATAGCAATGAGTGCCTTGACTTCTACATGACACCAATCAACTCAAATTAAAATCAAGAATTCCAAAAGGCACATTTGCAGTAACAGTCCAAGGTTAACATAGAAAAGGAAAACCCTATATACGCAAGTGAACCCCCAAATCTAATGGACTCCCCTGAAGCCCACGGTTACTTCTTACATGTAGAAGGTAAGTGGAGTGCGATTCAAGGCTGCAAAAGAGGTGGGCTTGCATGGCAGCGCCAATCAGAAAAAGAGTGGACAATAGTCCAGTGAGGCTTCTTCTAGCAAGGTGGAAGCCACCAAGTGGTGCAAAACCGGAAGAGGAGACCAAGAAGAAGTTGTTCCCTGGAACTTGTGATTCAAGAGAGGTCACAAAGTGGAAATTTTATGTTTCAATGAGGTTTTTTCATTTGAATAAGGTTCGTTTTTCAACAGTGCCCTCAAATATGTGGGACTGACTTAGGAATCCAAGCATCATATTAACAAGAAATACATTAGTGATACCAAAGTTGTCGAAAACAATTTATATGAAAAAAAATAACACTTCTTACACATGGAAGGGAAGTGGAGTGTGATTCAAGGCCGCAAGAGAGGTGGGCTTGCATGGAAGCGCCGATAAGAAAAAGAGTGGACATCAGTCCAGTGAGGCTTCTTCTAGCAAGGTGGCAACCACCAAGTGGTGGAGAACCAAAAGATTAGACCGAGAAGCAGTTGTTCCCTGGAACTTGTGATTCAAGAGAGGTCACAAAGTGGAAATTTTATGTTTCAACGAGGTTTTTTCATTTCAATGAGGTTCTTTTTTAAACAATTCCCTCAAATATGTGGGACTGACTTAGGCATCCAAGCATCATCTTAACAAGCAAGACATTAGTGATACCAAATTTGTCGAAAACAATTTATATGAAAAAAAAGAACATTTTGGACTTGGTATGACATGCACTAGGCTTAATTATTAATAAATGGAACTTGGTGATTGTCACCATAATTGGTAATGAATAATTCATGTAGATTTCATGTGAATCCCATTGATAAAGGTGCAGAAGAGGAGGAGAAATACCTGGTAGTTCACTCGCTTGACGTCGTTGCAGACAATCACCAACAAAGCGGACGGAAGCGGCCCCAGACTAGTAGTAACACCACAACAGATCACCAAACAGAACAGCAACGCAAAAACATGCAAAGAAAAAATGCTAAGAAACACAGACGCGAGAAACAAATGAACTCCGCGAGCGATATATTTATAAGAACTAGTTAGGCCGAACTAAAAGTTTGGCCGAAATTTTGTTGCCGATTTTCCCATCTCCGGCAAAAAATCTGTTTTCCCACACTGTCAATCTAAATGGAAGAACGAGTTCGGTCGAAATTTCTCATAAATTTCGGTCGAACTATTGTCGAAAAAAAAATTCCGCCCCTGATTCTCACAAAAGTGTAACCCAGACTCACATTTCCGCCCATATATGTGTGTGTGTGTGTGTGTGTGTGTGTTGAATCATATCTTGAAAAAACTGAGTTGATAGACTAATCCTTTAACAAAAAATAAATTAACAATATTTGTGCCATAATAGGTTTTACACTTTTACTTAAAACCTCCCAAAATAGAAAGAATTTTGATAAACATGGTTTTTTTCAAAAGAAACATAGTAGAGTCATAAAAATTCGCTATAGGAAGCACAAACATAGGGGACGAGAATGAAATCTTCGACCTGGTAAGGATATGGGTGAGATGAATTAGAACCTCGCCAAACCAAGAAACAGTTCTATGAAACGTGGAAGCTAAGATATACTTGTACATGTAACCCTTTTCATTATTTTATTTCCATTCGTATAGAAAAAATGTGAAGAAAATTTATTGCAAGGGTTTTTTGGGTATTAAAAGAAATACCCATTACAGAGCCGAATTTGTGACCTGTGAGTATTGGTAAAAGAAAGGAAAAGTTAGAAACTGCATAAATCAAACAAATACATAAATGTAAGTTACAATATTCGAGTAAAAAGTGAGAAGAAAAAGTATTTCAGCAATATTTACCTTAATCAAAATGTAGAATGGTCGCACACAAAGTTTCTATATTTGATAGATGAGAAATCTAGCTACGGAAAATTTTAAGAAAACCTCCCCTCCTCCCCGCAATTATATGTATAATAATTGGGTGAATTCTCATGGTATATATAAAAATGTACAGGTTATTTTTTGGCAAATCCTTTATTGAATCATAATTTTTTGTTAAACCTTGGCTAATTTTTCACTAAATTATAAATATTGTAAAGTCATTGCAAATAGTGTTACTTCTCAACATAATGTTTTGGTAGCTAAGTCATTAATGTTATGTTCAAAGTGTTCAACACCTTCACAAGTTATATTTTGGCACTAGGTGAGATCAGTGCAACATCTTGGAAAATTTCAAAGAACTATTAATCTATGTGACAATATTTCTCTACCCATCTGTTTCAATTTTTGGGCTTTATCATTATTAAGAGAATTTTCTCCACTTGGTGAGTTGTAGTAGGGTTGGTTTGGTTGCATTTGGGGGGAAATTAGGTTGGTTAGGAATTATTTTTGGAGATAAATCTTAAACCCTTATTATGACTAGTACTAAAAATTAGTGTAGGGAAAATTGTTCCACCAAATAAAAAGTGATAATTAAATTAAAAATTTTAAAACCCTATTCTAAAAAAATACATCTATAAAGATGATAATTAATAAATAATATTAAAATATTTATTATTACTATTTAAATAATAATAAATAAATAAATAAATTATTATTTTTAATATTTGCAACAATAAAGAGAATTATATATGGTGTATATAATTTTTACATTAAAACATAAATTAAAATAAATAATCTTTCATATATGAATATTTTTAATTAAGATTTAATAATAATTATTATAATTATATAATATTTTTTATTTATTAATTATATAAAGCATTGATTATATTTTATGTGTTTTTATTTATATTCTATTTTATATTGAGTTATATAAAGAATATGATTAGAATGCCAAAATAATATTTTGAGTTACATAAAAATACTATTATAATAATACTTATTGTATTTAGGTAAAAATTTAAAGACAGTAAATACAAACATTATATTTTAAGTTAATTCTTTTTCTATCATAAGAAAATAGTTTCTTTGTATCTCTACATTCATTATTCTTTAAATATTATATGTTTATATGAATTTGAGTCATATACAAATGTTATGGAATTTTTTTTTGAGGAAAATATACATAGATAGAAAGGTTTTTGTGAAACCAATAATGTATCTATATATGTATATGAATTAAAAAAAAAAAAACATAATTTAATGTATTTTTTAAATTCATTTTTATATCACTTGTCTTTTTAAGTATAAAAATAATTAAATAAGTGCCCTGGAAATACATTTTTTAATGATATAATTCAAAGAAAATTATACAAGTCAATTTAGAAGATGACATTGAAACATATTTCAATATATAATTAAAAAACTAAAAGGTAAAATCACTAAAATTTTTTGAGTTTTTGTAATTAATATCTTAAAAAAGAAGTCCACAAGGTCTTGGATAGATGGTGATCAGGTGCTTTGTTAAGGAACTCCTTGATGTGAAGTCATCGGTTCAATTCCTTTCCCTAATGAAGGTGATATATTGGACATGATGAATATGTAGTCCTACCAAGATTTAAAAAAATCTTAAAAAAAAAAAACTTACCCTACTAGATATTTTCAAATTTTTAAAATTATTAATTTTAAATAAGAAAATTAGTGAAACACTTTCTTTGCTCAAAGTAGTGTAGATAATAATAATAATAATAACACCAAAATTAATAAAATAAATCACTAATATTATTACTATGAGAAATAAATAGATTTTTTTTCTTTTCCAAATAAAATGCAATAAAATGAAATCGAACAACTAAATTGATTGGTGACATATTTATATAATTGTAGGTGAGAAAACCTGTCATTGATAATGCTTTGTAAAAAAGGTCTAATTATTATTATTTTTATCATATGTTTATAGATAAATGTCTTTCGGATTAATCACATCATGAGGATTTGGTCGATGTTTCGAACAACTAATGTGGTTCATCCTCAAGACAAGGTGAAGAAAGAAACCAATCTCATTGAATAAATAGTAAGGATGCACCATTGCTCGAAAATAGATGTTAAAACTAGCTGTTAGAAATTAGCCGTTATTTGACTAGTTCGTTAATAAGATATAATATTAAAAGTTTTTAAGATTTAGAAAAATTATTAAAAAAATAATTATAATTTAATTATTTAACAAAAATGATTAAATTCAAGTTATTATAATAAGGGAAGGGGAAATAAAAAGGGGAATACTCTTAAAATACAATATTTTACTAGTTAGTTAATAATATATAGTATTAAAAGTTTAGGATTTTAAGAACAATTATTAAAAAATAATTTAGAATTTAATAATTGATTAAAATGATTAAATTCTAGTGATTAAAATAAGGAAGGAGTAAATAATAAAAAGAGAATATATATATATATATATATATATATATATATATATATATATATATATATATATATATATATATAAGGGGTAAAAGAAACAAAATTATAATATAAAATAACAAAAAGAAACTAAAATAAAAAACTCAAGACAAAGAGAAAAGGATAAAGAAAAGAAAGGAGTTTTTTTCAAACAAAGGGCCAGAAATAAAACTCCAGAAAAAAGAAAAAAATGAGAGGAAACCATCGCACAGGGGAGAAATCACATGGAGAGGCCTAGAGTCCAACTCTTACTTAATTTCCATCCGTCATATCTATTGAGATTCTTAGGATGCCTTTCAATTTTGATAGCCTCCCTTGGCTTCCTATGATAGGAATGATACACCTTAGGGATGAATTTGGAGTCTTCAAAGCATACATGGTGGCACGATTTCTCAGCAAGTTCTGCAAGATCAGAAGTGCTAGACCGATTGTGCCTAATGTTTGTCGTGTGCTCCTGGATTCTCCGTTTAATGGATCAACAAGTTTCACCAATATAAGGCGTACCACAAGAGAAAGGTACCATATAAACCCCTTTCAAGTATTTTGGGTCTATGGTATCCTTGACAAATCTGAGAGAATTCTGAATAGTATAGAGGGGTTTGAACGAAGAGGAGACATTGTTTTTCTTGAGGACATGGGAAATTTTGTCTACGATCCCTCGGATAAATGAAAGATTAACCTTGGAGATATTATATATCTAATAATACTTGTCTCTTAATCCCCTCACCCCCAAGGTTTATGGCCTTCCTAAGATTCATAAACCTGAGGCCCCTTTAAGACCTATTGTTAACACAATAGGTGGTCCCTCTTGTCACCTGGCTAAATTCTTAGCTCATAAGATTAAACCACTTGTGGGTCTTACTGATTCTTATGTTAAGGACTCAAATTATTTTATCAATGAATGGAAATACATTAGGCTTTAGCCTGGGGATTTATTATTCAAATTTGATTTTGTCTCCTTGTTTAAAAAAATCCCCATCCTAGAAGCCATTGATGTCATTAGGAGGATCTCAGACCATGACACTTTTAAATTGGCTGGCCTCTGCCTCACCTCGACTTTTTTCAGTTTCCAAGGTGAGTTCTATGAGTAGACTTGTGGTGTGGCCATGGGTTCCCCTCTTTCCCCTATTTTTGCTAACTTATTTATGGAGGATTTTGAATAGAAGGCCTTGGCCTCAACTCAATTTTTCCCGCAAAAGTGGAATAGGTTCATCGATGATACTTGTGTCATTTGGCCCCATGGTTGCGAAAAGTTATATTTGTTTCTTGGTCATCTGAATTCCCAGTCTGATTACATAAAATTCACAATGGAAGTAGAGGTGGATGGATGCCTCCCCTTCTTATATATTCTTCTCTCTAGAAGGGATGATGGTTCTATCTCTCACCAGGTTTTTCGCAAGAAAAATCACACTATGCAGTATCTTCATGTAGATTTGCATCTTTTTCTAGCTCAGAAATTTTGTGTTCTCTGCACTCTAGAGACCTGTTGTCTTAGGATTTCTGATGATATCCACCTGGAATCAGAGAAATCCCATCTTATTGACATGTTTAAGAAGAATAGGTATATTAGTTCTCAAGGTCTTAAGGCCTTTCAAAAATCCTCTAAAGACTTAAAAGACAAGTCTTCTCAAATAGATCTTATCTCCAAGGTTAATATTCCATTTATCCAAGGGACCACAAACATAATTTCCCATGTCCTCAGGAAAAATAATGTCTCCTCTTCATTCAAACCCCTCTATACTATTTAGAATTCTCTCGGATCTTTCAAGGATCCTATAGACCCAAAATACTTGAAAGGGGTTTATATGGTTCCTTTCTCTTGTGGTACGCCTTATATTGGTGAAACTAGTTGATCCATTAAACAGAGAATCTAGGAGCATGCTATAGACATGAGGCACAATCAGTCTCACACTTCCTCTCTTGCAGAACATGTTGAGAAATCGTGCCACCATGTATGCATTGAATACTCCAAATTCATTGCTAAGGTGGATGATTTCCATCATAGGAAGCTCAGGGAGGCTATCGAAATTGAAAGACATCCTAAGAACTCAACAGAGATTACAGATGGAAATTAAGTAATATTTGGACTATGGCCCTTTCCAGGTGATTTCTCCCCTGTGCGGTGGTTTCCTCTCGCTTTTTCCTTTTCTCTGGGGTTTTATTTCCGACCCTTTTCTTAGTGTGAATTCTAACCACAAGCGTACGAAAAAATCTCACTTTAGCTGTGCATAACAAACAACCTTAACATCAAAGATGGCTGCCAATTTCTTTATATCTGCAGTTAGTTGACCAAGACAAATGCTACAAAATCTAGATCTATGCAGTTAAAGACATTAAGCAGTAAATAAAAGCAAGAGTCGCTCCATGTATCCAATAGACAACACAAGAATATTTTTAAATAATTTTGTATTTATGACACCTGGGAAGGGAACATATAAAGATGTTACTAGTCCCCCTCAATAAAATGGGTTTGTTAGGTCCCTATATCACTAGTATAGCCCTTATTATTGTTAGTGTAAACCCCTTATTGTTATTATTGTACCCTTGTAACCCCCATTTTGTTATTATTGTGCCCTTAAATTATTATTGTTAGGTCGGATGGGGATTGTGGCCATAGGATTATTATGGCTAACTGATTTCTAATAATATAAAAGGAGATTTGTGAATTATGTCCATCAAAATTGTTCATTTATGTAATCTATTAGAGGTTGCCCCCTCAATGTGGCTTATTTCTAAGAAGTTGATATCTCTTTTCTTCTATTTTTGGAGCTGGTTACCAAACATTTGGTCTCAGAGCTTTGGATTCTAGGGTTTCGCTGCTCCAAACAGGTCATCGTGGCATTTTCGCTATAACTTTTTTTCTACGAAGTTTCAGAAGCTGAAATTTTTAGGGTGCGAAGAAAAAATCCTGAGGAAGCTCGTATAAAAATTTCAGAGTTTGGTTCGCAATAATTTCGGAGATATGATCTGTGGAAGTCAGGTATTTTTTCAGGCTCATAAACAGGTCATCGTGGAATTTGCGCTATAAAATTTTTCCTACGAAGGTTCAGAATCTGAAATTCATATGGTACGAAGCTGAAATCCTGAGAAAATTCATCAAAAAATTTCAGAGCTTGGTTCGCAATATTTTTGGAGATATGATCTGTGGAAGGTAGTGCTTTTTCAGGCTCCTGAATTTCATCTCAAAGAGGTGATCGTGGGAAAAGTTCAATAACTCTCTCTCTGAAGATTGGATTGGAGTGACGTCAAAATTGGTCGCAAGTACACGGCCTGGAGTTTCTTGGCTATCAATTTCAGAGACAAAGGACAAAACAGTGACACGTGGCAAGTCGTACAAGTTCACTCTACTGAACCAGTCCAGAATTAGGTCATTGTGGGAGATTGGACACAACTTTGTCTTGGCGAATCAAAATCAAGTCAGACCTGTGGCATTTGAAAGAAGCTTCAGAGGGCTACTACAGGGCTGAATTTTAGATATCGAAGATTTTCAATTACAGAGATAATTCAATTTCAATATCGAGCTCCTAAAAGCTAGTAAAAGGTGTGTATTTTTTTTCCGAATTGCATAAGTCTTGTTTGAAGAATCAAGTTGAATTGATTCCAAGGGCATCTTGTAGAATAGATATCAATATTGGATTCTAAAATGGCCCCTAAAAAGAATTAAACACCCATTAAGCCTTCAGAAGGCTCTACTATGACTCATGAAGATGAAGAATTGCAACATGATCTATCAAAATTACAAGAGCAAATGCAACAGTTTTCACTCTCGCAAAGAGAAACAAAAAATGAAATGGAAGTTTTGAAGAAAGGCATGGAAGTGAAGATGGACGGTTTAAAGAAAGGCATGGAAGCTAAGATGGATGACATGAAAGACAACATGGAAAACATGAAGAGTGATCTAAAAGCATACATGGAAGGCTTGATGACAAGCTTAAAACCAGAAATGATTCCTAATGGCGGAAATATAGGAGAAGAACCTCATGATGAGAACAAAATAAATGTTAATTGTGATTTCATAAACTCGAATGTTGGCGGTAAGAACCACCATATTCCAAAAATGGATATGAGGAAGTTTGATGGAAAGGATCCTGTAACATGGATACTACAGATGGAGCAATATTTTGATCTCCATAACGTGCAAAACACACAAAAGGTACGCATTGCAACTTTACATTTAGAACAAAATACATTTGTATGGTATCGATGGCTTTGTTCCCGTAAAAAAATTGTCATTTGGTCAATTTTTACGGAGGAAATGATAGCACATTATGAGGATACAAAGAGCAACACCTTCTTTACCCAATTGATAAATCTCAAACAAAAGGGTTTAGTGGGGCAGCACATTGAGGACTTCCAAAAATTGAATATAAGGGTAATTGATCTTACAGAGGAACACGGGATTGATCTCTTCCTAGGCACTTTAAAGGATAACATCCAACATGAAGTTCGCGTTTTGGAACCTGATTCATTGGAGAAGGCATTCAGGTTGGCAAGAAAAGTTGAATGTAAAATTATGGCGACAAGGAAGCCTACCACTCAATTCTATAAAGAAGGAAGTGTTGCTACGCCTAGATTTCCACAACCTACAAGGTTGACACCACAACAATTGGAAAAAAAAGAGCAAAAGGGCTTTGCTACAGTTGTGATAGCAAATACACTAAAGGTCATAAGTGTGCTGAGAAGAAATTATTTTACATAGATTGTGAAGAAGAAGAAGAAAATGAACAAGAAGAGGATATACACCGGGAACCACCCCTAGAAGAGGAAGAAATGAATCCGACCATATCGTGTAATGCACTGGCAGGAATTACCACTCCTCAAACTCTCAAGATAGAAGGACATATAAAGAAGAAAAGGGTAATAGTGTTGATTGATTCAGGTAGCACCCATAATTTTATTCATTATAAGGTAGCCAAGGAATTAAATTGTTTCCTATACCCGGCACCAGAATGTCAAGTGATGGTTGCAAATGGAGGAACTATAAATTGCTCTGGAAAATGCCATAATATCAAGCTAACCATGGGGGAATATGTATTTACTAGTCCAATGCTTGCCATTCCTATGGGAGGTGTTGATGTTGTACTAGGAGTACAATGGTTACAATCTTTGGGGACGGTAGCTTTTAATTTTCAAGAACTTTTCTTGAAATTTTTTTCAGAAGGAAAGGAATTCGAATTACGGGGTATTGCGGGGAAGCTGGGAAAGATAATAAGCTCTAATGTCATAAAAAAGCTTCTAAATAAAGAACAATGAGGTGTAATTGCACAATTATGCTCACTAGAAGTTCCAACATCAAAATCATCTATTTATGTAGATCTCCAACAAGTCTTGGACAATCATTCCAAGGTGTTTGAAACTCCCAAAGGACTCCCACCTATTCGTGATCATGATCATGCTATTCATTTGATTCCGGGAAGTGTTCCTCCAAACATCAGGCCTTATAGATATCCTTACTTCCAAAAGAGCGAAATTGAACGTATGATTGCAGAAATGTTAGAGGCAGGTATTATTCAACCTAGTCAAAGTTCTTTCTCTGCTCCTGTAGTATTGGTACACAAGAAGGATGGATCATGGCGAATGTGTCCGGATTATAGGGAGCTCAATAAGCTCACCATTAAAGATAAATTTCCCATTTCTGTGATTGATGAATTATTGGATGAATTACATGGAGCAATTTATTTTACCAAGTTGGATCTTCGTTCGGGATATCATCAAATTAGAATGAAGACTGAAGATATTCCAAAAATAGCATTTCGAACTCATGAGGGTCATTATGAATTTTTGGTCATGCCTTTTGGCCTTACCAATGCACCTTCTACATTTCAAGGGTTGATGAATTCATTTTCAAACCCTTCCTTAGAAAATTTGTGCTAGTATTTTTTGATGATATACTAATCTACAGCAGGTCTTGGAAGGATCATGTTGAACATGTTGACAGGGTGCTCAAACTATTGCGGGAGAAACAATTATATGCAAAAAAATCCAAATGTTTCTTTGGAGTACAAGAGGTGGAATATCTGGGTCATATTGTATCTCACGAGGGTGTTAAAGTAGACCCTAACAAAATTAAAGCCAACAAGGAATGGAAATTCCCCACAACCATAAAGAAGTTGCGAGGATTTCTCGGGTTAACGAGGTATTATCGCAAGTTTGTTAATAATTATGGGAGAATGGAAGCACCTCTAACAACATTATTGAAGAAAGATGCATTTTCATGGACTCCTGAAGCAACTAAGGCCTTTGAACGTCTTAAAGAGGCAATGTGCCTAGCACCGATCTTAGCTACACCAAACTTGACAAAAACCTTTATTGTGGAATGTGATGCCTCAGGAAATGGAATTGGTGCAGTTTTAATGCAGGAAGGAAGACCCATTGCTTTTGAAAGTCATCCAATCAAAGGAAAGTATTTACAGAAACCTATTTATGAGAAGGAAATGTTAGCAATACTGCATGCACTAAAGAAATGGCGAACTTACCTAATGGAAAGACACTTCAAGGTAAAAACTGATCATGATAGTCTTAAACACTTTTTGGAACAAAGACTATCTTCAGAAGAGCAGCAAAAATGAGTCACAAAGATGTTGGGTTATGACTTTGAAATAATCTACAAAAAAGGAAAGCTTAATGTTGTTGTGGATGCACTCTCAAGAAAGAATGAAGAGGTGGAAGCATTGCTTTGTGCCATTTCTATTATCCAACCAGATTGGATAACCGAAGCAAGAGATGAATGGAAGAAGGACAAAGATGTATGGACACTCATTCAAAAGTTGCGGCAAGATCCTAGTACATCTGACACATTTAGTTGGAAAAATGATTCCTTATGGTACAAAGATCGCTTATATCTTTGTAATAATTCCCAACTAAAACAAAAGATTCTTTCGGAATTGCACACTTCTCCTTTAGGAGGACACTCAGGATTTTTAAAAACTTACCACAGGGTGAAGAAAGAATTTTTTTGGGATGGCCTTAAATCTGATATTCGAAAGTTTGTGGTGGAATGTTTGGTTTGCCAGCAGAATAAAGTGGAAACAATTAAGACCCCAGGACTTCTACAACCTTTATCCATTCCAAGTCAACGTTGGGAGGAGATTTCAATGGATTTTATCACAGGTTTACCTAAGTCCGAAGGAAAGGGTGTCATCATGGTGGTAGTTGATAGACTTACCAAGTATGCACACTTTTGTGCTTTATCTCATCCATTTAAAGCAAGTACAGTTGCTACTACATTTATGGACAGAATTCAAAGCTACATGGAAGCCCAAGGGTTATTGTGAGCGACAGAGATCCCATTTTTACTGGAAATTTTTGGACGGAGTTATTTTCTTGTTTGGGTACTCAATTGGCTCATAGCTCATCTTATCATCCTCAATCTGATGGTCAAACTGAGATAGTAAATAAATGTTTGGAAGGATATCTTCGTTGTTTTGTATCTGATAAACAAACACAATGGGTCAAGTGGTTACCTCTCTTTGAATGGTGGTATAACACTTCCTTCCATACTGCAGCAAAAATGACCCCATTTATGGCACTTTATGGATATCATCCACCATCCATCACATCATCTTTAAGGGAAAATTCGAAGGTTCAAGCGGTGGAAGATCACATCGAGCATCAGCAAGAAGTTCTCCAACTCTTAAAGGATAACCTGAATTTGGCACAAAATCGAATGAAACAACGGGCAGATCAACATCGTAGCGAGAGAAGTTTTGATGTAGGAGATTGGGTATTTTTACGGCTACAACCATACAAACAAATGTCCCTCAAGCAAGCAAAGAAGGATAATAAATTATCGCCAAAGTACTATGGTCCTTACAAGGTGTTGCAAAAGATTGGTATATGGCATACAAATTGGAGCTTCCTACTTCTTCGCGAGTACATCCAGTTTTCCATGTTTCATGCTTAAAGAAGGTTATAGGTGAAAATCTTCCAGTTCAAACAGTATTGCCAGAACTTGATGGGGAAGGGAAAATCATATTGGAACCTGAGGCAGTCATGGAAAAAAGAACTCGACAACTACGGAATCGATCAATTTCAGAGTATCTCATCAAGTGGAAGAACTTACCTACTGAAGATTCTACATGGGAGGATGAGAATTTTATACAGAAGCACCCGGAGCTACTCAAGTGTTGAGGACAACACTTTTTTTTTGAAGGAGAGGGGCATGTTAGGTCCCTATATCACTAGTATAGCCCCTTATTATTGTTAGTGTAAACCCCTTATTGTTATTATTGTACCCTTGTAACCCCCATTTGTTATTATTGTGCCCTTAAATTATTATTGTTAGGTCGGCTAGGATTACATTGTGGCCCACTAGGATTACATTATGGCCCCATGGACTCCTATATATAGAAAGGAGGTTTTGTGAATTGTATCATCCAAGAATTGTTCATTTATGTAATGTATTGGAGGTTGCCCCCTCGAAGTGGCTCATTTATAAGGCGTTTATATCTCTTTTCTTCTACTTTTGGAGCTGGTTACACAATAGGGTTATTTTATGTCCTCAACGCTTCATATATAAGATCTCTATCTCTTGATGGTGTAGGAATCCCAGACAAAAATGTAACTCAAGGGGAGTTCACAAGAAAAATGATAGAAAAATATGACAATGATGGAGGATCAAAGTCAGACCAACAATATAGATCCAGAGTGATCTTTAGGCAACAAAAGGTAGTGAATGAATGGAAAAACCCTTATATTTATAACAAAATATTGGGTTATTCTAGATCCAACTTTTATGGAATACTTTATTATATTTGTTGGAGGGAAAAAGAATTTGAATTTGGTCAAATCCCTTTCTTTGTAAATAATAAATAAATAAATGATTTATTTATTATTTTAAGAGTGTGGTTGAGTAATAATTAATTAAATAGTGATTTATTCAATTATTTATAAATGATTTAGTCAAATTTAACAAGGAATATTATTTAAATATTGTTTAAATAATTATTCCTAAAAAATAAGAAGATAAATAGTGATTTATCTACTTAATTTTCCTATTTTGGGTTAAATATGACTAGGAATATTAATTAAATTGTTGTTTAACTAATTATCCCTTGAGGAAAATAAAAAAAAATATGGATTTATTCAATATTTCCTCATGGAGTTTCTTGTTTAGACCATAAACAACTTAAGAAATTATGGATTACTAAGTATTTTTCATAGTGAAAGCAATTTTACTTAGGGTAAAATTGGTCTTACATGGTGTACTTTGGTCCATCTAATAGTAACAAGTTAGATGACCAAAAATTGGTGTAACAGATTTCCCCCCAGCGTGCGAGCGTTGGGAGCTAATCGTATGACCAAAGTACGTTGTAAGAACTCAATCACCAGACACCGAAGGGGGTGTGAGAGAGAGAGAAATATAATGTAGACTAAAACGCTAGAGGACAAGACCCTGAGGAGGTGAGACTTACAGGTGCAACAAGTCTATTTTATGAGTGATTACCTATTCTATAAGAGGCGGGGGGAGGCATACTTATTCTCACCGAGATAACAAAGTACAAAGAATAATGCGTCCAGTAAACAAGGGACTAAACTATATAGTACATGTTGGCATAAACATGGGCCAGATAAAAACATGATAATGGATCCCACATACATATTGTGCCTGGGACAACAACCAATACTTATACAATAATATATTAGTACATGATATATAACTACAACCAAAGAGGCCCTGTAAAATAGGAGGGGGCTCTGAAAATCTGAATGAGACATGCAAACTAAAAGGTGCTGCAAGCAGTTGAGGCTGAAACCATAAAATCTATGGAGCTACATCAAGGCTGTAATAAAGAAGTCATTCGGGTATGTGGGGGGATACCTGAAGGGCCACCCCCTCATGAGGTCTGAAACATCTCAAACACACCCAAGAATCACTGGTACAATCTGCTGCATCACTGAACCATCAAGTATATGAATCTTGATCATGTCGTAAGGAGATGGAGCTAAGAAACAATTAATTCAAAGGGCAATAAAGAGTCCCTTTGCCTGATTTGAGGCACCGAACAAGAGTGGAAGCTGGAACCAAGGTACACCGCCCTCTAGACATGTCTTCTAGAATGAATGAGCTAATGTGGACATAAGGAGGTCTGCCATAGGTGAGGCAATAAGGGATCTTCAACTAAGGCACAAGAGATAATAGTAAAGTGACTGATAGAATGACACCAAGGATGATGGTGGAATGGGGGTACTGAGTAGCAGGCTGACGACTTCCCTCGTTAGAGCATCAATGGCATGGATGACCTGGTAGAAACTGACACAATATCAAAGGGGATGGGGGACAGTATGATTGAAGGCCACAATGTGCGACACGAGAGAGGAACCAAGAAATGAAGGATGGAGGACTATAGATGGATACAAAGGGACTTTGGAAAGACTCCATGGATGCGATGATGACTCAACTTGAATTCTCTAAACAGGGTGACTCGATGATGCTGCCACATAGAAAAGGTCCATTGGGGACCACAAAATCATTAGTACAAGATGGTTACTCATGAGGAAAATTGACACAAGCATGGAAAAGTATGGAGGCATAGTGGTGCCCCAAGTACAAGTGTTGCAAGTGAAGAAATTAAATTTTGAGGAGTGGTGAAGTGACCCTTCTTGGAGAAAAGGTGTCTAGGTGAAGTATAAAATCACAAAAAAATAAAGGATACCCATTTGAGAGCTCGGTGATAGCTTTCCAATGGTGCTAACGGTTTTTCAAATGGACCTACGGTTTGGTCGCAGCTAGCAAAAGAAAAATCTGGGGTTTCTCTTTTAATAAGGCATTTTCCCTCTAATTTAATTCATTTGCAAGTGTAGTTGTTGTGAATGTAGAGAGGATAAAAGGCCCTAAATCTTGCATTGATCATAGCAAACAAATTGACTGTTGGAATCGATATTCGTCAGTTGCAGGTAAGAGGCCTAACCTTACTCTTTCATTTCAGTGGATTGAAAGTTTAGTTTTGGCACCCAAAGCTCAGGAATAGATCCCTGCTCTTCTTCACGGCTAGTCACACTTTTTAGGGAAATATCTGTGACCTAGGTAGCAAGTTTTGGGTAGAAAACTGTGACCTATCCCAGGATTTTCCTGAAAGGTGTGACCTATTAGAGAAGGGGATTTTGGTGTTGTTTCTTGGCTGAGAGCTAGGTTTTTATGGTTGAATGTCGTCTTTCCTTTCTATATGCTGACAAATGTGATGGTTTTGTATAGATATGGCAGAATTGAGGATCAACTGGAGAGAGATACCTAGACACATTACGGTCGGAGATCCGAGAGGATCATGGTGTCCACAGTGCATTGGCTATTTTTGGGGTCCTAAAGTTTGTGGAGAACCCTTTGATGAGAGTTGGGGAGCTCTTTTTGGCCCGGATTGTCAGCTATTGGGATCTGGATCACGAGATCTTTATAGTGCAGGGGAACCATATCGAGTTGATTGTCCAAGATATATATTTCCTAACTGGTCTCCCCCCACTTCGGATGGTGGGGAATACACAACCAATTTTACTGCAAGGGCAGAACATCATGGAGTTTGTAGAGTGCCATTGTCGACCAGGTCTCCATGTGAATGGGACACGGATATCGATCGGGGATCTAGAGAGGTTAGAGACCTGTGTTGTGGCCATAGTGGTGCTGTGGATCCTAGGAAACTGGGCCCTCCACCACATCATTGGGGGTCAGATGATGCTTGTTGAGAGTGTGTTGAGTGGGACCTACTATGGGTGGGCCCAAATGATCTTATCGTCATTGAAATGATAGTTTTTGCTATGCAAGAAGCAAGTGAACCATGATTATTCATATGGCATAGTGTTATGCTCGCTCTTCTTTGAGAAGATCCTGACACTCTGACCTTGCATACAGATTCAGGATGGGGGCTTGAGAGAGCCTAGGATGCGACGTTGGGGGCGACTACTGTGCAGAAGGGGAGGTGGGGCAGTCGGACGAGTGTTCCGACCCGATTTGTTTGCTCATTGGGATCAGATGCCATTGTACATAGATGACTATCCCTATAGTGGGATGAGTTATCGTGGGGACCCGGACTTGCCACTATGGTCTGGTCGAGTATGGGGGCCCGGTGGTAAGTGAAAAGTTGCTAATATTTTATGTGGATTTAAAAGTTTTAGAAGATTGTATATGGTATTGATTCATTAAATTTTGGTATGCAGATACAGCACCAGTGAAACTGGTCAGGTACATGGGATGGCCCGCAATAGCAGAAGCTGCAGGACCTAGTGGGGCGAGAGCACCGCAAAATGATGATGCAGTGGCCCTCCTAGAGGACATCCATCGTAGATGTGAGAGGCTTCTAACCAGCATTTTAGAGCATAGCTAGCAAGACTTGGATGGCCAGTACATAGAGCCATGTATTAGTCTATCCTCAGAGTGGTGAGGGGTCATGCGGTGCATGGCGATGGCCGGACAGGGGATACGCGAACTAAAAGTTGCAGGAGCACAACCATTGGCCCGGGATCCTCTAGATAGTGATTAGGTGTAGGGGCATGTGGTGCCTTCAATTTTGAGTTATTGTAACATGCTTTGGGCATGTAAAAAAAAACATTTTTAGTGACACATATAATGGATATGCATTGTTTTTATGGTTTATGTTATTGTCTTGAGTTAAATGCGTGTGATAAGTGCCAATCTAGAATATTGTTTGCAATCATATATAAATAGTGATTTTTTTCTCTAGGTACATGACTGAATGTAATGATTTCAAATTCACACATCAAAAGCTTCACTCGTAAATATCTTCTAAAAAGGATAGGATTATGCACACGATAAGCACCATTCAATTTCATGACAAGAAGCACGGAA
The DNA here is from genome assembly GCA_034641835.2 of Pinus albicaulis. Classification (NCBI taxonomy): domain Eukaryota; kingdom Viridiplantae; phylum Streptophyta; class Pinopsida; order Pinales; family Pinaceae; genus Pinus; species Pinus albicaulis. The sequence goes on from CM076575.1 coordinate 836,404,241, forward strand.
TCTAAATGAACATGAAGGTAAAGGATGCGATGGGAAACGGCATCAGCTAATAAACCTCGCACTGCATCATATTCGGCCTGGTTATTGATGGTAGTACCAATGCATACGCCGTTTGAGAGAACAAGCGAATGTAAGGGGGTAAAAATGGCCAAACCTACCAAGCCTAGATTCCGGGAGTAGCGACTTACACCATCAGCATAGCTGATATAAGGTGTGGACGGGGGGTCCATATGAAAGGTGCCACAAGACAATAAATGAAAGGATGATAAAAAATTATGGCAACCCAAACGTAAGGTAGAAATCAAACAAACACTGCTAGAGGGAGTGCTCAGGGTAGGATGTCTACCACCCGCACACCGATGGGTAAGTCGTGTGTGGGAGATGCCTTGGGGGTAGCTTTTGCTCAGGTCGCAGAAGTCACCATAGAAACGGATGGTGCCATTCCTATTATGGGTAGGAAAGATGAATTTAGGGGTAGAAAAGGCTTACATGATGTCATCATCATAGTAAAATATGGGGTGACTAGTGGAAGGGTAACCACATGACGCGACAAAGCTACCTAACTCATCATCATGAGAAGAAAGGTTCACATGTCCATCATCATGGGGGATGATGAAAGAACAAGAAGATAAGTGATCCACTGATGTTGAGCCCAGGGTGATCACTAATGGGAGGTCAAGCAAAACAGAAGGGGAAGTCTCAGAGAGAGCTTCCACCATGGATCTCATGGATGATGATAGGTAGAGGATGGTGGCTGAAGACTCTGTCATCTCGACATTAAGAGGGGGAATTTCAATGGGAGAAGAGGTATCCTCAGGTTGGCCCGAAGCATACTATGCAAGGATGGGAGAGGCGGATTGGTTCTGTTCAATCTCGTATTCCTGAACTACCTCCAAAGAGGCGCGGTAGTGCATGAGGTGGGGACAACGATGGGTATAATGGCCATGAAGATCACACAAAGCACAAGGGTGGTTGGTGTGAATATTATTGGGGTTCTTAGGTGTAGTTGAGGTGGGAAATGAGGTGTATGGGATCGTAGAATCAGGGAACATGACATTAACCATGGGCTTGATGCGAGGAAATTCAGGACAATGATGGGTGGCATGACCGACAACACCACACAAAGCACATGGGGGGGTACACTTTGGAGGCTGGGGAAGAGCAGGGTTTATCGGAGTGGCCTTGCCTTTAGGTGCCTTATTACAAGATTTTCCCCCCTCACCTTAATCTTTTGCAACATGAGTAGGCTCTTGTTGAGGTGGCTAAGGCATGGAAGCAAAGGGAGGGGTCATGGGGACCAGTTGAACCAGGGTCAAATCATTCTAAGGTTTGGGCTGACCAGGCGAGATAATGGCTAGGGGATCAATGTACTAGACTGGGATCCAAAGGGTTATGTTAGGAAGGGATAAGGTAGCCATAATAGGTACCGAAAATACTCCAAGAGGGGGATCTAGAAATGGTATCTGACCTGAGAGTTAGTGGCTAGGTGGGACAACTCCAAGATGGTTAAGGCCAGGGAGAACTATACCTAGAGGGTAGGGAGGCTCATGGATACCACCTACAGATGAGGGGCCTTGAGGAGGGGGTCCTAAAGGCTGAGTCAAGGTTCTACGAGGAGGTTTTAAAGGGCGGGGCTGCTGACTAGTCGAAGCGGGCCGCTTGAGGTCAGACCTGGACGATTGCATCATGAAAACGTTCAACGAGTTGGGATCAGAGATAGGAGGAGAAAAACCAGGGAATGAATCAAGAAAAGAGGAGTATTTGTAGACTCTGGATGAAAAACTGGTCAAAGGTTTGACTATTTGTTTATTGGCCACCGAAGAGATGATGGACTCAGGGGAGGTCTGAGACTTCGGTTCGTAATATGTCAACTAGTTGATGGTGACAATCTTTCCGTTGTGAGGAAATCACATCTTATATTGAACCGCAGATGGGATAAAAAAAATCGTGCATTAATGACTTCTACATCAACACAAACAGTCTTTCCCATAAGAGTAATAGGAAAATTGCAGAACAGGCCTATGGGCTGGGAAGAGTGGCTATCCCATGCTCGGAGGGTGATAGTGGAAAGGGCCAACTCAGGAGGTCTAAGTTGCCTCCAAACCGAAGCGAACATCATGGAGGTGGATGCCCCCTCATCGATGATACAACAGGAGACGTTAGCATTCCAGATCTTAATAGGGATTTGGAAGGCGACGAAATCAGGAAGGGGAGGGTGTTTTGACCAGTCAGCATCGAAGACGATCAAACGATCATATGAAGGATCCACAGTGCCCATGGAATTTAGTAGAGCTTTTCGTTGTGAAGGGCACTACTGGAGGAATTCCAGCATTGAGATGGCAGTAGGGGATTGCGCAAAATCATCTACTATACTATTCAGATGGGAAAATTTACCAGAACCAGTGTTTTGATGCAATGGTCCCTTGGGGATATTGGTATGAAACTTTTCCTTAGGATGAGGGATCTGTAAAGGACCATTGGTCATCGAAAGAGGCTCTATGGAACCTTAAGAAGGGGGTTCGGGGGCAGACATAGCGAGAGGCTTGTTGTATTGACGGGATCGAGTTTGAAGGTTGAGGTCAATGATAATGGGTTGGTCAGAGTTCATCATGAGAAATTGGTAATCAAAGGTATCATATGGAGGAGGTTGAGTGGCTACCTGACCTTTAGGTGGTTGGGTAGCCATGAATCCTTGCTGGGGGGAAGTATTGGTAAACACAATCGGTTGGATAGGTGCAGCATGGGGAGGAACTGAAGGGGAGGCTTGCTATCCTCAAGGCACTGCTTGAGCTTCCCACATCTGCCACATCTGAGGTAAAAGAGGAAAATCGTGGGTATAGTGACCATATACACCGCAACAAGAACAAGGTTTGTTCGTGCGAACAAGCTTGTCCTACTTGGGCTAACTGCCCTATTGTTGGTTAGCAGTGTTAGGTGTATTCCATTGGGGATTGGAACCTGGATTACCTGGGGCAGATTTTTTTTGGTTTCCTTTCCTCTTATTTTTGGAAGTAGGAGGATTAGTCACACCCTGTTGTTCATACACCTGATGCTGGGGGGTGGTGGCTACTATTGCAGGGATTGAGAAGGCAAGGGAGGTTGAGGTCTTAATGTTGGAGGTTGGGAAACATTGCGGTAAACAGGTTGGGCAAAAAGAGGAGGCATGTCGTATCCTAGATACATGCTACTAGGAGGGGGAAAAGTGCTCAGGGAGGAGCTAGCCCCTCCCTGAGGGAAACCATAACCCATGGGAGTATGAGTGTAGGCGTGAGAAAGGGCTCCAACGATACTTTTGGCGGCATGGGATGCCCCCGGTGCATTGGCACCACCGGGTCTAGGAAAATCAAGTAAGATAGTATAAACATAACCAGACTGTGCCTAGATCAAGTCATATTTCAACGCAATTTGGAGGGAAGCTTCTTTGATATGAGGGAAATGAGATGCAAAATTTTTTCCAATAGCAGGCAAAATGGAGCTGAGAAACCAGTCAATGTAGACATGGTCTCCGAAGGTAGGGGCTCAACATATTTTATTTCTTCTCCTCCATTCGTGTACATGATCAGATAGGCGAGTCAGAGATGATTGATGGAAAGAGGTAAAAAGTTTGGTACTAGTGTCATAATGAAGAGGAACTAGAAGTAAGATAAAAAAGCCCTGGCAAGAGTCGCAAAAGTAGTATGATAGGAGGAGGCATGGTCAACATACCACTTAGAAGCTTCTCCAGTAAGCGTACACTGGAACAACCGAAAACAGACAGTCATCGGTGGTGGAGTTAGATGAACACCACATGTAGAAAGATCGAACATGGTTTGTAGGATATTCTCCAGAAAGACCTTCAAACTTTAGGATTTCAAAAGGGAGCTTGGTTGGCATAGCAGGCCAACCAGGATCATGGTGTATGTGGTCATTGATCAACTGGTTAAAATCGGGAAGACTGAGGCCTACCATATAAGGGAGCAAGGGAGCTATCGGGATAGTTCCTGTTGCGGTCCCACTAGTAGTATTCCCAACATTAGGGTCGGGGCTACCACCAATGTTAGGTCCTGAATCAGACATGGTGAAGGTGACAGGAGGAGAACCAGGGATAGTACCAGAAGGGGAACCCAATGAACCAGAATCAAAGTCAGAATGGGAACTTAGTGGAGGAATCTTACACAGAGGAGTAAATATTCCTAACGGAAACCAAGGATGAAGGCAAAGAAGTCTCCAGGATAAACGTCGTGGGGGTGCAATGATGGAAGAATAGACACAGTTCACAGAAGCAAGAGAGACCAACAAGGGCAAGGAGGTGCAAAATCAAATGATTACAATGTCGAAACAAAGGCAGAGAGGTAGGAGATAAAATGATTACAATGTTATAATATTGGCCTAGTTTTGTAAACCAGGTGCTCTTCACTTAGGGTGTGCGTGTTAAGTGTGTTAATTATAATTTTTAAACCTTGACATGTGTAGAGAAAAAGAAAAAATGTGTTGTATAACTATAAATAAATCTACAAATAACAGTAAAGTAAATTGAATATGACATAAAATAAATAGCTAAAGATGCATCAATCTAAACTGAAGGAGGTGGACTTTCCAAAAAGTAGTCTATGGGTGGGAAAAATCTATTCAAAACACACAAAAAATGGCTAATGGATCTAAATTTAGAGGGACAATGATCTAGAGGTCAAATCTGCTAGAAAAAGGTGCAGAAAACCGCAAAAAACTAGGGGGAAAAGTGCTACAAATGAGGTAGAAAAAGACTACAACCTGAAGGGAAACGGAGGGGACCCTAGAGGAGGACCAAACAAAAATGAAAAGAGGCATTTTGGATGGATGAATAACCAATATAAAATGGATCTGAAGGTACAGGATCAGAACTAAAAAAACGGTTGATTACACTGAAATCTCAGACGACCCGCTTTAGCTAAACTCCTCCTAGAAAGGTGGAAGTGTACTGAAGCCCTAGGTGGCTTGGTTCCTACTTCAACGAGTAAATCATAGAAATTACATGTCCAAGATGGGTGGATATGGAGGTCAGACAACCCTTAATAGTATCCCAGAAAAACCCAGAAAAATCACAGAAAACTTTTCACAAAAAGTACATGTCGTAGGTTCTGACCTGTTTTCCATAGAGGTCGCAGGTTTTAGGTATTTTTCTACGTCCTGAAGGTTGAGGTCGAAGGTTTTGGCCCAAAAAGTGCGACCTGCACTTCCAGCACTCTCAGGAGCAAGTTTCAGAAAAAAAATTTGTCTCAGTTGCGGCTGATACCTGTCACCTATGCAATAGCCCCAGAAACACACGAAAGTTAGAATTTTTATTGTTTTAGGATTTTAAAGGTTAAAAACAACATCAAGAAAATAAAACAATAATTTTAAGAAAAACCCCAGGGCTTGAAGCAGTTAGTCATGTAGGGATCTGAAAAATGACAGTGATCGTAATTATAGACCCTTGTGTAGTCGCTAGTTGTTAGTGTGAATTCTAATCGCAAGCGTACGGAAAAAGCTCACTTTAGTTGTGCATAACAAACAACCCTAACATCAAAGATGGATGCCAATTTCTTTATATTTGCATTTAGTCTACCAAAACAAATGCTACAAAATCCAGATCTATGTAGTTAAAGAAATTAAGCAATAAATAAAATCAAGAGTTGCTTCATGCATCCAATAGTCAAGACAAGAATATTTTTAAAGAATTTTGTATTTATGACACCTGGGAAGGGAACTTAGAAAGATGTTACCAGTCCCCCTCAATGGGATGGGTTCTTGTATGTCCTCAGCGCTTCATATCTAAGATCTCTCTCTCTTGATGGTGTAGGAAACCTAGACAAAAAGGGATCTCAATGGGATTTCATAAGCAAAAAGATAGAAAAATCTGACAATGTTGGAGGATCCAAGTTAGACCAAAAACATAGATCCAGAGTGATCTTTAGGCAACAAAAGGTAGTGAATGAATGGAAAAACACTTCTATTTATAACAAAATATTGATTTAGTATAGATATTGGTGTATAATTAAAATATTATTAACCAAATATAGATCCAAATTTTATGGAATATTTTATTATATTTGTTGGAGGGAAAAAGAATTTTAATTTGGTCAAATCACTTTATTTGTAAATAATAAATAAATAAATTATTATTTTAAGAGTGTGGTTGAGTAATAATTAAATAAATAGTGATTTATTCAATTATTTATAAATGATTTAGTCAAATTTAACAAGGAATATTATTTAAATAATGTTTAAATAACTATTCTTATAAAATAATAAGATAAAAGGTTATTTATCTAATTAATTTTCTTGTTTTGGGTTAAATATGACCAGGAATATTAATTAAACTATTGTTTAACTAATTATCCCTTGAGGAAAATGAAACAAATATGGATTTGTTCAATATTTCCTCATAGGTTTCTTGTTTAGACCGTAAACAACTTAATAAATTATGGATTACTAAGTTATTTTTCATAGTGAAAGCAATTTTACTTAGGATAAAATTGGTCTTACATGGTGTACTTTGGTCCATCTAATAGTAACAGGTTAGATGAAGCACCTTTGTTTGAAAAAATTTCCTCACTTTTCTTTATCCTTTTCTCTTTGCCTTGGGTTTTTTATTTTCTTTCCTTTTTTTCTATTTTATATTATAATTTTTTTTCTTTTACCTTTTATTTTTCCAAGATATATATATATATATATATATATATATATATATATATATATATATATATATATATATATATATATATATATATATATTCCCTTTATCTCATTATATTATAATTATTGTTTTTAATCATTTTATTATATTATTAATTTTAAATTATTTTAAATTATTTATTAACCTTTTTAATAATATTTCTTAAAATCTTTAAGATAATTCCTTTTTATTGTTTACCCCTTCCCTTATTTTAATAACTAGATTTTAATCAGTTTAATTAATTATTAAATTCTAAATTATTTTTTAATAATTGTTCTTAAAATATTAAACTTTTAATACTATATATTATTAACTAACTAGTCAAATAACGGATTTTAAGATTATTCCCCCTTTTTATTTACCCCTTTCCTTATTATAATAACTTGAATTTAATCATTTTGTTAAATTATTAAATTCCAAATTATTCTTTAATCATTTTTCTTAAAATCTTAAATACTTTTAATATTATATCTTCTTAACTAACTAGTCAAATAATGGCTAGCTTTAACAGCGATTTCGAGGCAATGGCACACCCTTACTATTTATTCAATGAGATTGGTTTCTTTTTTCACCTTGTCCTGAGGATGAACCACATTAGTTGGTTCGAAACATTGACCAAGTCCTAATGATGTGATTAATCCAAAAGACATTTATCTACATTATGGATCACAAAAGTCTTAGATCTAAACTTATATATGTTTGTTGATTATATTTTTTAAATCTATCCGCAAACGTTTACCAAAAAACTACAACATGTAAAGTAATAGAATGTTTCTAAATAATGAGGAAAATAATATTTGCAACCTATTTTGCATAACTTTTTAAGATCTAGGATTTATACCTTAAACACGAATAAAATTTTAACAAAACATTAAAAAAAAAAGGTTACATTCAAGAAAAACACAAAGGTGGATGTAAAATTAAAACAATTTAGAGATTATTATTTCTGAAGGTGATTTCAAACCTTGAACGTTGCATCAAAATGAGTTAATTTGAATCTTAATGTGTAGAAACTAAGTATTTTGAAACCTTTTTAAACATGATTTGGTAAGTAAAAGGGAGAAATTAAAAGTTAGTATTTTTTATATCTATATTGAAATATAGTTCCACCACCTTCATTTCCATCATTTATAGCTAATTGAATTAGAAAGGAAAGATTGCTACAATTATGAGAACATGCACCATTTCATGATACATGGTGGATCAAGTCCATTGAATGTCCTGGAGTGTCCATATTAAGGGAATTTTTGAACTACCACAATAATCTTCATTGGACTATTATTTTATTGATTCCTCACCGATTTTTATGATTTTGATAATGAATACAGTCACATCTACAATTAAATCTATCGTGCAATGAGAGTATTTTAGGTTTATAAAATTGGCTCTCTATTTTATATAGAGAGTTAAATTATTTAATAGTTGAAACAACTTTTCAATCTAGACATATAAAAATATAAAAATATGGTACATCCTCTACTATTTATATAGAGATTTATTGATAGTCTCTACTATTACAATAAGAAAAAATATTATATTATATCTAGGTAAAAAAATTAAAATAAAATTAAAATTTTAATAATCATATTCATATTTTTATGTGAGATAGTTTCTTCAGCTGAAAATTTAAATAACACAAATGTGGGTGAATGCTTACCAAATTGAAATGTAGATAGTCAAATAATTGTGTTCGCTAGATGTAAAATCAATAGGGAAGAATTGACAAAGTGATCTCTCTATTGCAATGGTTGTTTAAATAGTGATGGAATGGCTTTCATATAAACTCCCAATTCATATAAACCCATGATTCCACATTCCATGAAGTGTGGGATACATTTTACCAGAAAAAAAATAATAATTATAAAATAAAATAAAATTCCCAACAATTTTGGGTTAATAAAAAAATCTAATAGATTAAAATAAATTCCATGAGGAGAAATAAATCCAAATAATTGTTACTCTCACAAAAATAGGTGAAATATATCTTGATACTTTCCATTACCATAAAATAGGGTGAATGGGAGAATGTAGTTTGAATTTTAATGGAAAAAAATACAAATTCCATCAATTTTAGGTTAATGGAAAAATATAATAAAGTGAAAATAAATTCCATGAGGAGAAACAAGTCCAAATAATTGGTATTCCCATAAAAATAGGGCGAATGGGATAATTTAGTTTGAATTTTGCAATGCGAAATAATTTTTTAAACTCTCACCATCAAATTCCCATGGCTAATCGTTTAGAAATATATTTTTTAAATGAATACTGGGCGATGCATATTTAAACCCCTATTTGTAAAAAAATCTCCCAACCAAAATAAATAACTCCTTAATTTTTCCCATGAGTGAAATTTCACCCCTAAAATAATCTATGAATCCAACAATAAGACAAACCATTTTATGCTCAAAAACACCAATGAAAATGAAACCCTAGTACTCCAAATGCAGAACAAAGAAATCGATAGAAAAAAAAAAGTGAAATGAATGGAGAAAGGTAAATGTAGTCCTAGTCAATACAACCACAAGAAACCCTGAAAGTTTTTCCACTATTGAGCACTCAAGGATGAATTCCAATCTTCTAATGGTTAAGTGAAATGTATAACACATGCACCCACTAGTAAGTGCCACGAGTAGATGTGGAATCATCTGGAGAGTTCTTGATATAATATACAAAATTTACGATAAATAGTGTATGATTAACTAAAATAATACCACATTTGAAATAACAAAAATGATATGAGTCATTTGTATGGCAAATTTTTATTAAATCGTTGCAACAAACCATTTATATTAAGTGACATTAATCTGATACATCGAGCTATTTATGTGTCAAAGTGTTATTAGTTCGTGTCATTTAGTGTTATTGGTATAATATGTTATAATCATTATAAATAAGTTCGATTATGCTACAAGTTTATAACTATATACCTGAAGGTTAACAATACAGAATTTTTTTTGAATTTATGCTTTTGTGATCCATAACTAATATGTATCTTAGAGCTTTCCTTAAGGTTGAAAAAGGTCCTAGAATTAAAAAATATCTTAAGAATAGGCTTGTAGGGGTGCATATTCCATTTATCCAAGTGACCATGAACAATATTGCAAGGATCCTAAAGAAGCATAAGGTTATTTCAACATTTAGGCACCTAAAAAATATTCGAAGCTCACTAAGATTGATGAAGGACCTCTTGAACCCTAAATATGGGAGAGATGTTTATGCCATCCCATGCTCCTATGGGACTCTCTACATTGGTGAAACCATATGCTCAATCAATCAAAGGATTCTTGAGCACATAACTAACATCAAACATGAAAGGTCTCGCTCCTTCGCTTTGGAAGAACATGTGGAAAAGATCAAACATCACATCTGCATTGAGGAGGCCAAGGTCATTGCAATAATTGATCATTTTCTTCACCATAATTTTATGGAAGCCTTGGAAATTGAAAGGAGGCATATCAATATGAATAGAGACGATGGTTGGAGTATTAGTAGGAATTAGATTCTTGCCCTATCTTCTTAAGTTTAGTCATTTTTTTTATTCATTTTTTAATTATTATTATTATTATTTATTTATTATTTATTTTATTCATTAGTTTTATTGTTTGAGACAATTAAATTTGACCTTATTATTATTTTTTAGTTATTTCGATAGGACCTTCCTTTTGATTTAAATATTAATAGTAATAAAATAATAAATTTAATTCATGATTTCAATTTATTTTTATTTTTTTCTTAGTGTTATTAATTTATTAGATTGACCATTTGATTATTCAATTTTATTTATATGACATTATTATTGATTAAAATACTAGTAATTATAATATTAAAATTAATTTAATTCATTATTTATAGATATTTATCAATTATTCTAAAAAATTGTTTTTTAATCATAATTCTTTAGTCAAAGAAATTGTTATATTATATCAACTAGAAAAAATATTTCTACATCTATTTATTTGAGTCTAAGATCTGGTTCTTCATCTTATGCTAAAGATGAACCAACACTTGTTGGTTTGAAACACGTCGGCAAAAATATTCCCTTATGTGATTTTCAAAAAAATATCTATTAGCATAATATATGAAAATAACAGTTATGAGATGGAATAAGATCCATATGTGTGTGTGAGAGAGAGAGAGAGAGACAAAGTATTGAGACATACAAATTTAAACCTTGGGTATTCTCATGTTAGTGTAAGGGTTATAACGATATAGTGGATGAATCCAAAATTATGCAAATAATGTGAACTATACTTAAATAATTTTATAAAGGAAAATAATTGAATGTCCAGCTAAAAAGAAAAATTCCTGATATGAGACATGTATAGTAATATCTGGAGCATTATGTTTAATCAATTTAAAAATAAGGTATTGTTGTAGAAATATTTTAGCGAATAAAAATTGTGGATCGTTAAAAAAACAAAGTTAGTGTGGGTAAGGTTCATTACAAGTGGTATTAGAGTTGTAGTTTACAAAATTGGGCCTCCAATGGGTCCTAAACTGAAAAATAATTTCTGTGTGATATAAAAAATTGAACAATTGGGAATATGGTTGAAGATTTAAATGGAAAAACTTTTGTAGGATCGCTAAGAGGATGGAATTTTGGGTGAAGGAAATAGTAGTAAACTAAAACATGAATCTAAAATAATTCAAGTTGTTGATAGTTTAAAGGCAGGTTTAGACACCATTAAATCCAACTAGGGAAAATTATCCAAAGAAAAGAAGAGCAAGAAAACACTAATGGTTATATACTCAAAAAAACTATAAAGAAAAATGATTAGCAGAAGATCTAAAGATACTTGTAATAAAACATATAGAAGAAAATATGCTAGTGGAACCAACTCCATAACTTCTTAAGAAATTCAAACAAATGATTCTAGTGACCAGGGAGAATAGAAATCATGTATTAGTAATTCTATGTCTAGGAAAAGGAGATCTATCTCTCAGTTTCAATGAGAGTTTAAAAATATAAGACCCCCTAATTTTGATGGTGAATAATAAGAGGGAATATAGGCATGGCTCCTTAATATGTCTAAGTATTTTGAAGTATACAACTACCCAAGTAAATTGAAAGAAATATTGACAACTTACTAGTTGACTGGTAAGGAAGACTTATGGTGGGAAGAGAATAAAGTTGTTAAGATAATTAGAAATAAGAACTCAACATGGAAACTGTTCAAGAAAGAATTCCAGAAAAAGTGTTTGAATGAGATGTAATTTTATGAAAAATCTAGGGAGTTTTATGAGTTGAAATCAGGGAAGTCCACCATGGATGAATGTTTTAATAAATTCATGAGTATATTAAGATATATGCCATATTTTAAATATGAGAAGGAAAAAATACAAAGATTTATTAGTTTCCTACCTTTTTCATATAGGGAAACGATTGAATTTGACAACCCAAGGACCATGGATGAAACCATAATGAAGGGAAAGTTGTGTTTTAATCAAAGAAAGAAAATAGGAGAAAGTTCTAAAGGTTGGGTGGCAAAGAAACATGATAGACTCAATAATAAGAAAAAGGGGCTTAAGAAACCTATTTTTTCTAAGAGTATGCAAGCAGGAAACTATAACAAAAGTGTTGGTCAACAGAAGAATCCAGGGCAGAAAGGAGGATTAGGAACAAGAAACAAAATTTTGAGTGAAACAATTAAACCACCGATAAAATGATGACGCTACAATGAGAAAAACGTATGCAGAGATTTTCCACATAATCCATTAACTAAGAGAGAATCTATAAAAAATATTCAAGAAGAATATACTATAAATGATGTTTCCCGTAACATACTGAAAATTAGTGTTGCATTAAATGAGAGTAAAGCAGACCATTAGTCCACCATGGTGGAACTTCAAGGTAAAATTATTGAAAAAGACGTGTTTGTACTTATTGATACAAGATATACATTAAGCTATATTTCCCCTGCTATAGTTGAAATATGTGATCTTATAAAATAGAAATAGATAAAATAGAAATAGAACAAGCCTTGGTTAACAGAGTTGGCCACATGAACTAAAAGAAAAGTGACTAAAATAAGAAAAAAATTCACAATAAATCTAAATGGAATTCACACCACACTAAATATGAATATATTACACTTGGGATATTATGATGTTCTCATAAGTATGGATTGGTTGGAATCACAGAGAATGATATTAAATTGTTTGGAAAATTATTTTACATGTGTAGATGATAAGGGGGAAGCATGCATGATTCAAGGAATTCTAGGGACAAATTTTATTAGAAAAATATCTACAATAAAAATGAAGAAGTATGCTAGAAAAGGATGTAAAGTGTTCATTGTTCAAGTGAAAAATATTTCTGATGATAATTAGAAACCAACAATAGAAGAATATCCTATATTGGAACAATATAAGAATGTTTTTCTAGAAGAAATACCAAGAATTACTCCAAGGAGGGACGTTGATTTTACCATTAACCTTATACCTGGAGTTGTTCCAGTATAAAAAGCTCCATATAGGATGAGAATCCTTGAGCTAATGGAGTTGAAGATTCATTTATAGGAACTCTTAGACAAAAAGTAAATAAGTTAAATTGTGTCTCCTTGGGGGGAACTAGTTACATTTGTAAAAAAAGGATGATACTCTTAGATTGTGCATATATTATAAAAAACTTAATAACAAGACCATCAAAAATAAATATCCTTTGCCAAGGATAGATGACTCAATTGATAAAGTCAAAGGAGATTCTATTTTCTCTAAAATCAACATGAGATGAGGATATCATCATATCAGAATTAAATATGAAGACATTCACATAACAACATTTCATACATGTTATGGTAATTATGAGTTTGTATTGCTTCCATTTGGGCTTACTAATGCACCAACTACATTCATGATCCTCATGCAGAGTATACTTAAACCATTCCAAGATAGATTTGCAATTGTCCTTATAGATGATATTCTGGTATACTTGAAGAGTAAAGAAGAGCATGTCGAACATTTTTAGATGGTCCTTCAAACTCTTAGAGATAATGAATTTTATTCTAAATTCAACAAGTATTCATTCTACCATAAACAATTTCATTAGCTAGGACATGTTATATCAGAAGAAGGATTTTTTATTGATTCAAAAAAGATAAAGGAAATAATTTAGTGGCTAATATCCAAAATTGTAGAAGAAATTAGATCTTTTATGGGAATTATAGGTTACTATAGGAGCTTTATAGAAGAATTCTCAAAACTTGCATATAATCCAATTACTTCTTTGTAAAAGAAAGGAATGAGCTTTTAATAGATTCAAAAGTGTCATGACAACTCTGACAAGTTAAAACAACTATTGACCACAACTCCAATTTTAAAATTGGTTGATCCTAATAAGGAATTTGTAGTGTGTACAAATGCATGTAAGGAAGGACTAGGAGGAATTTCGATGCAAGATGGTTATGTTATTTGTTATGAATATAGAAAACTGAAAGAGAATGAGAAAAACTATGCTACTCATGATCTAGAGCTTGCAACCATCATTCATGCATTCAAGATGTGGAGACATTATCTTATAGGAAGAAAGTCTCAATTGAGGAAAGATAATGTTAGTCTCAAATATATATTTGATCAACCCATTTTAAATGCTCAGACAAGAAAGGTGGTTAGTTATTTTCAATGAATATGATTTTGAGATTATACATATCAAAGGGAAAGAAAACTAAATATTTGATGCTTTAAGCATAAAAATTAATCAAATTTGTGCCATGAAAGAAACAAGTTGGTCAACAAAATTAATAGAAAAGGTCAAAATGGCTGCAAATTCTCATTCAAAATATTTGAAAATCCAGGGAAAAGTTCAGAAAATAGAAACATCAGATGAAGAGGAGAGTTATTTTTCAATAAAAAACCAATATATATTGTTGTTTAAATGAAAAATTTATATACCTCATGAAATAAATCTGAAATTTGTCTTAGATGAGCTGCACAAAAGGCCAACAATTGGTCATCATGGCTATAAAAAGTAGGACACTATGTTGAGAAAAGATTTTTACTAATTAAATATGAAAAATGATACAACATAATATGTAGCTAGATGTCTTGAGTGACATCAAGTTAAGGCTTCTCATCAACACCCTGTTGGGTTGTTGCAACACCTTCTCATTCCGAAATGGAAATGGGAGACAACTTCAATGTATTTCATTACTAAAATACCAAAGACTAGGAGGAAGAATGACCCCATTATGTTCGTGGTTGATAAGCTCAGTAAATAAACATACTTTATTTGTGTAAAGTCTTCTTTTAAATCTATAAACATTGCAAAAATATTCATGATAGAAATTTTCAGACTATGTGGAAGATATAAAGTTGTGATTTCAGATAGGGATGCAAAGTTCACATCCAATTTTTGGAAAGGTTTTTTTGAAATAATGGGAACCAAGTTAAACTTTAGTATATATTATCATCCCCAAACTAATATCCAAATAGAAAGGACCAATCATATATTCCAGGATATGCTAAGAGTGTATGTTAAAGAAAAACAAACTAAATGTGAGGATTATTTTCACTTAGAATAATTTGATTATAATAATCGATATCAAACCTCCTTGAAAATGATTCCTTTTGAAGTGATGTATGGAAGAAGATGCAAGGTACCCTTGTGCTGGGATCATCCTAAATATAGATTAGTGTTGGGACCTGACATGTTAAAGGAAATGGAAGGAGTGGTCAAGCAAATTAAACAAAATTTGAAAAAAAACCAAGATCGTCAAAAGAGCTATGCATATTTGAAAAGAATTCAGAAGGAGTTTAATGTGGGAGATTATGTATACTTAAAGGTTAAAACCAAAAAAATTACACTCAAAATTGGTACTTATGCCAAGTTATCACCTAGAGACAATGGACCTTTTGAGGTGTTAGCTAGAATTCGACATGTAGCTTATCAACTAGCCCTACTAGCCAATGTTAATTTTCATAATGTGTTTCATCTATATTTGTTGAAAAAGTGTACATGACCCATATCATGTAATTGATTGAGTTTTGTAGAGGTGGAAGTAGAGGTAGATTTCATAGAAAAACCAATGTGTATTCTAGACTAGAGTGTAGTCACACTCCAGAATAGAGATGTAGCGCAACTGAAGTTTCAATGGAAACATTTCAGTCTAGAAGAAGCAACTTGGGATTTGGAATATGCTTATATGGAAGCATATCCTTCTCTCTTTTGATAGAAACTGGAATGTATTTCCATGAGAGCCATTGATCAAACACCAGGATGGTGTCAAATTCAAGTGGGGGGGGATGTTATATCCCTTGGCTTGATAAATTTTGTAATTAAATATGCATGTATGTGTTTTTAGTTAAGTATGCTACATTAAAAGACAAGTGAACATTTTAATTATGTGTAATTTATTATTGATAATAATTTACTGTAAAGTTGTATTTATTTGGTTTATTTTTGTGAATAAAGAAAAATCTTGGACATTAATTGCTAAGTACAAATGGATGAAAGAGAAAAATGGCGCAATTTAATTGTGAAAGTTAATGTAGAAATTATATATATATATATATATATATATATATATATATATATATATATATATATATATATATATATATATATATAATATATATTATATATATAATATCTAAACTAAAATAGTCTCATAATAAATATATAATATGTTGTTCACCCAACGGAAAGGTAAGTAAAGCATTAACTACTATAATTTATATAACCTGTTGGATGAATTATTGTGTAATAGATAATAAAGGGAATCTTACATAAACACATTTGAAAGGAAATTTCTTCAAAACTCATCATGTCAGTTAGAATCTAGTAGTAATAAAGAGTACTATATTTTTTTCTTCTAGAAACGTTTTAGAGACAATACAATTGGGTGAAAGGGAAACTTAAAATTTTCGAAATTATTTGTCAGCAAAGGGTTATTTGAGTACATATTCATGAAATAAAACTATATATATATATATATATATATATATATATATATATATATATATATATATATAATTTAAATCATATATGGAAGAATTGATTTGAAAACTCAGGTATAGTTTGATTCATTGAACTAAGGGTTGATATACTAACCCTTAAACAAAAAAATAAATTAACAATTTTTCTGCCATAGTAACTTTTACGCTTTTACATCAAACCTCCTAAAATAGGAATAATTTTGATAAACATATATTTTTCAAAAGAAAAAGAGTAGAGTCATAAAAATATGCTACAGGAAGCACAGACACAAGGACTAGGAACAAAATATCTGAACTGGAAAATAGATGGGTGAGATGAATTAAAACCTCACCAAACCAGGAAACAATTATATGAATACATGGAAGATCATTAATACTTGTACCTTTAAAAAACAAGGTACAATAGAATGAGTGTACAATTTATTTCTTTTAAGAATTGCACACATGATATAAACGAGGGGTTTGTGGAAAACTAAAAGAATAAATTCAATGAATGACTGGAATATAAATTTCTAGAATGAAATTACCTGTGATAAAATTGAAAACTCAGTTGGTCTTTTACCTATGTAGAATTATTATACATTAATATGAAAAACTAAACTATTGGCCAAAATTTCAGTGTAAAAAATGTACCCTAAGTTTAATAAACTAATAGATTATTATAGCTAATTTTTTTCCACATATGTAACGGGTATTGAAGGAAAAATAATGAAGACAACAAAAAGGGTATAAGACCATATTTTAGTGACAAAGAAATGGCGATGTCGAAACTACACTCCTTTGATGCGATGAAACCACCGTCGATATGATGAAACTACTATCACATAAAAATAAAATTCCACTGGAATCTATAATGTCTGAGGGTGAGTCATGCCAAAAATATAGAAAATAAAATATTTTAATATTAAAACTCTAACACGCTATTAGGTCTCTTCCTATGATGTAACAAGGCCCCAAAAGTGAGTTATAATTCCAGAGAAAATACTTAGATAAAAAACACATGAATTGAAGTCATAGTCATTACCAAAAGTCCTACAATGAAAAAATACTTCTCGTGGTAACATTAACTTGTATAAAACCCTATGGTTTCTGTGTGAAATGATGGTTTATGAAAATAATACACCACTAAGACATTAAGAAATATATAGAGACAATAAAACTGTGAAAAGACCCAATGTTTCTAGAATTAGACATTGACTCGGTGGTTGTAGTTAAATAAAAAGGAAAACTCAAAAAAAATTTTACCTAGTTTTGTCAACGCATCCAGACCATTTTCCTTCATTTATTTCCATTTATATAAAAATGTGAAAAAAATCCATTACATGGTTTTCTGGGGAATACTATTAAAATAAATACCCTTAAGAGAGATTCAACTTTGATACTTGTGAGCACTAGTAAAAAAAGGAAAAGTCAAAAATTGCATAAATGAAATAAATACATAATTGTAGGTTACAAAATTCGAGTAACAAATTAGAAGAAAAATTATTTCAATGGTATTTACCTTAATCAATCTGCAGAATGGTTGTAAACAGAGTTTCAATACTTGATAGATGAGAAATACCATAGTAAGACAAACCTGTTAGATATAAGACTTTTGTGATCCATAATGTAAAAAAATGTCTTTCAGATTAATCACATCATTAGGATTAACCAAATCCTAATGATTTGATTAATCTAAAAGACTTTTATTTACAACAAGGAAAACCATTTTATGTCTAAAACACTAATGAAAGTCATACCCTAGTACTCCAAATGAAAAGCAGAGAAATCAGTTGAAAAACAAAAGTGAAATGAATGGAGAAACTTAAATGCAACCACAAGAAACCCTAAGAGGTTTTCCACCATTGATTACTCAAGGATGAATCCTAATCATCCATTGGCCAGGTTAAAAGTACAACACATTGACCCACTAGTAAGTGCCAAGAGTAGATGTGGAATCATCTATAGAGTTATTGATACAATATACAAACTTTATGATAAATGGCGTATGAGTCACCAAAATAATACCACATTTGAAATAAAAAAATTGAGTTGAGCCATTTATATGGAAAAAATTGATGCAGGAGCATCCTGCTAAATTTTCATTATTCACTTGTGTGATTTAGGGGGTGAGGTTTTATTTGTTTATTTTATAAATTATGTACATTTTAAAAATAATTTAAGAGAAAAATGTGAGTGTGAGATTTAATGTAAATATTATCTTAATTAATTGATAATATGAGTTGGATTTGATTTGTATAGATAGTTTAGGGATTATGAATTCCTTAAATGGAACTTAGTTGAGTAAGAAAAGGGGTAAATCTATTTTAGAGTTGGGTTGAGATAGTTGTGGAGGAAATCATGGATTGGAATTAATCCAAAATTATATATAAATATGAGGTTTGTGTGAGGACAGAGAGACAAAAATGATGGAATAGACAAAGAGAGATATAAAGAGGAATGGTGTGAGAGCTTGTGTAAAGGGCAAGAGCCAAGAGGCCCACAAATCTAATATTTGGGAAAACGGGTTTGAATCTAAATTTCTTGTGTTATTATATACAAGTATTTTGTTTTTGTGGGCTCTCTCTTCTTTATATATGGTTTGAGCTGAATTGAATGTGGTTACAAAGAAGAATTTGATGAGGATTCCATGTTGAGGAAACACACACTCTACTATGTGCAAGGATCTATTTTGTGCAAAATCCCTACATCATTTGGTATCAAATCCAAAGGCGGAAGTTGGGTGGAGAACTTGTTGGAGGTTGTTGGTGCGTGTGGTGATGCGCATTAGTCTAATGACTTGATGAAGGCGCTGCGTATTTATGTTGTGGATTTGGGGAAGTGTGGAGTTGGTAAGAGATGTTGGCTTGCATGAGAGCAACGTTAATGCTTTGGTAAGGCATGGTGGATTGGTGTGTTGACTTGTTTCGCTTGGAGAGTCAATCTATCACCGATCTGCTTTTTGGATCTACCTTATATTAAAAAGTTCATCTGTGTGAAATTTTTTCTTAAAGATTCGTGGGAGCGCATAAGAGAGACTACGTGGGAGCTTATTTTCGTGAGGAGTGAATTAGGACGGTGCTGGGCTGAAGGCCAAGCCTGCGTGGGTTGAAAAGGAGTGTTGTCATTTGCTGCTTGACGCCCTACGTAAGTCATTTGCTGCATTAGTTTTTAGCGCTGTCATTATTCATATAAATCAAATATTTTTCCATCATCCTGAGCATGCATGGAGGAGCATGGAGGAGCGCCATGTAGTTTGGATTGCTGTGAGTAAAGCCAGTTTGGAGAATCACTTATGTTGTTGGAAAGCACATGCCTTCATATCGCTTTCGGGTGATTTGATGCAGGAGAGCTATGGACCGGTGCAAAATGAGAGCGCAAGCGGTAAATCATCCAACATTTCAGAATTAGAGGCAGCCTAGGAGGCAATCAATGCTGTGGACTGAGTGCGAGGCCATATAATGTTGAACGCAACATTGGAGAATGCTGGAGATAATGTCGTGAAGGAAAATCGGAATAGTGGACTGCAACCAGCATCGACGTGCAAGCTTGCTACCGAGACTGCATTAGAGTTATGATGCTTTCTCAATTTTGTTCTCCAGTGTCTCATGTGTATGCAACCTATTATGAACTACACGAGCCAGTGTGAGAGATATGTGTGGGAAAGCGTGAGGCACCACCGCATTCCCTCTCATACATTGAGAAGTGTTTACCGTTCTAATGGTGAAGTGGTGCTTCAGACTTTACTAGAAGTGGATGGAGTGAGCTGTGTGGACTCGTGAAGGCCGACGCCATCTGCCCTCTGCGTGGAGACATGGTGGATCGAGGGGAACTTTTTCTAGAGAGTGCCACCTACCTAAGGAGAATATTTTTTATATTGAATCCAATTTTTGGCAGGACAAGCCAACTAAGGCCAATTTTCTATGGTGTTGAGAGTGGGATAATGGCAAAGCACTAATTCTAGGTTG
This sequence comes from Pinus albicaulis, assembly GCA_034641835.2. NCBI lineage: Eukaryota > Viridiplantae > Streptophyta > Pinopsida > Pinales > Pinaceae > Pinus > Pinus albicaulis. Next base: position 836,424,794 of record CM076575.1, read on the forward strand.
GCATCGATGGAACAACAACAGATCTGGTGCATCTAAGGAGGTTTGATTCATCTGTAGTGTTGTGTGAGTGCTCTGGGTAATGATAAAATTGTGGGAAAGCCTTACTACCATTGTTTCCCATATAGAGATCGAGAGTAAGTATACGTGAGGGAACATTGTTTTTTTTGTTGAAAAATAAAGTTTCAGAATTTGTAACACCTCCAAACACTGGATGGTAGACAGTGTAGTATGGTAAAATAAGATGGTGCAAGACAGGGAAATGGAAAGTGGAATTAAAACAGTGCACTGTATCCTTGTCCATGCCGAGAAGCCTAGAATTTTCTTACTGTTTTAATTCTCAGCAGATTCATTATGGGGCAGATTTTCATCATGATGAAGTCCACAGGGTGTAGCGTGGATTGATTGGATAAATCATCGGCATAGGTTGCGTTGGTAAAGCTATGGGTTAATATATTATGTCGGCATTTGATTCTTGTAGCCAAGGTTACAAACCTGAAGGTAAACCTTTCCCTTAAATAGAGATGATATACATGTCGAAATATTGTTCAACCCATAATCAGATATAAAATGCAAATGTTTTAAATTAAGCAGATGTATATTGGTTTATAACCATAGCTTAAAAGAAAAATAATTCCACTTAAAGAGTTTTAATACATGGAGGAGCAAGCCTGTAAAGGATCATTTATGATTTCCAAGAGTTAAATATCATAATTGATCATTGCTTGTGGCGCATGTGAAAGTGTTCACATTGTTCTATTTAGAAGATAGTGCAGTTTGTGTTTGTTGCTGCTAGAAAAATATGTTGATGCCACCATGTTAAAAGAAAGTTTTGGAAAATTCCTATGAAGGAATTTTTTTTGTGCATTGAAGAGAGACGATGCTGCATGAGAACCATCACTGCAAAGAAGGAGCTGCATGGAAGTACAGGAAAACTGGCAGTGCCAAGATGATGAGGGTAAGGTATGAAAATTCATTTCAAAGAGGTATTTTAAATGTTGCAAATTAAATGATTTATTTTATTTTCATCATAAAATAAATCTTGGGAAAAGTGGTTTGCATTTCAATTTAAAGACTAAAGTATCATGATGTAATTAGTGACTTATGATATTATCATAAGAATGGAGTATGAGAGAAAGTGAAGATCTTACATCTTGAAATTGTCTTAAGGGTTGATATTCCTTGGAATACTGTATAACTTGAATTAGATTCAAAATATCCACTATTGTAAGTATTGGGTCAAGCTTTGAAGTCAAATCAAAAGTTAAGGTCAAATGAAAATTTGGATAGCTTGAGTCAAGTTAAACCATTGATTTATTGTACAAGAGGGTGCATTTTTCATCCAAGATGAACAATGATGTCAAGTTTGGAGTCAAAGAGCCTTAAATCAAGTCAAAGGTTTGGATGTAATTGGGTGCATGATCGGTGGAGCCCAACACCCAAATAGTTGGTCATTGTAACACATGAAATACTACAGTTGTTGTTTTAAGCAAAGAGGAGCAAGAGAGTTTCCTGAAATGATTCCAAGATAGAGAACCAAAAGATACTAATTGCAGGAAGAAAGATTGTATTGTTGGATGGAAAGTCTAAAAGCTTGCTGAAAAGGGAATTTGAATGAAATCCATAAGTAAATAGATGAAGTTCACAAAGGAGGAGGAGATGAATGTTGATAGTCATTTCAGAGGTTTTGAGAAAGACCACAACGGAAGAAAGAAAAAGGAAGATGTCGAGGCAAATGGCATATGTAAGCAGTTGACTAATGAAGAGTATGAGAGGGAGAAAGATCAGATAGAAGTTCACCTTGAGTTATTGATGGAATTATTGCAAAGAAAAAAGAAAGACCAGAGACATGGTTGGACCATGAGGAAGAAAGTGAAATGGTAGAGGCTACACGCAAAGAGGGAACAACAGGTAAACATACAGTTGACAGAAGAGTTGAGGAAGCTCGAGCAGATGATGAGTGTGCAATTGAGATGTGAAGAACTCAGAGAGGCTGAGTTGAAAATGGAAGTTTCCATTTGTGGCCCATAACAGGGTGAAATTCTGGGTGAAGAGATCAATGAGAAAGATCTCATGGACTATTGGAATAGTTCAGAAGAATTGGAAGATATGTTGACAAGAGAAGCAGATGAGGCTATGAAGCCTTGTATTTTTAAATCTCATAGTTTTTGTATGTTTGTAGGATGTGCAAAAGATGATGGACAGTCTGGTAAAACTATCACAGAGATGAATGAAACTCTTGAGGTGAAGTATGATGGAGAATTCCCTTTACAGAAGGAAGGTACTGATTTATTGGAGTGAAGAAAAATCATAGATGAATTCTTGTTTGGTGTAAGACAGCCAGTTGAAGCTGTTATGGAGCAGAAGCATAATGAAAATTCCATAGTGATATTCCAAGGAGGTAAACAAATGAAATTGATGAAAAAAAATTTCAAAGTGATGCTACAGAAAACAAGATAACTCAGGAGGATTTCCAGAGGAAGAATGAACCTGAGAATGAAGGTGGTGATGAAATGCTGGAAAAATTTCACATGGAAATAGAGTTATTGGAACGATGGCTTAAGGAACCTGAAGGAGGGATGAAGCTTGCAGAACCTGATATAGAAGAGATTGCAGTTGCCGTTCATGATAGGGATGAAATATTTTTAACATTTATAGAGTTGAGTGAATGTTATAAATTTTCAAATAATAATGTGGTTGTAGGTTCAGAAAGAAACATTAATAAATATGATGTTGCAGTCAGATAAATTGAGGAGAAAGTATTTGGAGATGAGATGAAAGATCAATAGCAGCAAGAAATTTGTGTCCCTATAGACATAAAGGAAACAGAAGTATTGATTCAGCAGGATAAAGATGAAAGTAGCCAGCAATTAAAAATAGGATCTGCTGAAATCCAGAAAGTCTATGATGGGAGATTGGTGCTTGAAGCATCAAAAGAGGCCGAAAGGTCTTATATTTTTAAAACTAATATTTTTTTTATGAATGTAGGTACAACACAGGATGGGAAATTTGTTACTATAGGGGAAATCAATGACTATAGTTGTGATGAAGGAGAAGTTCTTGATTATTCTTCATTTCAAGAAGTTGAGTGTTCAGCGCAATTGGAGATGAAAGCATCATACAAAGAGGAAATACTCTGAGGAATTGGAAAAAGAAATTGTTGGAGAGGCCGATGGAATGCAGTTGATAGAATGAGTGATACTAATGTACAGTTAGTTCAAGATTCTTTCATAGTTTGGAGACCAGAAGAATGGGTATCAGTGATTCTACACGAATCTGTAATTTTCGAAATAAAGATGATGTGGTATGGAAAAGCGAGAGTTACATTCAATACTATTTTGGAAGTACTATTCTTGAAATTCAATGGAGTTGATACTCCAGCGAAAACCCAAAAAAACCAAAAACCAAACATACCTATCTCTTTACTAGCCTAAAATCAGTTCTTATTGTAAGTCATCTCGCATCCTATTGCTTATTTTCTCGAGATTGACGGAGAGAGCCCTCTCCTGTCCTCGTAGGGCTAGCTACGAGGCTGAGCGTGGTTTGATGTAGCCTTGAGTTTTACTTCATTTCAGCCTGAGGTAGATTTGAGTGCTAACAGATACTTTAAAATACCAGCGGAAAAACCGAGTTTGGAATCCTGGAGGGAGCAAGTTATTGAGACTTGTGGCTATTGCATTATTACAAAAAAGTGACATACCTCATAGACGAGAGTCTATGGAAACCTCTCTATATGGGGATTCTGATGCAGGAGCATCCTGCTAAATTTTCATTATTCATTTGTGTGATTTAGGGGGTTAGGTTTTATTTATTTATTTTATAAATTATGTACATTTTAAAATAATTTAAGAGAAAAATGTGAGTGTGATATTTAATGTAAATATTCTCTTAATTAATTGAGAATATGAGTTGGAGTTGATTTGTATAAATATTTTAGGGATTATGAATTCCTTAAATGGAACTTAGTTGAGTAAAAAAAGGGATAAATCTATTTTAGAGTTTGGTTGAGATAGTTGTGGAGGAAATCATGGATTGGAATTAATCCACAATTAGGTATAAATATGAGGTTTGTGTGAGGACATAGATACAGAAAGGATGGAATAGACAGAGAGAGATATAGAGAGGAATGGTGTGAGATCTTATGTAAAGGGCGAGAGCCGAGAGGCCCACAAATGTAATATTCGGGAAAACAAGTTTGAATCTGAATTTCTTGTGTTATTGTATACCTGTATTTTGTTTGTTTGGGCTATCTCTTCTTTATATATGATTTGTGTTGAATTGAATGTGGTTTCAAAGAAGAATTTGATGAGGATTCCATGTTGAGGAAACACACACTCAACTATGCGCAAGGATATTTTTTGTGCAGAATCCCTGCATCAAAAATTTATTAAATCATTACAATAAACCATTTATATGGCTAAGTGACATTAATATGATATGCCAAGATATTTATGTGGCAAAGTGTAATTAGTTTGTGTCATTTAATGTTGTTGGCATAATATGTTATATATCATTGTGAATAAAGTCTAATTATGGTACAAGTTTACAACTATAGACTTGATGGTTAACAATATATGCAAATAAAAATTATGAGACAGACTAAGATCCATATTTTAGTGTATATATATATATATATATATATGTATGTATGTATGTATTTATGTATATGTATTTGTATATGTATACATATATGTATGTATGTATGTATTTATGTATATGTATTTTGTATATGTATACATATACATATATATACACATACACATACACATACATAATGCGTGTATATATATATATATATATATATATATATATAAAATTGAAACATACAAATATAAACCTTTGATATTGTCATTCTAGTGTAAGGGTTATAAAGATATAGTGGATGAATCCAAAATTATGCAAATAATGTGAATTATACTTATTTCATTTTATAAAGGATAATAGTTGAATGTCTAGATGAAAATAAAAATTCCTCATATGAAAAATGTAGATAAATAAAAAAGTATGTGATTTATAGTCAATAAAAGTAGTATAGTGATATCTCAAGCACTCGGTTTAATCAATGTCAAAAGAAATTACTACTATAGAAATATTTTGGTGAATAAAAATTGTGTATCATTAAAAAATAAATAGTGTGTGTAAGGGTCATTACATAGGAAAAAATATTGATAATGCTACATTTTCTACCTTTTCTTTGCTTTGAATTTTTAACATATCAATTTGTTCACTTAAATTTTTAAGAATATCAGTTTTAAAATTTTCCAATAACTTACCAAGTTCATCTCTTCTTACCACACTAGATGTTGATTTACTTACTCTAGCCATAGTTGGATCTCGAGACCCTTTACCATATTTGGCTCTTCCTAGTGATACATGTTTACATAATTTAGAAAATTCTTGAAAATTAAGTTGAGATACATCTCCTTTACCCAACAATTTCAACACATCATTCCCCTCATCTCTAATTCCTTACAGAAAAAGAGTTTTGATAGTGTAAAATCCTAATTTATCTTGTTTTCTTCTCTTGACATTGGAAACAGTTATTTCCACATAATCTTCAATATTTTCATCATCTCTTTGACTCATTTTGAAAAAACACTTCCTTAAGATTTTATGCAGAATTAAATTCCACATCCAACAAGTAGCCACTTTGCATTCTTTGGTGTATACCCCCACCAAAAAATTGAAAATATATTATAACAATCAGTTTATTTTAAGAAACACATGATATCAATGTGTTTTATTCAATAAATACATTAGTATCATATATTTTCAATTTTTTTAGTGGGGGTATACTTCAAAGTATGCAAAGTGGCTACTCATTGGATGTGGAATTTGATTATGCATCCAACGTGTGTCTACACTTGAAATTTCAGTAAACCTATAAGGAGATAAGCCAAAACACAATTTAAAAAATGATTTTTTCTTTCTTTTCATATAAAAATTCATAACTATTATTTCGCTATTTTCTTTAGAATACCCATTTTAGACCTCAAAATTCCCCTAATAATACCAATGAATCCCCTCAATTCTATAATTTTCAATGAATCCTTCTTGAACATTAGGATCCAACATATTATAACCAAATCTAAGAGTACGAAAACATTAAAATATTCTTATTAATTCCTTTCAAATATTTCTTTTAAAATTCTCGCCTTGATTTCACATAAATCAAAGAGAAAAAATGATCATGATTAGGATTCTAAAACACATATTTCTTCAAGAAAGAAATAATGTGAAATATAACATGTACCATAATAATCATGGTGGTAATTGCTAGGTCCCTATAATACTAGTGTAGCCCCCTTATTTTAATTATTGTGCCCATGTATCCCCCATATTTTTATTGTTGTGTCCCATAGAAGCCCACTATTGTTAGTGTTGTGCCTTTATATTATTATTGTTATGTAGGATCTGATTATATTGTGATGCCTTAGACTCCTATTTATACAAAGGAGGTCTTGTCATTTGTATCATCCAATATTTTTTTCATTTATGTAATGTAAAGGAGGTTTCCCCCTCAAAGAGGATAATTTTGAAGTCGTTGATCTATCTTTTCTTCTATTTTGTGAGCTGGTTGCATAACATTTGGTATCATAACATCCAGAACTACTCAAGCATTGAGGAAAACACCTTTTTGAAAGAGAGGGGCATGTTAAGTCCCTATAATACTCCTTATTTTTCTTTTTATTCGGACCATGTATCCCATATTGTTATTTTTGTGCCCCATAGAAGCCCACTATTGTTATTGTTGTGCATTTATATTATTATTGGTATGTAGGCTCTGATTATATTGTCACCCCTTAGAATCCTATATATAAAAAGGAGGTCTTGTAATTTGTATCATCCAATAATTGTTCGTTTATGTAATGTAAAAGAGGTTCCCCCTCGAAGAGGATAATTTTGAAGTCACTGATCTATCTTTTCTTCTATTTTGTGAGTTGGTTACATAACATTAAATCAATTTTATATGAAATCATAACAATATTAAATTTTCAACACTCTAAATAAACTATAAAAAAAATATTACATCCATATGGCCATTAATTTCACCATAGGACCAAATTAAAATATGACCTATCTCCACCCCACCCCAGTCCTTAAAAAATAGTGTTAACCGTATTGCAACCTTAATCTTCAAATAACTAGGATTATCATTCGTATATATCATCCTTTCTTTTATGGGTCACTTATTTAGGCTTGATAATGCTTCTATTGGAATATTGGACTTTTACATAAGTGATGGTTTAATTTAAAGAATTGCAATTTTTTTCATTGATGATTTTCAAAGGTTTATTTTGGAACACTCTCTTTACATTCACATAAATCAATGACCAACCAAGAATATTATTAGGATTCTAAAACATATTTTTTAAAATATGACATTCACTATAATAATAGGTCATAATTAAAGGCTCTATGAAATAATCACAATCCTCTCAAAAATTTTAAATGACCCTATCATCTTAATGATAGCTTAGAGTTATTTTTGAAGCTTATATGAGCTCTTATGATTACATACACTTTGAAACACATGTTTCCCTATTTTGAACCATATGATCATCTACATATATATATTTTGGTATCCTTGAGATGTCTTAAATTATTTCCTAATTTTTCAATATATTTGATCATGTTAGACTCTATATAAAACTATGTTAACCAAGTCATTATATAACCAAAAGGTTGTTGTAAATTATTCCATGAAATCCCTCGAAGTGACTCATGCCTAGTGATGCATGATAGCCATTGTTATCTATGACCTTAGCCATGTAAGGAAATTATTCCCACTAAGATAATTTTCCTATTATATATATATATATATATATATATATATATATATATATATATATATATATATATATATATATATATATATATATATATATATATATATACAACATTTTCTCCAATTGTATTTTATTCACTTATAATGTTCACCCTTAAAATTATGAATTATGATTTAACTAAATCCCTATGAACTGATTTAACCCGTCCTTACAAAAGTTAAAACTGGAATTTGTATTCTTCATATACAATCCTCTTTAGCACTCCATAACGTTTTATTATCTCTTAAAGAAATATCTTATTAATGTTCAAAGTTTTCTGAGTAGTCCTTACGAATATTAGTATTGGCGAATAATCATTTAAATTATTTAATTTATTTTTTTTAATTTTAAAAAAAAATGTAAATATATTATGCACCTTCTTTTTCATTTTTCATTGTTGGCACTTTTTATTTTGCATAGTGTACCTAAAAAAATATCTATTTGTACTAGCCCTTGCGACAAGACCTGTGGGGTAGTAGAGGTTTCTCTCGAGGCACCTAAAGGGGGTTATGAGAACTAGGTTTCTGTAACTGAGAAGGGGATGGGGTTCATTCTGCACCATTTTTCGTCTACATTTAACTTCCCAATTACACATTAAAGGCATTCATGGACATTTGAGGTAATTAAAACATATCATCATCAATGGAAAATTAAAAGAAGAGGTGCACGAGATGTTCATACAAAATCCTAAACCCATTCATCCATACATCTCCTAAGTAAACATTGATATTAAAAAAAAACACCAGTCACATGCAAAAAATTGAAGATATGAAAATATTCACCCTCTACTCTCCATTATCGAGAAAATGTGTCAAGCGCAGTGTGTAATTTTTTATCATAGGTTCCTTTTTCTCACCATCCTATATTTTCATCACAAACATGCAGAGTTACAAACTTACGGACTCCCATAGGTTCAAATTATTGTTGTTTCCCATGTCTTAGCTAGTTATCCAACAAAAATCATAATCAAAATCCCTAAAGAAAAATCAATAAGGAACCCCTTATCCTAGTCATATTCTACCAATTTATACAGAATTACATTCATGCATTTCCCATGGGACATAACCCAATAAAAACCTCGATTACTAGAAAGTGAATATAGTGTTACCAAAAACTACCTTGAGCCATGATCATGGGCATAATATATTTTGTTCAAATCAGGTATCTTCCCGCCTAGTTGCTCCTCCATGTTCGTTTTATTGCTAACAGTGTGATTATCTTCTTATGAACTATTGTTGCATTCTCTACCCTGTCTATGTGAAGCTCCACCACGTTGTAATTTAACTCTTTTGTCTATGCATGCAGCAAGAAATACAAAATTTTCCGTTAACAAGCCCCCAACACGCACCCGTGGCTCATCGCAAGCCACTCAACCAATTTGTACTCAAGGGAATTTCTACCTCACGGTATCCTTTACTGAATTTTTTCTCCCATTATCATGGATAAAAATCACATTTATAGATATCATTTCACATATAACTAGCGGAAAAATTATTATTATTATTATTATTATTATTATTATTATTATTATTATTATTATTATTTACAGCTTAATTTTAGCGCAATAGCCCCCAACACTACACATTTCTTACCTCTACAATGGATCTTGAAATAGTTTTCCTTCACGCCCAAAAATTTCCTTTTCATTTCATCGTTAATTCCATGTGCCATTCCATCTAGTGTGGACCTTTTACGCCTTCTATCACCAATAATTTCATAGAGGATGTGTGTTAGGTCCCTATGTTACTAGTGTAGTCCCTTATTGTTGTTAGTGTTGCCCCTTTATTGTTATTATTGTACCCCTATGGTCCCCATATTGTTATTATTGTGCCCCATAAAACCCCATTATTGTTATTGTTGTGCCCTTACATTATTATTGTTAGGTCGGCTAGGATTATACTGTGACCGCATGGACTCCTATATATAGAAAGGAGATTTTTTCATTTGAATCATCTAATATTTGTTCATTTATGTAATGTAAAGGAGGTTTCCCCCTCGAAGTGGCTTATTTATAAGGAGTTTATCTCTCTTTTCTTCTATATTTGGAGCTGGTTTCATAACATTTGGAATCAAAACTTTGGATTCTAGGGTTTCGCTGCTTCAAACAGTTTATCCTGGAATTTTCGTTATAACTTGTTTTATACAAAGGTTCAGAAGCGAAAAAAATAACCATTCGCAATGAAATCCTAAGGAACGTCATGTAAAAATTTCAGATCTTGGTTCACAATAGTTTCAGAGATATGATCAATGGAAGTTAGAGTTTTTGCAGCCTACCGAATTTCATCTCAAGTAGGTGACCTTGGGAAAGATTTCATAGCACTCTCTCTAAGAATCAGATTGGAATTCTGTAAAACATAGCCAAAATTACATGGATTGTAGTTTCGTGGGTATCAATTTCAGAGCCGAAGTAGGAAACAGTGAGACGTGACATTCTGTACAAGTTCACTCTACTGAACAAGTCCATAATTAGGTCATTATGGGAGATTGGACATAACTTTGCCTTGAAGAATCCAAATCAGGTCAGACCTATGACATTGGAAATAAGACTTATAGGGCTACTACATTACCTAAGATCAATTCTTTGGGATCCAAAATTACAGAGATACATTAGTTTCAATATCGAGCTCCTCAAAAGAAAGACAAAGGTGTGTGTGTGTTTTTTTTTTAAATTGCATAAGTCTTGTTTGAAAAAATAGTTTGAAGGGATTCCAAGGGAATATTGAAGCATAGATATCAGTATTGGGTTCTAAAATTGCCCCTAAAAATATTCAACATCCATTAAGCCCTCAATAGGCTCTACTATGACTCGTGAAGAGGAAGAATTGGAACATGATATATCAAAATTATAAGACCAAGTGCACCAATTTTTTCTCTCGCAAAAAGCAACAAAAAATGAAATGGAAATTTTGAAGAAAGGTGTGGAAGCTAATATGGATGGTTTGAAGAAAGTCGTGGAAGTTTTGAAGAATGGCATGGAAGCTAAGATGGATGGCATGGAAGCTAAGATGGATGACATGGAAGCTAAGATAGATGAAAAAATGAAAGACAACATGGAAGACATGAAGAATGATTTAAAAGAAGACATGGAAGTTTTGAAGGAATTTTTGACAAATTTGATACAAGAAATGATTCCTAGTGGCGAAAAGGAATTACAGGAAACTCATGATGAGAAAAAAATAAATTTTAATCGTGATTTCATAAACTCTAATGTTGGATTGAAGACCCACCATATTCCAAAGATCGTATGAGGAAGTTTGATGCCAAGGATCCTGTAACATGGATACTACAGATGGAGCAATACTTTGATCTCCATAATGTGCAAAAAACACAAAAGGTACGCATTGCAACTTTACATTTAGAACAAAATACATTTGTATGGTATCGATGGCTTTTCTCTCATAAAAAAATTGTCACTTGGTCAATTTTTTCAGAGTTAATGATAGAACATTATGAGGATACAAATATAAACACCTTCTTTAGCCAATTGATAAATCTAAAACAAAAGGGTTCAATGGTGGAGCACATTGAGGACTTCCAATGTTTGAATATAAGGATAACTGATATTCCATAGGAACACAAGATTGATGTCTTCATAGGGACTTTAAAGGATAACATCCAACATGAGGTTTGCCTTTGGTAACATGATTCATTGGAGAAGGCATTCAGGTTGGAAATAATAATTGAAAGTAAAATTATGGAAAAAAGGAAGCCTACCCCTCACATATATAAATATTGAAATGTTGCTACTCCTAGACTTCCATAACCTACAAGGCTGACACCACAACAATTGGAAGAAAAAAGAGAAAAAGGGATTTGCTACAATTGTGATAACAAATACACTAAAGGTCATAAGTGTGATGAGAAGAAATTATTTTTACATGGACTGTGAAGAGGAGGAAGAAAATGAATAAGAAAATTAAAAAATAAGAGGACATACACCAGGAACCCAACATGAGGTTCACCTTTGGTAACATGATTCATTGGAGAAGGCATTCAAGTTGGAAATAATAATTGAAAGTAAAATTATGGAAAAAAGGAAGCCTACCCCTCACATATATAAATATGGAAATGTTGCTACTCCTAGACTTCCACAACCTACAAGGCTGACACCACAACAATTGGAAGAAAAAAGAGAAAAAGGGATTTGCTACAGTTGTGATAACAAATACACTAAAGGTCATAAGTGTGATGAGAAGAAATTATTTTTACATGGATTGTGAAGAGGAGGAAGAAAATGAATAAGAAAATTCAAAAATAAGAGGGCATACACCAAGAACCAACCCTATATAAAGAGTAAATGAGTCAAACCATATAATGTAATGCATTGGCAGGAAAAACCACTCCTCAAACTCTCAAGATAGAAGGACATATCAAGAAGAAAAAATTAATAGTGTTGATTGATTTAGGTAGTACCCATAATTTTTTTCATTGTAAGGTAGCCAAGGAATTGAATTGCTTCCTATACCGAGCACCAGACTGTCAAGTGATGGTTGCAAATTGAGGGACTATAAATTTATCTGGAAATGCCATAATATCAAGCTAACCATGGGGGAATATGTATTGAATATTCCAAAGCTATCCATTTGAATGGGAGGTGTTGATGTTGTACAAGGAGTACAATGGTTACAATCTTTTGGGACATTAGCTTTTAATTTTCAAGAACTTTTCTTGAAATATTTTCGGAAGGAAAGGAAGTTGAATTATGTGGTATCGTAGGGAAGTTGAGAAATATAATAAGCTCTAATGTCATGACAAAGCTTCTAAAGAAAGAAAAATGAGGTGTAATTCCACAATTATGCTCACTAGAAGTTCCAACATCAAAATCATCTATATCTCCAGATCTCCAAAAAGTCTTGGACAATCATTCCAAGGTGTTTAAAACTCCCAAAGGAATCTCACCTATTCATGATCATGATCATGCTATTAATTTTGATTCTAGGAAGTGTTCCTATAAATTTCCCATTCATATGATTGATGAATTATTGGATGAATTTCATGGAGAAATTTATTTTACCAAGTTGGATCTTCATTCAAGATATCATCGAATTAGAATGAAGAATGAAGATATTCCAAAAACAACATTTCGAACTCATGAGGGTCATTATGAATTTTTGGTCATGCCTTTCAGCCTTACCAATGCACCTTCTACATTTCAAGGGTTGATGAATTCCATTTTTAAACCCTTCCTTAGAAAATTTGTGTTAGTATTTTTTAATGATATACTAATCTACAATAGGTCTTGGAAGGATCATGTTCAACATGTTGACAAGGTGCTCAAACTATTGGAGGAGAAACAATTATATGCAAAAACATCCAAATGTTCCTTTGGAGCACAAGAGGTGGAATATCTAGGTCATATTGTATCTCATGAGGGTTTTAAGGTAGACGCTAACAAAACTAAAGCCATTAAGGAATGGAAATTCCCCACAACCATAAAGCAGTTGCAAGGATTTGTCGGGTTAACGGGGTATTATCATAATTTTGTTAAGAATTATGGGAGAATAGCGACACCTCTAACAACATTATTGAAGAAAGATGCACTTCCATGTACTCCTGAAGCAACTAAGGCGTTTGAACATCTCAAAGAGGCAATGTTCCTAGCACCAGTCTTAGCTATGCAAGACTTCACAAAAACCTTTATTGTGGAATTTTATGCCTTAAGAAATGGAATTGGTGTTGTTTTAATGCAAGAAGGAAGACCCATTACTTTTAAAAGTCGTCCAATCAAAGGAAAGTATTTACAGAAATATATTTATGAGAAGGAATTTTTGGCAATACTACATGCACTAAATAAATATCGGCCTTACCTAAGACACTTCAAGATAAAGATTGATCATGATAGTCTTAAATACTTTTTGGAACAATGACTATCTTCAGAAGAGAAGAAAAAGTGGGTGACAAAGATGTTGGGTTATGAGTTTGGAATCATCTACACAAAATGGAAGCTAAATGTTCATGTAGATGCACTCTCAAGAAAGGATGAGGAGGTGGAAGTGTTGCTTTATGCCATTTATATTATCCAACCAGATTGGATAACTGAAGCAAGGGAGGAGTGGAAGAATGATGAAGAAGTGTAGACACTCATTCAAAATTTGTAGTAAGATCCCAGTACATCTGATACGTTTAGTTGGAAAAGTTATTCAATATGGTACCAAGATCGCTTATATCTTTGTAAGAATTCCAAACTAAAACAAAAGATTTTTTTGGAATTACACACCTCTCCCGTAGGAGGACACTCAAGATTTTTAAAAAATTATCACAAGGTGAAGAAATAAATTTGTTGGGATGGCCTTAAATCTTATATTCAAAAGTTTGTGGTGGAATGTTTGGTTTTCTAGCAAAATAAAGTTGAGACAATTAAGACCCCGTGTCTGCTACAACCTTTACTCATTCCAAGTCAACGTTGGGAGGAGGTTTCAATGGATTTTATCATAGGTTTACCTAAGTCTAAAGGAAAAAGTGTCATCATGGTGATAGTGGATATAATTACCAAGTATGCACACATGTGTGCATTATCTCATCCATTTAAAGCAAGTACAGTTGATTTTTTTTTATGGAAACAATTCAAAATCTACATGGAAACCCAAAGATTATTGTAAGTGACAGAGATTCCATTTTCACTGGAAATTTGTGGTGGAATGTTTGGTTTTCTAGCAAAATAAAGTTGAGACAATTAAGACCTCGTGTCTGCTACAACCTTTACTCATTCCAAGTCAACGTTGGGAGGAGGTTTCAATGGATTTTATCATAGGTTTACCTAAGTCTAAAGGAAAAAGTGTCATCATGGTGGTAGTGGATATAATTACCAAGTATGCACACATGTGTGCATTATCTCATCCATTTAAAGCAAGTACAGTTGATTTTTTTTTATGGAAACAATTCAAAATCTACATGGAAACCCAAAGATTATTGTAAGCGACAGAGATTCCATTTTCACTGGAAATTTTTGGACAGAATTATTTTATTGTTTGGGTACTCAACTAACTCATAGCTCATCTTATCATCCTCAATACGATGGGCAAAATGAGATAGTGAACAAGTTTTTGGAAGGATATCTTCGTTTTTTTGTATCTGATAAACAAACACAACTAGTCAAGTGGTTACCTCTGGCTGAATGATGGTATAAAATTTCCTTCCATATTGTAGCAAAAATTACCCCATTTATGGCACTTTATGGATATCATCCACCGTACATCACATCATATTTAAGAGAAAATTCTAAGGTTCAATTTGTGGAAGATCACATCGAGAATCAACAACAAGTTCTCTATTTGGCACAAAATCGAATGAAACAACGGGCAGATCAACATCACAGCGAGAGAAGTTTTGATGTAGGATATTGGGTATTTTTATGGCTACAATTTTGTGTAACCAGCTCCAAAAATAGAAGAAAAGAGATATAAACGCCTTAGAAGTGAGCCACTTCGAGGGGGCAACCTCCAATACATTACATAAATGAACAATTCTTGGATGATACAAATGAACAAAACCTCCTTCTATATATAGGAGTCCATGGGGCCACAATATAATCCTAGTAGGGCCACAATGTAATCCTAGCCGACCTAACAATAATAATGTAAGGGCACAATAATAACAATATGGGGGTTACAGGGGTACAACAATAACAATAAGTGGGGCTACACTAACATAATAAGGGACTACACTATTAATATAGGGATTTAACATACAACCATACAAAAAAATGTCCCTCAAGCAAGCTAAGAATGATAATAAATTATCGCCAAAGTACTATGGTCCTTACAAGGTGTTGCAAAATATTGGTACTATGGCATACAAATTAGAGCTTCCTTCTTCTTCTCGAGTGCACCGAGATTTCCATGTTTCGTGCTTAAATAAGGTTATAGGTGACAAACTTCCAGTTCAAACAATATTTCCAGAACTTGATGAGGAAGTAAAAATCATATTGGAACCTGAAGCAGTCACGAAAACAAGAACTCAACAGCTACAAAATCGATAAATTTCAGAGTATCTCATTAAATGAAAGAACTAACCCACTAAATATTCCACATGGGAGGATGATAATTTTATACAGAAGTATCGAGAGCTACTCAAGTGTTGAGGACAATCTTTTTTGAAGGAGAGCAACATGTTAGATGCCTATATTACTAGTGTAGTCCTTTATTTTTGTTACTATCGCCCCCTTATTGTTATTGTTGTACCCCTATAGTCCCCATATTGTTATTATTGTGCCCCATAAAACTCCACTATTGTTATTATTGTTCCCTTACATTATTATTGTTGGGTCAGCTAGGATTATATTGTGATCTCATGGACTCCTATATATAGAAAGGAGGTTTTCTCATTTGAATAATCCAAGAATTTTTCATTTATGTAATGTAAAGGAGGTTTCACCCTCAAAGTGGCTGATTTCTAAGGCGTTGATCTCTCTTTTCTTCTATTTTTAGATTTGGTTTCATAATAATGTGAGTCTGACATTACTTCCCTAGATCACTTGCCTTTTCCTCTTCCCCTGTATTAAAGACATTGACCTAGCATACTAGTCACGTATCGTTTTCATCATTGTGTCGATTCCACTGTCCCTTAGGATAGTGCATAGTGGCATGTGGCCCACAAGCAGGAATACCAATCGAGGCCTGGCCTACTTTTTAGATCCAAATATTTTTTTATCTTCCACCATTGGAACATTCTTTAGTAGTTTGTTCCCTCACTGTGTAAATATTTTCTCATTGGAGGAGATTTTTACTCCAGTGTTGATTTGTCATACCACATCAGTTATATGTGTCCATATCTCTGTAGAGACCTCATGCAGTTGGTTCTTCCAATTTTCTAGACCATCTTCAGAATCTGAAGGACACAAACCATTGTTCCACCAAATTAACATCCCATCTGTTTTTGGTTTGACATAGTATTCCCTTCACACAGTGAATTTGTAGATCTCCTCCAAGGCCTCTCCATATGTCTCTTCTTGAATTGGTCCCACTTACCAGTCTCCTTCACTTGGAATCGATGGCGTAATCACTCAAACATCCCCTAATTCGAAAGTAATATTACTTTTTTTTAGATTGAATATCACTTAAATGTTAAAGGATTTGTATCATCAAAAATCTTAATAACTTTTAAATCGACCATGCTTTTGACCCCATCAATATCTACCTCCACATTTAATATTCTTCCAATCGAAAAATTCTATATTGATTGGCCAATATAAGTTGGATAGGAGACCAAGTTAACTTAGTTCTCCCCATCATCTCCCAATTCTTCTTAGGAAGGATGTTGACAGTAGAGCCTAAATCAAGAATAATATTATCCATTTCATAAGCTCCTATTTTCACACCAAACCTAAATTCTCTGTTGGCTCTCTTCTTTCATGCAACTTGGTTGAATTTGTGTTTTTGTATTTGTGCTTCTTCCTTTTGTGGCTCCTTCACACACTGGTAAATCATCGTATGCAACTTTTTTAGGGCTCCATCATCCCGATCTCGCATTAAGTCCAGACAACTATTAAAAAATTCATGAATCAATCTATCCCCTCCTTCCAAACCTTTTCCATCATTCTATCATATATCTGGTACATATCATATATAAAGGTATCTTCAAGGGCAATCCAGTCTGTTACAATCAACTCCCTGTGTGCCTCTTTATAGGTGTATTTCTCCCTCCAAGGATCAAACTTTAGAGGTGGGCCAGTGGCCTTCCTCACCCAATACCAACCAGTTTTGGCATGATTAGTAGCATTCACATCATTCTTGGTCCCTCCATATGTCACAATTTTAATTGTGATTGGTCCTTGCATAGTTTTTCGTCACTTTCTACAAGTTCTACCCCTTATTCTCCTATATTTTTGCAATAATATGAGGACATTCCTCTGTCACATGATATAAAGCTTCAAAATATGTGCATGTAAACCATGGATTAGGATATTCTCTAGAAATATGCCAAAATTCGCCACAATTGTAACAAACAATTGGTCCTCTTCCTCATCCCAAACCTCTTCGTTCTCGTCCAGGTCTGGAAAATCATCTAGGTCCTCTACCTATCACACCTTTACCTTTGTCAAGTTGATTTTACTTTTGTGCCATTCCATATTAGCCCTCTTGAAACCTATAAATATCCAATGTGTGATCACACATCAGCTCCAAATACATATAATGGTGGATGTGATGATCAATAGACTTACATAAATCACAAAACAAAGTTCTAGCAGAAGTCTCATACTTCTGCATCATCAGGTAGGTTGTGGGTGTGTGACCCAATACTCTTCAAATATCACACCATAACCCTCTTCCATGCACCATCAAGTTATTTGCACTGGTATCAATATATTCGTTTAGCATGGTGCATTCATTTCTATGGTGTCATCCCATGTGGAAAATTGTGCATCAAACCTTTGTGTGTTATCCTTTCCCCTTCACCAAATCTTACAATTGTATAGTTAGAACGACCATTTAGGATTAAAATTGAGCTATACTATAATTATCTAACACTATTACAATTTTTGGAGAGGTTTCCAGAATTAGAGTTCTCTCCAGCAATTTTGATTGAGTTTGAATATCTTGATGGGTTAACGATACCCAAATATGAGGCAATGTTTCTACAATAAACCATTTTTTGTGTTGCTCATGAGAGATATTAAACGCCAAATTACCTTGTAACATTTTAAACCACTGGTCATAAACTCCTTCAACTTAGTCATGCCCTAGGAGGTAGACTTAGTTCAGTGAAACTCCTTCAACGTTGCTTGCTTAATATCTTACAACTACCTTGGTTGTGCAAGAGGAACATTAATTTTATACTTCATATACCACGCCAACACATGGTCCATAAAGGTAGCCCCCAACTATACAATCTTAGCATTTTCATCTTGCACACTATTAGCATCCCAAACTCACTCACAAGCAAACAAACTTTCTTGGGATCTTCTTTCCCAACACCATGAAAAACTGACAACTTCAAAGTATCCTCCATTATTCTTTATCTACCATCTCCTAATGACATTCCTTTAGGTATAGCTACTTTATGTAGTGATCTACTTCCTCCTATCTGGCTAGTCTCCCTCTAATCACTAGGTTAACTCCCTCCACTTCTGTGAAAAAATACAGTATGCAACACGCTACTAGGAAAAATTACCATTGTGAAAATAGGTGCATGTGGGGTGGTGGGTTTGACATGGGATGTACTCTGAGCAAGATCCTTGGGATACACAATATCTATCAATCTCAGGCCAAACTACGAAGATTCGCATTCTTCTCCTTCTATGTGTGGTATGCTAATTCACACTCGATCCAAAATTTTCCAATATCCACTACTCCTCCTCCTCATATGTCCTCTTACCACCTCCTTCTCTATAATTTTGTCTATTGCAGGTACTGATGCATAACCTATTATTTCCTTCTCTATAATTTTGTCCTCTTATTCTCCTCCTTGTAACCTATTACCACTATGCAGAACTCCTTCTTCTAATTCCATCGTATTTTACCTTTCTATGTCATTTCACTATACTACCTTGGCATACCCGTTTTACCATCTTGATCAGGGATCGTCGACACCTCCTTTATCCTTTGTTTTCTTATCCTCCTAGATCTTGGTCCTATCTCCTCATATTACTCCCCAACCATCCCCCAACTCACCTTAAGGGATCGTCGCACAACAACATCTTCACAAATATTAACAATGCTTAGATAAACCATCCCCATGGGCCTCCAAAAAAAAAAATTCAAAAATTGTGTATGAGACAATGGATTCAATGGAAAACCCAGCGATGTATCCTCCAATGATGTTCTCAAAACAAAAAGCAAAAGGCCGAGTGATTTATCTATCTACCAATTGAGTTATTAAAACTTGCTCAGGAGTCCAATCTCTAAGTTCCTCCAATCTCTAGTGCGTGTTATGATCATTAATCCTTCGAATCCACCCAAAAATAGGTTCTATAAATTCACAAAAAAATATTTCTTAAAGATATTTTATAAACATGTAACTCTCTAAACATTTTTCCACACTTAATCCAGTGATTCCAAATTCTTTTGGCCGCAAATTCATCTAGCTTGGTTTCAAACCACCTACCAATTTCTTCTTATGTAGGATTCCATGTCCCCTTTTCTCCTAAATATTTGTCTAAAAAAAAAATCCATTTGTTGGTTTTTTTTATAATTTTCCAACCTAGGTTATTATGTGTAGTGTGTGCCTAGAAAAATATCTATTGGTACTAACCCTTTTGGCAATGTCTATAGGACAGGAGAGGTCTCAATCGAGGCACCTAAGGGGGGTCGTGAGAACCAAATTTTTTCAGCTAAGAAGGGGATGGGAGTTTAATTTGTGGCATTTTTCCTTCATACTCAACCTCCCAATTACACATTAAATTCATTCATAGACATTTGAGATAAATGCAACATACCATGATCAATGGAAAATTAAAATAAGGGGTGTGCCAAATGTGCATACAAAATACTAAAATCATTCATCCATACATCTCCTGAGTAAACATTGCTATTAAATGAAAGTGTCGGACGCATGCAAAAAAATTGGAGATATGAAAAACTTGACTGTCTACTCTCCATTATTGAGAAAATGCACTGAGCACAATACACAAGGTTTTATTAGAGTTTCCTTCGACTCACCATCCTATATTTTCATCACAGATTTTCAAAGTTAAAAACTTATATACTTACATAGGTACATAGTATTATTGTTGCCCATGTCTTAGCTAGCAAGCCAATAGAAACCCTAAGAAAAAACCCCAATGAAAACTCTAGAAGGAATTCATTACCCCAATTGAAATTTCCCAATTTATACATAATTACATTCATGCATTTACCATGGTCAATAATATGATAAAAACCTCAATTACTGGAAAGTGAATCTGTTGTTACCAAAACTCACCTTAACCCACGATTGTGGGAAGAAGATATTTTGTTCAAATAAATCATTTTCACACTTGACTACTCCTCCACATTCATGCTATTTCCAACTGCGCAATTATCCTCTTTTGCACTTCTGTTGTGCACTCTTCCCTACCTACATGATTCTCTAACACACTATCTTCTACCTCCTCTATCTACAAATGCAACCAAAACTGAAAAACTTGCCTCCTACCATTACTTTCCCCTGCATTAATAATGCATATTTTTTATAATTTTTAAATAACCAAGATGCTCTGTGAAGATATTTATACCTGTATTTCAATACCATATAGCTTTGTATACATTATTAGCAGCATAAATTTTTTCTTTGGACATGAGAGTAACTTCCAAGAAAATATCAAGTCTTGGATACATCCTTGACATACTATATTTATATTTTAAGATCTATTCCTTAATCTTAAGGAATTTCTCATGTTGTGCAACTCTGCCTATTACAAAATGTTTCAAATCAACCAAACTTGATATGATGGACTAAGTGTATCGCTTAGGTTGTTAATTAAGTTCATTATCAATATTTTACATTTAATTTTTTTAATATCGAATTTAATTAAATTCATAGTTATTAACTAATTGACTTACTTTTACTTTTCATTGTATCCCTGTGTGGTTAAGTAAATAAATACTTCACCCTGTCATCATGGTTATCACTCAAATTAACTTTCTTATCAAAATATAGTACCTCCACATTTTCCAAGCACACACCACCATGCAACCTTCGAATCATAAGTTATTTAATGTACTCCATCCTATTTAATATTCCATGAATCATATAAAATAATAGAATTCCTTTATGAGAGAACTCTATTCCATTTAAATATTTTCATACAATAAAGTCTCCATTTGGATGGAGAATCTTCACTTTGGTATATATTTGAACTTCTTTTCATTATGTAATTGATGGGATATGCAATATCATAAAAATATTTCATAATATTTCATAACATCTTATTAGGTTGGTGGTTGACATAATATTAATAGGATTTTTTCAAATATAATATTTTAGCATCATCTACAATTTCCTTTGAATGTGTATATGTTCACCTCTTCATTTAGATCTAGATTTTTTTAAGATTATAAAGTTTATAATAAATTTATTCAAAAAATAATCACACTTTGTTGTCCATTTGAATCTTATTTTCCTTTCTTTGTAAAGAGTGATCAGATAGATAAAATAAAAAAATAATTCTATAATATGATGATAATGATGATTATTAATGTCCATTAAAATCAACTTGAGTGTATTGGATCTTACTAGAATTGTTTTAGAATTTCATTTCAATACATGAAAATAGTTGAAAATATTTGAGAGAATATTTCCAGAAACTTCATAGTTTTATGAGTTAAAATGTTAATAATGTTGGTATTGTTACAAATATTTTGAAATTAATATTTAATGTTGGCATATTCAAGACATTATAAGAAAGTGTTAGTCATCAGTAGTTTTTGCTGATATCAAAAAATAACTAAGTAATGGTCCTAGATTTCTAAAAACAAAATTTGAGAAATATTGTGAGTTTTAGAAATCTCATTGCCTTTTTTATCCTAAGTCAAACTATTTCACTAAAATTCTCCCTCTCTGCCCTCTAATTTTCACCTCACTACTCCAAAAAAGACTTCATTTCCTGGGCCTATTAACCTCATTTTCACTACCTTACCCACACTTTCATTCCCTCCCTTCTTCCCTCTAAAAAACCCATTTTCCCCTTTCCTAAAAACCCTCATGAAGCACCCCCTATTCATCATTTCCCTTTACATGTGTTCAAAAATGTAAAAGTCCACTTTTACATTGTTTAAAACCCAAACTTAAGCCTTTCGGGTGTTTTAAATTTTATATAAAACTCTGTTTTATATTTAAAAACCCACCCTTATCTACAAATAGGCCTTAAGCCACTTTTCTTCTAAACACCCAACCCCCTCACACTCATAAGACCTCGACCCCCTCTATCCCTAAGCCCTTCCCCTATGCAAATAATGCTTCTGACCCTTTCCATGTCATAAACCCCCAAACCTTATAATAAGGGCTCTTAAAACCTTTGAATTATTATAAGCAGGCCCCGCCTCCCACTATACCCAGTACCCTCCACAAACCTTATAACTTAACACTTTTTGTTAAATCTTAAAGGCCCAGGCCCATCCTCCATTTAACACACCATCCAACCACATTCCACCATCTGTCCTCCACTACCACTGACCCGATCAACTATTCGTCGCCTCCCCAATGTGTGTCAACCGTTGATCTCCCATCCCAAGATCCAACGGCCAGCACTGCATATCACAAATAAAATTGCGATAGGGTTAGTGTTTTATAACCCACGAGAAATATATGGTTTTGACCCACCACGTGTCGTGCCCTAAGGCATATCATGTACCTCCCACCAAAAACTACTTACCACTCATTCCCCACGCGATAAAACCATATCTGGTTTTCAAACACTGCCTATCCTCCGTGCAATTTTTCCAAATTTTCTCGCTTCTGTTCAAAATTCTCCTAGTTCCACCTCTGAAACCTTGCCACCTGCGCCATCTCGTCCTCTTCAAAGCCCTCCGACAGCCCAAAATCTCAGAAATTGCAGTCCTCTCCCTCCCCGCAAGTTTTACTAACAAATGGTGTTTTATGCAGGCTTTAATGGCGGAAAAATGTGAAGCACATTTCACAGGGCCAAATTAAATCAAATGAGCCTCTATATGACGATCTAGAAGCTTAAATCATGACAACGATGGATAAATGACATATACCAGTGTTTGTCATTGATGAAACGTGATCATTGATGGATCAAGACCCTCCTTCCACAAAGAAGAGCCCCCCCCCCCCTCCTCACTACATAAAGAATACAAAATACAGTCAAAGAAATAGTGAAGAGAAAGAGTCAGAAAGATTAAAGGGCTAATCCTAATTAAAATACAAAACAAAAGGATTAGCCAGTCAAAGTAGAAGATTAAAGAAATTAGGCAAACAATTGAAAAGAGATTAAAGGACAAAGGCAAAAGATCAAACAGATTAAAGAAAAATATGATAAAAAAAAATACTTAGAGCTTAAAGAAAAATTTTAAGGACTAAAACATAGATATTAAAGATAAAACAAAGAGTGGATTAACCCAAAGAAAATTTGAATGACTCAGCCTATGGCAGTTACTCTTCTCAAAAGATATTTTTTCCACCTAGTCCTTTGTTTCCTTCAATAAATCATTAGGAAATTATTGAGCCTAGTCAGAGATATTTATATCTACCAAATAGTTATTGTGAAATTTATGAATAGGCCTTAAATTCAAACATTTCACCTATATTCCCTTAGGAGTTAAGATAGAATTTATTATTCAGATAAATATCTGTAGATATTCCTACCTTGGGCCTTGCAGGTCTTCAAGGTTAGGAATTCATTAACTCTATAATAAATGGCACTCAAACCCTAACTTAGCTTCACCTCCTCATTTACAAATAAATACTGCATTTGAACTCATTATCTTGTTGGAATTTGGTGACTCTTTGAAGTAATACATAGTCTTTTTGGAAGTTAAAAAGTAATTGATGTCTTGGAACTTGTGGATTCCCTAATTTGTTTGTTGATGGAGGAGGCTAGATTGTAGGATCCCTAAGCTTGGTTGTTGGTGAAGTGCTTCTAATCTGTTATTGTTATTTCCTGTTTCATTATGTTTCCATCTTTCTATATTGCAGTAGCATAAAATATTTAGAATAAGAAATGTTTCTAAAGGCACCTTAGTTCTGTTTGTTCTTCATTGCCTTAATGTTTTCTTATGCTAGGACATTTTAGAGAATTCTTAATTTCTCTCTAGACCCCCCTAAGCTTGTTTATTTCATGAATATTTTAATACATTTGGTATCAAGAATGATTTATGGCTAGCCCTACTTATTTTATGTCATTAAAACACTATTTCTGAAGTCTCTCTCTAAAGTACCATTAGTTAAATTCTGCTAAAGAGGTTTTGTTTCGATCATACCCTTTGTACTTTCTTAAATAATTGTTTTAGAGATCTTCATAGCTATAATAAAATATGTTTAGGCATTCCCTCTTCTCTGGTTACAGTTATATGTGTGTCTTGAATGTTTTTTGTTCTTGAAAGTGAAACCATTAGAAGTTAAATGAGTTTCTCGCCTTCTATATTTCATTGGAAATGTTTGTCTTGAATAATTATCTGCTTTAGTTGAATCAAAGAATTTATGGTTTTCCCTGTCTATTGATTGCCTCTTTATGATTATGATATTTAAGTCCCTTCGTTAAAATTACATATGATAAAGGATTCTTAATTTCCCTTTGTCCTACTTTTATTCTTACTATTGATGTCCATCTAATTACCCCTAAAAACCTTGAAGATCCACTGACCAAGTTAGATTTTCCCTATGATGCTCCCCGATCCATTGATGAACTTTTCATGACTTTTATTAGACTCCATTGCCCAATGACTTAGAAATTTCCTCATTCTATTTATTCTTCTTGATCATCATACCCAACCAAAACAATCAAACAAACCCCACACTTAATAACTAGCCTAAAATAAACCATATAAATCAAATAAGTTCATATCCTTTGCAAACTAATAGAGAGAGCCCTCTCTTAGTCTATGAAGGCTAGGTCCTAGGACTCCAAATACTGGTATGATGTTGCCCTGTCCATTTGGTCTACCAATCTGCTAAATCACGGGACTACAACATAATGGCGATGGTGCGACCTTTTGAGTTAGTGACAATCTAAGTACTCCTTAGAACTTTATAAATCCTTTTTGAAACATAGGAAACTCCAACTGATAGCCAATGAGTAGAATCTAGTTGTTTCACCATCTTAGCTAAATGATGATACATGTATAGGACACTCATACAAACCTTAGGGCTACATAAATAACTCGAAAAACCCCCAAAAACATTCCTATATTGGTTTTTTGTCAATTATTGGTGGTGGACCATACACATTTATCTTCAAAACAACCAAAAATATCCACTGGCAACTCCACTAGCCTCTACTAGGCCTATTACTTCACTAGTTCTCTTTAGTATTCCTAGGATTGGGTCAAATCAGCCCTAAGAAGTTTAGGAGCCTAGTCCCATATTGTAGAATTTTACTAAGCACTAAGAGAGGTCAACCTTCTAAAAAATAGTCCTAAACTTTCAGCCTCTCTAAATTTTGAGTTTGAAATATGGCTTCACAAAGGATCAATACCAGATCTCATCCAGACCCTAATCCTCCTATTGTAGTTAATGATCCAGAAAAGATTTTGTGGAAAACTTCTAGAGCTGGAAATTTAACTACTATTAGGACCATTCAAAGAGCAACACCTGTCCTTGAACACCTTACAATCTTGAAATATCCTCAGTTTTACTTGCACCATTCAAAGAACCTATTTAGAACCAAGTCACATAGTGATATTGACCAGACTAACTTTGATCCCAGAGATTTGCAGTAGAGTTCTAGTAGAGAAGCCTCTCCTTATACTCCTCCTGATTTTCATCTTCTCCATCACTTTATCTCCTTCCATAACAAATCTGCTCATAATCAGTTTGCTAGTCCAAGTACTTCCACCACACCCACCGACACATCCACTGTTCAAAACACTCCCTTCCATCCCACATTCTCTCTCACAAACCCACCTCTTGTAAATCTTCCATTTAATTCCATCATGGCAGCATGGTATGCTCCCTTAGTGTTACCACAACCTTTTTTTCCTTTACCAAATGATTATCAATCTAGAATTCCCCACTTCACTAGAACTAAATCTACTACTACCCAATAGCATGTAAATAAAACGAATGATGCCTTTGACTACATGGAAATAGAAGAAGAGACCATTAAGATGAGAATATTTTCCCAAAGCTTAGGAGGAGAAGCCAAAAAATGGTTTAAAAGCTTGAATCCTAACAGAATTAATGATCTCCCTTATTTATACCAAAAATTCATAAACAAATGGGAAATTAAAAATAACCCTCTCCAAATCTTTTCAGAATATAGCAACCTTAAAAGAAATGTTGGGGAAAGTGTCCAAGATTACTGCACTATATTTAATAGTGTTTACAATGCACTTCCCCCAAACATGAAACCTCCACTAGGCTTAGCCTTAGCAAAATTTCCAGAAGGTTTTGACCCTGACATGGCCTATCAGCTAAGAGAAAGAGACCCCTTGAATTTAGTAGATATGAAGAGGGGACCTGTAAGTGTAGAAGCAAATCTGATTGAGAAAAGAGCTAGGTTGAAATTAGAAAAAAGAGTTACATAGAAAGATGAAACAATGGCCTAATCCTCATCATCTGATGCCAAAATTGATAACTTAGTGAGGATAATGGAAAGAATGTTGGAAAGGATAAACTTAATTGATAGAGTACCTCCTAGGGAGAACCAAGTAAATCCCCAAAACAAAAATAGAAATCCAAATTTTAGAATAGATCCTATTCAAAATAGACAAAGAGATAATGACCAACAAATTAGGCCTCCTTTCCAAGACAACTATGTGGATGAAGAAGAAAGGGAGACCAAAATATTGGAGGAAAATCATGTAAATATGATAGGATCTTACAGTGAGGGTGATTTTTTTCTCACTGAAGAAGAACAAGGATTCTTTTCCTCATACCAAACTGAAAACAACCATGAGGATTCTAAACATTATCAATTGGGATTTGAAAATGCTATAATGGAAGTCCATAGACAATATGATCTTAGGAGAAAAAAGAACCAAGAGGCCTCCAAGAATAATAACACAAAAATTGTTGTTAGGCAAACCTCAGAAAATCCTCCTAAAAAGACAGCAAACAATAACAACACTATGGCTAAGAAAGTTGATCTGAATAAAGAAAAAATCAGCCAACAATGTGTTCACCCAAGTTTCCCTAGTACTTCTGCTAGTGGCCCTGAAAAATCTGTCCAGGATAAAAGTCCTAATAAAACTTAGCAAATCATAATTGTTGAAAAGACTATGTGTGATAAAGCAGATGTAAATATGCCAAAAACACTACCACCTTTCAGCCTTGAGGGAGAAATTTCCAAGAATAAAATTAGCATACCTTTAGCTAAACTATTAACCCAAGATGTATATAAAAATCAAGTTTTGAAAGCTTTGAAAATAGGAAATGATACTAATACTTTAAACTTGATAGATGATAAACCAAAATTGTTGTTTGTTCCTTAAGTAGAAGGAAAATACCAAGAAGGGGTTGCCCCTCCATTCTATGTCTGTCTTAATATACATGATAAAATCTTACACAATGCCATGCTAGACTTTGGTGCCTCTCACAACCTCATGCCAAAGGTGGTGATGAAGAGTTTAGGCCTAGAAATTACTAAACCTTACGAAGACCTTTATTCTTTTGACTCAAGTAGAGTCAAGTGTTTGGGTCTAATTAAGGATTTATGTGTCAATCTGGCACAAATTCCTGCTAAGGGTCTAGTATGGACATAGTAGTTGCTAGCATTCCCCCAAAGTATGGCATGCCTTTATCCAGATCATGGGGAGAAAAACTTCAGGGGAGCCTTCACATGGACATGTCTTATGCTACCATCCTGGTCTTTAACCAAACCAAAATATTATACCAGGAATATCATATGAAATATATGGTAAGCAGCCTAGATAAGCCAAACAACACTTCTGTTTATTCCATTCATTCAGATCTTGATTCATTTATCTTGTTCAATGAGGATGAAATCAAAAAACAAGAAAATGAAAATGA
The DNA here is from genome assembly GCA_034641835.2 of Pinus albicaulis. Lineage (NCBI taxonomy): Eukaryota > Viridiplantae > Streptophyta > Pinopsida > Pinales > Pinaceae > Pinus > Pinus albicaulis. The sequence goes on from CM076575.1 coordinate 836,453,185, forward strand.
AAAAGAGTTGAGCCCATTAGAACAGCCAAATCTTTCCTCAAATGAAAAACATAATAACTCAAACTTTAGCATCTTTAAACAATTGTATGATAGTGAGTTTGAAATAGAAACACTGTGGAACATGAGCTTTGATGGCTCTTATGGTAAAAATGGTTCTGGAGCTGGTGTATGGTTACATAATACAAATAAAGGACATTCCTACAAACTTGATTTCCAATGCACTAATAACATTGCAAAATATGAAGCTCTCCTCCTTGGTTTACATTTGCTTAAGAACATAGGAGCCAAGAAAATATCAGTCCAAGGAGATTCAGAGCTGATCATTAGACAAATAAAAGGGGAGTATTCAGCCAAAAACCCAAGATTAAGAGAATATAGGAATGTTACCCTAGATCTCTTGAAAACCTTTGAAGAATATGAACTCACTTTCATCCCTAGAGCTCAGAATAACCTTGCAAATGAACTTTCCTTTTCTGCTAGAAATTGCCAAATTCCCCATGTAAATGAACTATTCACTGTCAAAGTAAAAAATCGACCTATAGTACCTGACAATGAAAACTATTGGAAAGTGTTTGAGGGTGATAAACACATTGATGATTTTTTGCAATCTAAGAATGATTTTACTGTACCAACACTTAGATCAAGCCATGAAGAAGATTTTTTTGATGAAAAACAAGCCCACATAATAGAGCTATCCTCTACTGCTGATATAAACCAATTTGAACATCTTTTTAAGGCAGAATTACTTGACAATCCAGACCAAAAGGACCTTGAGCTTTTACAATGCAAATATGATTCAATACCAAGGGGCCTTACACCATTAGAGGAGCTTTTTGACTTCAATAATGTAGCTAAAAGACCAAATATGGAGCCTACAGAAACTAATATAGAAGAGCATAACATAGGCAGCATGAATGAACCCAAAATGATCAAGTTATCTAGCACTCTTCCTACTCATATAAAATAGGAACATATTGAAATTTTCAAAGATTTTGGAGATGTGTTTGCATGGGGGTACAAAGATCTGAAATCATATGATACCAGCATTATTCAACATAAAATTCCTCTCAAAGAAAATTAGAAACCTTTCAAACAAAAAATAAGTAGGATAAACCTTGTTTTATTACCTTTAGTTGAGAAAGAGATCAAAAATATGTATGATGCTGGGATCATAATTCCCATTAGATACCCAGAGTGGGTTTCCAACCTTGTGTCTGTTAGGAAGAAGACCGGAGAGATTAGACTTTGTATTGACTTTAGAAATCTGAATAAAGCCTCCCTAAAAGATAATTATCCCTTGCCTAAGATGGATCACATACTCCAAAAGGTGGTTGGATCTAAAATAATATCACTGCTAGATGGTTTCTCAGGCTACAACCAAGTGCTGGTACTCCCAAATGATCAACACAAAACTTCCTTTACCACACCTCGGGGTACATCCATGTATGTTAAAATGCCATTTGATTTGATGAATGCAGGGGCCACATTCCAAAAGGCCATGGACATATATTTTTCAGAAGACATAAGCTATTTCATGATCATTTACCTTGATGACATCATTGTTTACTCCAAAACTGATAAAGAACACTTAGTCCATTTGAGAAATTTTTTTGAGAAATGTAGGAAATACGGCTTATCTTTGAATCCCAGCAAAACACTCTTTGATCTCTAGGAAGGAAAACTCCTAGGCCACATAATATTTGAAGAAGGAATCAATGTAGATCCTAAAAGGATTGAAGGCATATTAAAATCAGCCATCCTAGAAACCTCAAGGAATTGCAATCTTTCATTGGGAAGATCAAATTTTTGAGAAGGTTCATCCCCAACCTTGCTGAACTTTTAAGGAATATCACAAACATGCTCAAAAAGGAAACAGGACTTAAATGGACCTTAAAATCCAAACAATCATTTGAACTGGTGAAACAAGCTCTCACTCAAACACCAATTTTATTAGTCATAATTTCACCAAGGATTTCTACATTTTTTCATTTGCATCTGAGCACACCATTGTTGTAGTGTTGTTGCAAAAGAATAACATAGGGCAAGACCAACCAATAGCCTTATTTAGTAAAGTATTAAGAGACGCTCCACTCAAATATAACATCATGGAAAAACAAGCCTTAGCCTTGATAAAAGCATTGAAATATTTCCGAGTCTACATTTTACACTTTCATATCATTGCTTTTGTCCCACATACAGTTGTCAAAGACATTCTAAATCAAGACCCTGATGGTAAAAAGGGAAAATTGATTTCTATTTTCTTAGAATATGATTTAGAAATCAAACCTACCAAGATGATTAAAAGACAAGGCTTAGCAAAACTCATGGCTGAATCAAATTTCCAAGCATTAGATACGAATATGGTTGATGTTTTAGAAGAACAGGAAGAATTCACTGCTCCATACATTGAAGAAATATTTTTGAATTCATCTTGGTATGCTGATATCATATATGTACTTATTTATCTCAATACCCTGCCTTATTTATCAAATACAAAAGCTATATTTTTGAAACAAAAAGCTTTAAAATTCTGCATTTTAGATGGAGTTCTGTATTGTAAGAATGTTGTTGGAATATTGCTTAAATGTTTGCTTGAGAATGATGCAATAAAAATCATGCATGAGCTGCATGAGGGAGAGTGTGGAGGCCACCTTTACTGGAAAACAACAGCAAACAAGATTCTTAGAGCTGGTTACTATTGGTGCCACACGTTTCCCTGATACCCAAAAACTAGTCATGACTTGCCATAAGTGTCAATTTTTTTATGGCAAGATAAAACTCCTACCTTTACCCTTGCATCCCATCACTATTGAGGCTCCCTTTCAACAATGGGGCTTAGACTTTATTGGAGAAATTCACCCAAACTCATCTGCCCAACATAAGTGGATCCTTACTACCACTAATTATTTTACCAAGTGGATAGAGGCTATCCCTTCTAGGAATGCTACTGACTCAGTCATTATCAAGTTCCTTGAGACCAACATATTATCCCGATTTGGCTGTCCTAGAAATATCATTACAGACAATGATCTTGCCTTTAAATCCAAAAGGATGGTTGATTTCTAATATAAATATCATATCACATTGGGACATTCCACAGCTTACTACCCCTAGGGTAATGGGTTAGCGGAGTCCTCCAACAAAATCTTGATCAACATTATCAAAAGACTATTGGAACATAATAAAAAAGCATGGCATAGTAAGCTAGTTCATGCATTATGGGCTCATAGAATAACCACCAAGAAATCAATCAGTATATCCCCCTATGAGTTGGTGTATGGCATGGATGTAGTCTTCCCAACATCCTTGGGAATTCCAGTCATGAAACTCCTCCAAGAAGTGCAATCAGAAGAAAATGACATGTAGAGAAGGCTAAACTAGACCATTCATTTACAGCAGTCAAGAGAGGAGGTTTACAAAAGAACATAAGTAGTACAGGAAAGCATCAAAAAAATATTTGACAGAAGGACTAAAGCCACTAATTTCAAAATTGGAGACACAGTTTTGAAATGGGATTCTAGGACGGAAGACAAAGGCAAACATGGTAAATTTGAGAATTTTTGGAAATGGCCTTATATCATCCATTCAATTAGGGATCATAATGCTTTCTTCTTACAAGGGATAAATGGAGAAGAGTTATTTGGTGGTCCTGTCAATGGCAAGATGCTCAAACATTATTATTTTCAAGAGTCCTAGCTTCAAAGTTTTCATTCATCATATATAACATTGCATGATAAAGGATCATAAAAACTAAAAATTCAGAAAACAAAAAAAAGAAAAGAGGGAAGATTTGAAAAGAGGTACAGTCCCATACCCAAAGAACAGTGTTGCTAAAAATATGCAAGCTTAAATGCCACTACTAGTTCAAAAAGAACATCTTGCTCAATCATCTAGCCTAATCATGGCCGAAACATGTTTAAATTTATGTTGATAAGTTAGTGTAAAAATAATTGTCAAAATTATTCAAGCTTGACTTATCCGAAAGGATAGATTAGGGAATAAAGATATTGGTTCCACATGCTCAAAATAGAACCAAAGAGAAAGATGAGGATGCATAAAAAATTATAGATCACACCCTTATCTTTCTATTTAATTTTATGCAAAAAAATGTTTGTGTGCAACTTGTTCCAATGCGACAAACCATGGTAAGTCAGACTGCCTAATCCTGATTTGAACCATGATTTCAATTTCATGTCAATAGTTTAGAGAATCAAGATTTCCAAACAACTTAATCTTGGCAGTCAAATAGTCTAAGTAGAGAATAAAAAGAGTTCACCAGCTTAATTGTGGAAGCAATAAGGATATAATTAGATAGTTTATTTATGTTTTCAAAATAAAAATGTCATGAGTTTGCTAGTTCAAATGCACTTAAAGAAGAAAAAATGTTAGGACAAGTAGGTTGGGTAGGTAGAGATGTTGTTGAAAGAATCCTATGTTGCAGATTATTAAGATCATCACTTTAAAAAGAAATATCAGCAAGTGAAAAGACAGGAAAAAATTTCCCAATGGAAGAGGCACTAGTCTTCAAAAACTCGGACATTTGATAAACTGAAAGTTTTGGACACCTCTAAAAAGGATTTTCCCTCCCCAAGTGGAGCCACTGTTAGTCGTCATAAATTTTTGTTGATATCAAAGGATGACCAAGTAGTGGTCTTAGATTTATAAAAACAAAATTTGATAAATATTGTGAGTTTTAGAAATCTCACTGCCTTCATTATCCGAAGTCAAACTATTTCACTAAAATTCTCCCTCTCTGCCCTCTAAGTTTCACCTCACAACTCCAGAAAAGACTTCATTTTTTGGGCCTATTAACCTCATTTTCACTACCTTACCCACACTTTCATTCCCTCCCTTCTTCCCTCTAAAAAACCCATTTTTTCCTTTCCTAAAAACCCTCATGAAGCACCCCCTATTCATCATTTCCTTTTACATGTATTAAACAATGTAAAATTCCACTTTTACATTGCTTAAAACACAAACTTAAGCCTTTCGAGTGTTTTAAATTTTATATAAAACTCTGTTTTATATTTAAAAACCTGCCCTTATCTACAAATAGGCCTTAAGCCCATTTTCTTCTAAACCCCCAACCCCCTCACACTCATAAGACCTCGACCCTGGTTATCCCTAAGCCCTTCCCCTATGCAAATAACGCGTCCGACCCTTTCCATGTCATAAACCCCCAAACCTTATAATAAGGGCTCTTAAATCCTTTGAATTATTATAAGCGGGCCCCGCCTCCCATTATACCCAACACCCTCTGTAAACCTTATAACTTAACACTTTTCGTTAAATCTTAAAGGCCCCAGGCCCATCCAACCGCATCCCGCCACCTATCCTCCACTACTACTGGCCCGATCAACTATTCATCGCCTCCCCGATGTGCGTCAACCATTGATCTCCCATCTCGAGATCTAATGGCCAGCACCGCATATCGCAAATAAAATTGCGATAGGGTTAGTATTTTATAAACCATGTGAAATAGGTGGTTTTGACCCACCACGTGTCGTGCCCTAAGGCATATCACGTACCTCCCACCAAAAACTGCTTACCATTCATTCCCCGCACGATAAAACCATTTCCGATATTCAAAAATTGCCTGTCCTTCGCGCCATTTTTCAAAATTTTCTTGCTCACGTTCAAAATTCTCCTGGTTCCACCTCTGGAACCTTGCCTCCTACACCATCTCCTCCACTGCAAAGCCCTCCGATAGCCCGAAATCTTAGAAATTTCAGTCCTCACCCTCCCCGCAGGTTTTAACTAACAAATGGTGTTTTATGCAGGTTTTAATGGTAGAAAAATGTGAAGCACATTTCACAGGGCCAAATTAAATCAAATGAGCCTCAGGATGACGATCTAGAAGCTTAAATCGGGACATCGATGGCCAAAGGACTTATACTAGTGTTTGCCATCAATGAAACATGATCATCGATGGATCAAAACCCTCCTACCACAAAGAAGAGAGCCCCCCCCCCCCCAACCCCCCTGCACAGAGAAGAGAAAATACAGCCAAAGAAATAGTGAAGAGAAGGAGTCATAAGGATTAAAGGGATAATCCTAATTAAAATACAAAACAAAAGGATTAGCCAGTCAAAGAAGAAGATTAAAGAAAGCAGGGAAATGGTTGAAAAGAGATTAAAGGACAAAGGAAAAAGATCAAACAGATTTAAAAAAAAATATGATAAAAACAAACAGTCAGAGCTTAAAGACAGAGTTCAAGGCCTAAAACACAGAGATTAAAAATTAAAAAAAGGCATATTAACCCAAAGCAAATTTGAATGACTCAGCCTATGGCAGTTACTCTTCTCAAAAGATATTTTTTCCACCTAGTGCTTTGTTTCCTTCAATAAAGCATTAGGTAGTTATTGAGCCTAGTTAGAGATATTTATATCTACTAAACAGTTATTTTGAAAGCTATGAATAGACCTTAAATTCAAACATTTCACCTATATTCCCTTAGGAGTTAAGATACAGGTTATTATTCAGATAAATATCTGCAGATATTCCTGCCTCGGGCCTTGCATGGTATTCAAGATTAGGAATTCATTAACTCTATAATAAATGACACTCAAAACCTAGATTAGCTTCACCTTCTCATTTATAGATAAATATTTCATCTGAACTCATTATCTTGTTGGCATTTGGTGACTCTTTGAAGTAATACATAGTCTTTTGGAAGTTAAAAATCAATTGATGTCTTAGAACTTGTGGATGCCCTTATTTGTTTTTTGATGGAGGAGGCTAGATTGCAAGATCCTTGTGCTTGGTTGTTGGTGAAGTGCTTCTAATCTATTATTTTTATTTCCTATTTCATTATGTTTCCATCTTTCTATATTGTAGTAGAGTAAATTTAGACTAAGAATTTTTTCTAAAGGGCACCTTAGTTCTGTTTGTTCTTCACTGCCTTAATGTTTTCTTCTTCTAGGAAATTTTAGAGAATTCTTAATTTCTCTCTAGATACCCTAAGATTTTTTATTTCATGAATAGTTTAATACAGTTGGTATCAAGAATGATTTATGGCTAGCCCTGCTTATTTGATGTCATTAAAACACTATTTCTGAAGTCTCTCTCTAAAGTACCATTAGTTAAAGTCTGCTAAAGAGGTTTTGTTTTGATCATACCCTTTGTACTTGCTGAAATAATTGTTTTAGAGCTCTTCATAGCTATAATCAAAGATTTTTAGGTGTTCCCTCTTCTTTGATTATAGTTATATGTGTGTCTTGAATGTTTTATGTTCTTGAAAGTGAAATCACTAGAAGTTAAATGAGTTTCTCGCCTTCTATATTTCATTGGAAATGTTTGTCTTGAATAATTATCTTCTTTAGTTGAATCAAAGAATTTATGGTTTGCCCTGTCTATTGATTACCTCTTTATGCTTATGATATTTAAGTCCCTTTGTTAAAATTACATATGATAAAGGATTCTTAATTTCCCTTTGTCCTACTTTTATTCTCACAATTGATGTGCATCTCATTACCCCTAAAAACCTTGAAGATCCACTGACCAAGTTATATTTTCCATATGATGCTCCCCGATCCATTGATGAACTTTTCATGACTTTTATTAGACTCCATTGCCCAATGACTTAGAAATTTCCTCATTCTATCTATTCTTCTTGATCATCATACCCAACCAAAACAATAAAAAAAACCCCACACTTAATAACTAGCCTAAAATCAACCATCTAAAGCAAACAAGTTCATATCATTTGAAAACTAATAGAGAGAGCCCTCTCTGAGTCCAAGAAGGCTAGGTCCTACGACTCCAAAGACTGGTATGATGTTGCCCTGTCCATTTGGTCTACCAATATGCTAAATCATGGGACTACAATAGAAAGAATAATTTGCATCCTCCACCTTCTTGGTATCATAATGGTTACAAATTATTTCATCCCACAACATTTTAGGAACTCTCCAATGTCGTATTTCACTATGAAGCTTGTGAAATTTCATGCCTAATTTAGTAGTGTTGATTTTATTTTTTATTTTATTATTATTATTATTTTTAACGCTAGTAATATAAATATTTACATAATATTTTTTATCAGGGTTAATAACCTCTTTATAGTATCTTAATTTTCTCTTATCCTTAAATTATATGTTGCATCAAAGATTTCTCTTAAATTTATATAGCATTTTTAATGGTACGAATATTTTGTAAGGTGACCCCATCTTGTATTCTTCAATGATTTATCCAAGACTTGGTATCTTTACGTCAACCCCTTTTAAATTACAAATGGCTTTGACTAGAGTTTGAAGTAGTTTTAAGAAGCCACTTTCCTTTCATGTTAGTGGTCTTGTTCTTTTACATTAGGAAGCTAGTCATAACGATACTCTCAATGGGAGAAGTACCCACTCCTATGAGGAGGATAAGATATTTTATATTGCTTTAAATTTTTGTATTATAAATTATAGATTGTTTTGGATTTTCTCAGTATTTTTTTGCAATTATCTAAGATGTTGCAACCCTAAAATTCACATCCATATAAGATAACAAGATTGAGAAAATTCTTGTAGGTTTTAACCCTGTATAAAAATTACCTGCAAATAGATTCTTAAAACGGGAAATATGCAATGGTGAGAACATAAAATATATGAAAATATTTTCTCCTCGAACCCAAATTAGGAAAACCATATTGATTTTTCATTATATTTCTTCCAATGTTATTATATATGTGTGTGTGTGTGTGTGTGTGTGTGTGTGTGTGTGTGTAGAAACATCCATGAACCCTAGATTAGAACATAATTGTAGGTCCCTTGATTGTATCTACAAAATACCATGGGAAAAAACCATCATGCCCAAAATCATGGCTAATTTACAATTTTTTCAAGGCCAAAATAGGCTTTCCACCCTCCATTAATTCTTTCCTCAATGTTATGTTTCTAATTAATTTTGTGATGAAGGTCAATTTTCATATGTTTTTATTAAAAAAAAATCCTTCTAAATTATTATTGACATACAAAAAAATAAACATAAGTGATATTTTCATATATATCCTATTAGTACCATGACTGATATAACATAAGTAGAATTTTTTGGAGTAGGATACCCCATGATCACCTCCATTTCTCTTGAAATATGTGCATACAATGATATCTTTATTTGGATCAAGAATACTGAGGATCATAATTCTTACAGAAAAATTATTCAAAATATAGAACCTCTCCTCAATTGGTCACTTTTTGAACTTCTTCCCCTTATTTTTGTAAGTGATGGTATAAACAACATGAGAAAAGATTTCGTAACATTTTATAATATCCTATAAGTTCAATAAAAAGTCTATCACCCTCCTTTCTCATTGAAAGGTTTATAACATGCACAAACATGTAAAGTTGACTACCTTAGGATAAACACCTATTCACATTATTGAAGTGGATTTCCTATAGGTACATGTAATTGGAAATTATCCCCTTATACATGTTTTATCTATACATCACCATGAATACAATAAAAAAATTTCCATATATAAATCGACCTTGTTTCAATGAGGTAAGAACCAGTCTAGTCTAACTAGAACATCATATCATTATAAAGGTTGAATAGGAAATTTTGCATGACTAGGGATTCCATATAGTTTCATTACACAATTTGAATCATCTCTCTAATAGATTTTAAATATTACTAAGAATTTCAACTATCCATGTGCTTTCATCTTACTTGATATTGATAATGCACCTATAGTGATGTTGCTATGAAACTATGGCTTTCCCTTAGATCTATCAAAATACAAATACAAGAGCAAATTCCAATCTTAAATTAAACCTTATTCGTCATAGCCCAAAGGTCCATGAATCAATTCCCTAATATTCCATATTTTTATTCTATATTTCCTATGTCTCCCAATGTCAACCTCTTATATATCATGGAGATATTGTATCCATTGCAATATCCCTTTCAATACCCCAAATTTTGTAATTTAGTTATAAACATATAATGTTGGGGTGCCAACATTAATGTTATGTTGTAAAACTCTATCATATTATGTAATGTTTATTTTTATTAATAAAAATTCTAGAGTTGAAGAAATGGGTTATCCAATAGATTATGATGACTTGGGACGGGGAAAAATTAACTTAAGAGGAAAATTAAAGCTTGGGTGAATAATTTCCTTAATGTGATGGTTGGAAAGATAGAGGGTCAAGGTGGGTTTATAAAATTGAAAAATAAAAGCGAACAATTGGGGAGATTTTTCATTTTTCCTCTTTGTTTTTGAGCATTACTCCATTATTCTTCTCATACACTCATTTTTTCCCTCTCTCATTCAAAAATTAGAATTGGCATGAGAATTGATAACTTTTGTAACATGAATTGAATGTGTTGTAGTGATTTTTCCTTGGAATAGATGGCTTTGAGGAATGGGAATTATTTATTCTTGTGTGGAATAAAGAGAATTGAAGCCCAAGGAGAGTCGAGGGATTACAAAGATCATAGGAATCCCTTTTGTTGTTAAAACTTACATTGTCATTTTTTAATGTATATAGACATGGTCAAAAAATGGAAAGGATGAACACTGTGATTATTTCCTATGTGTGGAGGAGAGTGGCCTTCACTTTTTCTGTTAAATCTGGTCTAAAAATTGAGTGATAAATCCTTGAGTTTAGCTTTTACTCAAGGCATCAAGATCTAGCTCAAGGGTGTCCATATATGAAAAATACCACAACACAGTTGAGCCTATGGTTGGGTGGAGTGTGGATCACCCTTATTCAGTTCCAGATTGTATAAGACTTTACTCAGGATAAGTATCTCTTATGCATGATGATTTAATTTCTGTTTTCAACAAGTTTACAGGTACATGCATTTACCCTTCAACAATTTTTTCATGGTTTTAGTTGTATACTATTTGTTTTTAGTGTTTTATATGTATTAAATTATGTAACAACATTAATTGAGGAAGATAGGCTTCCTAAATTCTTCTTTAAATAGGTTGTGCTATATTTTGTGTTATAAAATTTCTTTTGGAAGGTTCCGTAAGTTGAAACCTAAACCATAGTGAGGGGAAATCCAACTGATCCTCTAGTTAAATTTTTAGATCGTGAGCCATGAAATTTTAGGAAATATGATTAGAGTAAGCTGGACATCCTAAATGCATTTTTAAACAGGTCATGTTGACATTTCTGCTATAAATTTTCTTCCAGGAGGTTGTAGAAATCAAAACTTGGACCATAGTGACCATAAATCCCATTGATAATCTAGTCAAACTTTCATATCTTCGATCAAAATATTTTACGAGATATGATAAAAGGAACTCGATCTTCTTGGATTCTCTTAAAACCATGCATCAAACAAGTCATGTTGGAATTTCTTTTATAACATTTCATCTGGTAGGTTACAAAGGTTGAAACTTGGATCATAGTGATGATAACTCCCACTAATCAATTTTTTCAGTTTTCAAAAGTTGGATTGCTATAATTTATTAGATACTACATGAGGAAGTTTACATATGATTTTTCATGCAAACTATTTGAAGAAATTACTAAATGGTTTAATGATTCATTACATACAAACTATTTGATCAAATGCCCCAATCAAAATGGTGTTTTGTAGATGGGGATAATATTGATGTATGTTAGCATTATTGTAGTTAATATATGCCTATTTGCATGAAAATCCTTTGAAGAAATGTGTTAGAGGTGTTTTATTACAATTTTCATACAAACTATTTGATAAAATACCTCGAAGACATAATTCAAAAGTTGCATGATTGAGTGGTATATTCCAATTAGAATGTTACAAGTGGAATCAAGGATATGTTTCTTATTCATTAGAGGAAATTTTAGCCTAACAGTGCCCATGAAATTTTCACGTAATTTCCATGTCATAATATGCAAACCAATCAAAATCCTTTAAATTTAAAAAGAGATACATGTAAATATTTTGGAGGGAAAAGAAGAAAAACTACTTTTTTTAATTGTATTTTTGGCTTATATCCTGAAGGGTTTACTCAAATTTCAGGTGTAGACACTTGTTGGATGCGGAATTAAATTTTTCATCCAATGAGTATCCATTATGCATACATTTGAGGAGACCCATATTGATAAAACTTCAAGATACATTAAAAAACTTGTTTCAACACATGTTTTTAATGTATCTTGATTTTTTATCAATGTGGGTCTTCTCAAAAGTATGCATAATGGGTACGTGTTGGATGCAAAATTTAATTCCACATCCAACAAGTGTCTACACTTGAAACTTGAGTAAATCTATAAGGAGATAAGCCAAAAATACAATTAAAAAGTAGTTTTTTTTCTTTTCCCTCCAATATTCATAACTATTATTTTATTATTTGAACTATTAATTATTATTTGAAAGTAGTGAAAAAAATTTCTTTCACATAATATTGGTGGCTATATGATAACATGTAACCCAATGATTATTTTATGGGTGTTTCCAAGAGTTACCCAAGTCCAAATCTTGGGGTAATGTGTGAGTGGGATGAGGTGGCAAGCCAAAGTGACAAAAAAATCAATAACAATTGAAATGAGTCAATAGAGATGGTGGCCCCATGATAACATGTAACACCAACATTTTAATCCCAGCAGTTACAAGCGGAGGTTATGTTTTAAATTCTAAGGAGTCGGGCCTGAGATGGAAATGTTTGTAACAATTTTTAGAAAGTGGTTTCAGTGAAGAATTCATGTCCACACCACCAAATTTTAGTAACGTGGTTTCAATGAAAAGCAAAAGTCTTGGACCCCCTTTCTTCGTATTGGTGATAGAATGGACTAATGGTAAAAGTACAAGTTTCAAAATCTCATTAGATGACCCAGATGACATGGAGCATAGGTGGCAGCCACGGTGGTAGATAACATAAGACGCCCAAAGGCATGAGATAACATTAGATTGACATTAGCATCTTAAAGTCTCAGGACATGTGGCACTCCAGGACTATGACATGTGGCATGCATATTTTTCACTTTCTGGTGGCCAAGGGGGGAGAAAAATGGGTGACACATGGCACCACTTAGAGATGGACATGTGGCAGTTGGTACATGTGGTAGAAATTTGGCATAGATGTGATGAGGGTGTGATGTCACCCCACCTTGGTGTTTTTGAATGAAGGCACCCTGGAGGTGTAACCACCCCTCCCCACATTTATCTGATTTCACCAATCTGCCAAGGTAAACATGAGACAAAGAGTTATTATGACATGACCCTAACTCTAAGCTTCAGTTATGGAAGTGTGGCTGACAAATGAGACTTAATGACTAGAAAATGACACCCTACAAGGATTAGAGGACACTTAAGTTCCAAAGAACCACCCCATGTAACCAAACCCTGAGCCATATATCGTTTTAAGTGACTTGACCTAACCAGACCTAACCATAACAGTCATTTCATCAAACACATAGTGAACATGTAATCTATAGGTCATGAATGCATATATTAACATAGGAGTATGAAACTGATATGAGAATCACCAAGAAGGTCTAATGCCCTCTCATAATAGATGCAATAACATTTGTTATCCCATGCATTCATTAAGCATAAAATACTTATCAAATCTTGAACAACACATCACTAGAGTACATTGCAAATCCATGCTTATAACCAGCACATAACCATATTATTAACCATGACATAATAGTCATAAAATCACCATAATAAAAGGTACAAGTGATCATATATTACAATAAGAAAACAACTTTTATTAACTTATACAAAATCCAGCCAAGTCAGGGACTTCCACATACTAACCGACCATGGATTGGGTTGAACCAAATATTTATTTTAACCAATCACCTCTATGCCATATTCCAATCATGAATGTGGGATATCAAAAAATAAACAAACAGGGCTTCCCGGAGATTAAACCACCTCCACCCTCAAGCTATTGTGATCTCGCAAAAACTTTTCAATAGATCACAATGCCTAAAACAAGCTTGGATTCCTCATAGTTTCTTCATCAATACCTTGAGGAATTTTCCTATCTCCATCCACCTATCAAGGGATTCCTGGATATTAAACCACCTCCACCCCCAACCCTTAGGAATGTTCCTAATACCACCTCACCTAGTTCAAAAACATTCCAGCAATTGAAAGCTAAACCAAGTAAAAGAATCCAATCACACCATGGTTATCTGGAAATGGAAAGGCAAGGCTGAAACCATTCGAAAACCTGCAAAAATCCATGCCCATGAAAAAAAAATAACCAAATACAAAAATTCATGTACCATGCATTCATAAATAAGTTACGAAATCATGGATGGCACCTATTACATGCAAATACTTCTACTGAAGCTGCTTGATCCAACCTTTCTTTATTGTCAATTTCTTTCCTTGTCCTTCCTTTTCCTCCTTTTCTTGATTGCTTGGTTTCTCCTCTTGGTGCTATTCTTTCTTTGAAACTAATTCCAAAGAAATTGACAAAGAAGTTGTGAAGTTATCCTTAGAAGCCTTTTTATTATTGAGGCCTCTCTTATCTTCATTTTCCTCTATTTTTCCTTCAGTTTTTCTCTCATGCAAATCGGTGACCTTTCATCTCCCTTTTATCCTATTTTCCTTTATTTTCATAAATAATTTCCAATTAATGCCTCTTTTCCTTTTATTATTTAGGCCTCTATTTTCTTCATTTTCCTCTATTTTCCCTTCAGTTTTCCACTCATGAAAATCAGTGACCTTTCATCTCCGTTTTCTCCTATTTTTCTTTATTTTCATAAATAATGCCAATTAATAATTATTTTCCTTTTCTAATGCCTTTTCCAATTTTCCTTAACCATAATAACCGAAATGACACCCACTAGGATGTTTTTCCCAACATTCAATGTGGAATACGTGTCCCAAGACCTTGGTATTTTTCTTTCTTTTATTAACTTTATTACATGAACTTTTAACCCGAGGTCGTTACAAAATCTTCCCCCTTAGGGGAATAATGTCCTTAGTGTTTTATGGCACCTATGACCAGCAAAAACACTGAAGCAAAAACATACTTCCCATTGAGATTTATAAATTAGCTCAATGCAATATTTACAATGAACAACCTTTTGAAAATAAAAACCAACATGACAACCATACCTCTTATTGGAGATTTATAACAAAACTCATTACGGTATTTACAATAATAACCATACATGGATATATACATATACCAAAACTCCTTTTCCTCAACCAAAAAAAAATTAAGGATACATATCTTGCATCTGATATGTCATCTCCCATTTGGCTTCATCGGGCCCAAACTACTTCCACTGCACTTTAACTTGCTTTATTTCTTGGTTCTAGGGCATGAGTTATTTTTGTTACAATATGCATTGATATTTCAGCTAGAATTATCCTTCTGGATCCACTTGTAATACAGACAAGTCAATCGCATGATCAACATCTTTCACATCTTTTAAGCAATGCAAGATGGAAAACATCATGGACTTTCACTGTTGGGGGCAGTGCAAGTCTGTAGGCCATTGCTCCAATCCTCTCAAGGATGTTGAAAGGCCCACAATACCAAGGTGCCAACTTGGTACATGACACAATCCTCAAGGATCTATTCTTGGGCTTGATGTGCAACTAGACATGCTCCCCAACCTAAAACTCCCTAAACACCCTGTGCTTATATTCATAAATATTCTCCTTGTCCTGTGATTCCTTTAGATTCTTCTTAATAACCTACATTTCTCATTCCATCTCTTCCAACATGTATAGTCTAATCACTACCATGTTCACTACATCACTCTAACTAATAGGAGTATTACAAAACCACCCATAAAGTGCCTCAAACAGACTCATATTCAAAGATTCTTGATACCCATTATTGTACACAAACTCTACCAGTGGAAGATACCTTTCCCATTTCCTCTTCTGATGTATAACATACATCCTCAACATTTTCTCTATGATCATGTTAATCATATGTGTTTATCCATCCTTATGTGGATGATAATTTGTATTATTATCAAACTCTATCCCTAAACATGCCAACAACTCCTTCCAAATCCTATAAGTGAACTTGGAGCCTTTGTCAGATACAATCTTCTTGGGAGTACCATGCAATATCACTATATACACGATGAAGACCCAGGTTACCTCACTATTTGAATTCGTAGAGTTCACTGGAATGAAGCGAGCTACCTTTTTCAACTTTTCAACCACAACCTTAATGAAATCATGATGTATAGATGTCTTTGACAAACCTATGATTAAATCCATAAAAATGACCTCCCATTTCCATTCCAGAATATAAATATTCCATAATAAACCACTTGGATGCTTGCACTCTAATTTTAATTATTGACAATAAAAAAAACCTTGCGACAAACTCACCTACCTCATTCTTCATATTCAACCAAGAGTAGAACTTATTCATAGTTTTTAGAGACTTTTGATATCCCATATGACCTAAATATGGATTAACATGAAATTCCCTCAAGATAATCTTCTTGAGTTCTCTGTTGTATGGAACATAGATATTGTCCCTAAATATGACGAAACTATCTACCATGACATGATAATCCGCATCCTATTCACATGTACCTTGCTGTTGTAACATGTTCTTAAGATGCTAGTACATGTCATCATGTTGTCCTGCTTGCAATATTTTCTCCTACAGGCTTGTCCCATATGAACTCATAGTTGCAATTTGATTTATCTACACTCTTCTTCTAAGAGCATCTGCAACCTTGTTTTATTTACCCTTAATGTACTTGATCTCAAAGTAAAACTCACTGAGCATATCCAACCACCTAGCTTTCCTAATATTCATATTAGGCTTCTCAAAAAAGTACCTCAACCCAATGTGATCACTCATCAAAATGAACCTCTTACTAAGAATATAATGTCTCCACATCTTCAAGGCATGAATTATAAATTCCAACTCAAGATCGTTAGTCACATAGTTCTGCTCATGCTTATTCAACTTCCTTTACTCGTATAACACCACTAAGTCCTCTCTTGCAAGCATATATACATGCCACAAACTCTTTCTCTAGATCCGAAATATTTAGAACTAGAGCATTTGTAAGAAACTTCTTCAACTGCTCAAAACCAGATGTACATTCCTATATCCATTAAAACTTATTTCCTTTCCTTTACAAGGATGTAATAATATAGGAAAATCATGAGAATCTCTTGGTGAACCTCCTGTAATAACCTGCTAACTCGATGAATGATCTAAACTCATCCACATTCCTAGGAGTTTCCCATTCCATGATAGCTCTGACCTTTTCCGGATTCACTACTATTCCTTCCTTGGAAACAACATTTCGCAAGTAATGAACTTTTTTCCGAGAGAAAGTAGACTTACTAAGCCTGCATACAATTGTTGCTCTCTCAATAGTCTAACACTATTTCCTGGTTTTCTATGTTCTCTTCCTCATTTTTAGAATATATCAATATATTATCAATGAATATTATCACAAACTTGTCTAGATAAGGATGAAACACACTATTCATCAAAAAAAAAAAAATAGTTGGATAATTAGTCAAACCAATGTTGAAAATGGCACCAAAAAATATCCTAATTTAATTTTCCCTTGAATTAAATTAGGAGAAAATTGTAATTCAACATCACAATAAAAAATTTACAAATTAACTAAGTTAATTTGAATTATTTGGTTCAGTTAACTTGAGTTGAGTTCCTAACTTGAATCCTGTAGAGTGTCTCCTACTTTATAGGATCCTAAGTTGAGTTTTTTTTTTACTTGTAATTAATTAATTTAGCAAAACTGAGTTAAATTCAGTTAAACTAGTTCCAATTGTTGGAGGAACTAGTGGGGGGTCTAGTAATGGGGTGTGTACTTAGTGATCAACTATTTAATTGATAAATCATCCATAAATAACTCATGCATGCATGGAATACAAGTTACCCAGATAATATTGGAGCTCAAGGGAATTTTACTATCAGCTGTATAATCATCCAAATTGTATTGGTGGTGCATGCAGTCATAGGAAGGCCTATGATGGATTGCACAATTATGGATGAATATTTTCCATAATTAATAAGGGCTAATTCCCAAGGAAACAATGCAAGGAAAGAGGGAATTGGGAAATAATTTATTTTGTTAAGTATTGACCAGGACTAGCTTGTAGAGCAGTGATATATATTGTGATAGTGCAGCAGTTGCTCGGGCTTGAGAAAAGATTTGTAATCTTCTCATATTTTTTTGACTAATGCAATATACAGATAGGAGGAGTTTTTAGTTGTGGCTTTCCCCTAAAAATAATTTTGTAATGTGTGATTTAATTCTTTCTTGTGTATGCTTTGTGATTTTGTGATCATTTAATTATTTCCAGAGTTGGTAGAGTAGATTCAAGTCTATTGTTTTAGTAAATTAAAATTAGAAGTTTGAATATACAAGGAATTTCTACAACCAAAATGAATCACAACAAACTCATAATTCCCATAACTATTACATAAAGCAGTCTCATATATGTACTCTTCTTTTATGTGTACCTTATGATACCCTGATCTCAAATCAATCTTCAAAAACGTTGTTTCTCCCTTCAACTTATCAAATAAATCATCGATCTTTGGCAACAAATACTTGTTCTTAACCTTCACCTTGTTCAAATTCCTGTAATAAGTATGAAACCTGAGAGTACCATCCTTTTTCTTCACAAACAACACTGGTTCACCCCAAGGCGACACACTAGCCTAATGTATCCCTTAAGCATTTCCTTTAACTGCAACCTTAATTCCAATAGCTCTGGAGCACTCATCTTGTAAGGTGATTTTAATGTTGGTGTTGCTCCTTGTACCAACCTAATATAAAATTCCACTTCCCTATGAGGAAAATATGAAATATCTATTAGAAATACATCCTGAAACTGCTGCAAAACTAGATACCTCTTCAATACTTTTGCATTCTCAACATCCTTACATTTATCACTGGAAACGTGAAATGTGAACAATACACACCCTTTCCTACAACTGTGCTCCTACATGGTTGTAACCATTATCAATGATGTATGCTTCTTCTTTCAATGCAATATTCTCTTTTCTTCATCAACATCCAAACACTCGATAACCTTCTTGTAAAAATCCACCTAGTCCTGTGAAGGTGCAACCAATCCATTCCCAAAAGCATATTGTACGATCCCAATGGAATCACATTTAGATGTGTTGATGTAGGAATACCATTCAAATAAAATGCACAAGTTCTTACCCAATGATGAACTCTTTTCTTAGTACCTATAGCCAACTACACCAACCAGGACTCTACATGAACTTATTTTCTCAAACCACACTTGTCCTCAATGTCAGGATTAACATAACTATAATTATATCCAGTGTTAATCAAAATGGAAACAACTGAATAAAATATCCTATATTCCATCTAGATAATGGATTCCTGGTGATCCACCTGCTTGTTATCAAAATTTGCATCGATCTGAGGAATCCTCTGGCCCACATCCCCAACTGTCTATGCATTCTTAGCACAATAGATAAGAGGTATGCCACCGTGATATAACAGTAAATCATTCTTGTGATGATCATTGCCACATATCCAATAGTGCAATGGTTCCATGCCACTACCTTTATTTTTCTACTCTCCGGGATTAGGTCCATGTCCCTTCTCAACTACAATAAGCTTCTTGTAAGGAGAAACATTTTCCTTCTCACCTACATCTAGATGTCTTTCCTGCTTGATCAATGGCCACTTTACTTTAGTCTTATCATTATTTTTCTAAAACTTCTTAGAATCAGTATTATGCTTTGATGTCTCATAACAATGATTCAACTTCCCAATGACTTCCTCCAGCGACTAAGGCTTATCATACTTAATTTGATCTTTAAATGCTAATGGAATTCCACTAATAAATCTTTTAACTTTTTTCTTCTCATCCTTGATGTAAGGCACATAACTCAACAACTCTAGGAATTTAGTCATGTACTATTCATCTATCATAGATCCCATAGAATTCCTTGGCCTTTCTATCATATTACCTATCTGAAAAATATTTATTTCTAAAATGTCTCTTTAATTCATGCCAACTCAACTCCTCTATCCTAATTTCTCTGACACGCTTCGCAGCTTCCCACCATATGTCTTCTTTCCATTTAAGGATGAAAATAATTATCCTGACATTCATGTTCTCTATATATTCAAGCAACTCAAATAACTTCATCATCCGAAGAAACCATGCTTCTACATATTCCAGCTTCTTCAACTCTCCATCAAATGTAGGTGGCTTGGATTTCTTGAACTCATCCGACAAATAACCCCTCTCACTCCTTCGATAAGGATGATAGTGATGGTGACCATGGTACCTGTATGAACTAGAACTATAGTAAAACCCATAACCATCACCTCTCCTATGAGGTGTATCCAAGAAACTACCATATATGACTTTGTCATCCCTATCCATCCTATGCCATAACAGATATCTACTACCATATGCCATAACTTCTGCTTGCTTTTCCTGTGCCCTGGAAAGTATTTCCTGTGACTGAATGATTATTTCATTATCTTCCTTGCAATTTATGATTTCTTGATTTATAATTATCAAGGTTTTTTCTATGTCAAGAGTATTCATCTCTGTCTTGGTCGTCTAATCTATAAGGAGAGTCTTGTGAACTGTAATCCACCATTCTTCTAGTAATCTTTGATACTCTTCTTCCTCCAAACATACCATGCCAGATAACCAAATATAAACATAATCAACATACCCCAGTGAAGTTCACGGGAGGCTACCTCGTCTGCAAAATCAATCCATATTAGCATGATACATGTATATACATAATCATATCAATATATCGACATCATGCATGATAACACTAGTTTCATACAATGACCTCATGTAAGAAAACCATAACCATGGAAATGCACGCACAACAACCACATATACATTGACATGCATGTATAGCAGTCACTTTTACCCCAAGGTTAAGTGTTTCGACCTTGCTCTGATACCAATATGTAACCACCTCTCCTCACATTTACCCAATTTTACCAGTCTAGCAGGGTAAACATGAGATTAAGAGTTACTATGACATGACCCACCCTCCAAGATTTAGTTATGGAAATGGGGTTGACAACTGAGACTTAATGACCACAATATGACATCCTACAGGGCTTATAGGACACTCAGGGGCCAGAAAACCACCCCAGGTAAACGAACCTTGAGTTGGATAGTTTTTTTAGTGACCTAGACTCTAAACCGCATGCACAAGTTTGTATGAGTGCGGTTGTGGCCCTCTAACTACCTGCACAAGCCTACCTGAGTGTGGTTGTGACCCAAATTCCTCAGTTAAAAGGGTGTGGTCCTAAGATCTGAGCCACAATTATAGACTAGCCTCCATACCACTGCCCAGAAATTCCCAAGACTTTCCAGAATTATAAATTACTTGAAGAAAAAGTTAATCATATGAAAATTGATCAAGGGCTTGACCTAATCAGGCCTAACCATAACATTCATTTCATCAAACAACTAGTGAACATGTAATTTATAGATCATGAATGCATATCTGAACATAGGAGTCTAAATCTTATCTTAGAATCATAAATAAGGTCTAATTCCCTATCATAATAGATACAGTCACATTTGTTAGCCCATGCATTCATTAACAATCAAATACTTATCAAATCCTGAACAAGAAATAGTTAGAGTACATTGAAAATCCACGGTTAGAACCGTCACATAGCCATATTCTTAACCATGACATAACAACAATAAAATCACCATAATAACAAGTAAAATCTATCATATATTACAATAGGAAAATAGCTCTTATTAACTTATGTAAAATCCAACTAAGTTAGGGACTTCCACGTACCACCCGACCATATATTGGGTTGAACCGAATATTTCTTTCAGCTAATCACCCCCATGCTATATTCCAAGCATTATAGGATCTCAAGACATAAAAAATGAGGCTTCCTAGAAATTAAACTACCTCCACCCTAAGGCTAATGCGATCTCACCAAAATTGTTCAATAGATCACAATTCCCAAAAGAAGCTTGGATTCCTCAGAGTTTCTCCACCAATAGCTTGAGGAATTTTCCTATCTCCACACACCTGTCAAGGGCTTCCTGGAGATTAAACCACCTCCACCCCCAACCCTTAGGAATTTTCCTAAGACCACCTAACCTAGTTCCAAAACCTTCCAACAATCCAAAGCTCAACCAAATAAAATAATCCATCACACGATGGCTATCTGGAAATGGAAAGGCAAGGTTGAAACCATTGCCAAACCCAGTCAAACCCATTCCAATGATAGAAAACGAACCAAATACAAAAATTCATGTACCATGCATTCGAAAGCCATCTAGGAAATAACACATGCAACCTGTTACCGAAAAATCCTCTTGTTCAAGCTTCTTTATCGAACCTTCCTTACTTTTCCTTTTCTTTCCTTGTCCTTCCTTTTCCTTCCTTTGCTTGATTTCTTGCTTTCCCCTCTTGCTGCTCTTCTCTCTTTGAAACTAATTCCAAATAAAAAAGGATAAAAAGTTGTGAATTGATCCTCAAAATCCTTTTTATTATTGAGGCCTCTATTTTCTTCATGTTCCTCTAATTTTCCTTCATTTCCTTCTCATGTAAATTGTTACCTTTCATCTCCCTTTTCTCCTATTTTCCTTTATTTTCATAAATAATTTTCAATTAATGCCTCTTTTCCATTTCCAATGCCTTTTCCAATTTTCCTTAGTTATAATAAACCGAAATGACACCCACTAGGATGTTTTTCCCAAAATTAAGCTTGGAATACATGTCCCATGACCTTGGTATTTTTTTTCCTTTATTAACTTTATTACATGAAATTTTAATCCATGATTGCTACAAGAGGTTTTTGAAAGAGTTTGAAATAAAAAGGATAGGGTGATGGGGTGTTGATAGAATGTGACATACAACGTGGAAAGCTCAATGGCCAATAGGTTTTTTATTGGATCATGGGAACACACGACAATTTCAAAAGAACACATCACCCTAGAGGTATGACCCTGACAATATTTAGAGGAAATCCATTGGAAATATTTGGGGAGACAAGATCTAGGTCATAAATTTAATGACAGATCATGTTCAGTCAAATGAATGAAGGGCAGGCCTAGGACCAATTTTGTGAATTTTTTGTGTGTATATGACATAGGCATAATCGAGCCAAACAATATGAATATTCATGTGTTTAGCCCTTTGCGACTATTATAAGGAGCTACAAGCCTAAGCTTTAAAAGGACATTGTAAACATTTAATAAAATGATTTAGCCTTTAGACCATATGATTAACACTGAAGCTTCTGAGCATTAAAAAAAAAGATGTTTGCATAAAGATCCATGTCCTTGGTGTTGAATAATTATGTGTAAATTACTACGGGCTTATCACAAAGGGAAAATATAATTAAAGGGGCATAAATGATTTAGCAACACCATTTGGCATAAAACCTATATTTGACAAAGTATGTTGGAATTGGACTAGCTTACCATAGTTGGGATTAATGAAGCTTGAATGGTTTAGCCACATTTAGTGACTTCACTAAGTTTGGTAGTGCACCATAGGTGTTGTTCCGAGTTAAGTATGATGGTGAACTTCAAGCTATTTTCAAGGAGAATTTACACAACATTGTTTTTTAATGGAGTCAGTAGGGTATGATGAATCTAGTTATGGATCTTCACATTGAAATAAAGTCCACATAATGGGGATTCATTCCTGAGCATAGTATTTTTTCACCATTTTAGTTAGAGGCAATAGGTTTTGTACTGAATAACTTAATAATTTTTATCGTGTTCAAATTGTTCTCCTAAAGTCTTGTGTGCCTTACAAAGCAACAATGGAGACCAAGCCCATTCCTATTGGTTGAGTAAATTTTGTCGATACTCAGGGTGACAATTTAGATCATTTTTATGTCCAATAAGAAAAGTTGGAGTTATGTGACTGAACAACAACTCTGTCCCAAGTAGAAATATCCATATCGAAGTACACTCTCAGATAGAGTGAAGCATAATAGTTTTAAAGTTGATCCTTATGTATGAAAATAATAAAACCATGGACTAAAATAGTAAAATTTGGGGGGATTATAGTAATGTATTGAGGGTGAAACATTGTGAGAGAAAGTTGATGAGTGAGGCCGAGTGTGCGTGGTCAACTTTTGTTTCCTTATAGATTGTATGAGGGATGAATTCTGAAGGGAGTATGTTGTTGTAGAGGAGTTTTTTGAGTGCTCTGTGGGATGAATGATGTGGATGCTACTAAGGAGAACATAAAGATAAAAGGGTTGAGGAAAAAGGGAAAATTTGGTGAACACAACGATGAAATTAGGCCAAGTGGGTGCTACAATAGAGAGAAAATAATTTTATTATTGAGTGTGGGTTCGAGCCTACAGACTAGGGAGTTGGAATTTTCATATAGTTAGTGTGTAAAGGAGAGATTGGAGGTTAGCTCCTCCTGCGAGTGGGTTCTTGCATAAATCCATTAAGTTATTGTTTTGTGATAAGTTGATCATATGTCTACAAAGAAGGACATTGGGGATTCCTGCTAGTGGCTGTTAGAAAACAATATAAGGGAGTTGGTGCTTCTTGTGAGTGGTGGCTCACAAAGAGAGAAGATGTAATAGAGTAGGAACTCAAATTAAATCATAATAAAAAACAGATTGGTGCTTTTTCCATTTTGGGTTTCCACGTTAAATCTCTATGTCCATATGTGTATGTTTCTCATGTTGATGGTGTGTGTTTATGTGTTGATTTATATTGTTGCAGATGTTATGATGGTGGTTGCTCACATGAATGATTACCAAGATTAAAAGGAAATATTAATTGGCATTAAAATTTGAAATTAGCCATAATATTGATTCACCCCCCCCCCAAGTATTAACATTGTTTCCAATATTAATAACATGTGATGGCATATGGGAATGGTAAATGGGTTTCACCATTAGTGAAGGGGTGCATGACTTGGTTCCAAGCTATGGCTTGGTTACTTGGTGACCCAAGGACTAATCGTGTGTTAGGGCGTACCTGACCATATTACCAAAGAGTATTTGGATCATGGATAACTAGATCCTTTGCAAAGGGTATGTGGCTAGTGGGTAACTAGATCCCTTTGCATGATGCTAATGTGGGATGCTTTCCACATGTAGTGGATAGATACATTAACATAGCTATCTCATTCAATATTTTCTTGGCATGGAGAAATTTTTCATAAAAAATTACATCTGATGAAGTCAAAGAGAATACCTCCCTAGCTAAGGAGTGTTGAATTTTGGTATATGTGGTTAGTATTCCTTACTATACAAGCCTACCCTAAAGAAAAAATGAAATAGAAAAAGTTTAAAATTTAAATTCTAAATTTCAATTTAAAAATGAAATTTTCCCTCCAAAAGTAAGGTCAACTCCAATTGTTTAAGTTGGTCCAACACTAAGAGACATGCCCCTCAGGAACCTTTGATCACTATAAAAGAGTCTCTCAACATCCTTCATTTCACACCAATTCAGATCATCATTATCTACTATTGTTTATGTTCACATGTGTGAAAAGGGAAACTTTTGAGGAAAATTTTGAAGGGAGATTTTATGTTTGTTTTGAGGAAGAATTCAAAGGATGATTTTTTGTTAGTATGAGGATGAAAGGCCTCAAGTCTGATAATTTGTTTCTATGAAAGGGATTAAGCCTAAGAAGGAGGACTTATAGCCTCAGATTGATGTAAAGGTTGGAATGATACCTTGAGGGTTTGTTGTTCATGAAAGAAGGGTTGTTTAAGGCCTAGTAATTTCTAGGTTGTTCTATAAATATTAGATTGTATTGTATTTTAATCAAACAATTTCTCGTGAGAAAAGGTTGTTTGGTTTTTCCCTAGTTAGGGTTTTCCCAATGTAAAATTTTGTATCTCTTGTGTTTGGATGTCTCTTGATGATCCTATTGTCATTATTTTTTTATTGTTGATATTTTATATTTATAATTTCTTAACAAAGAATGTGACACTAGAAGGAGTAATTAAGAAATCAATGGAAAGTAATTATCAGAGTAGAAGATCATGAAAAATCAACAATAATTCAATGTTGTTAAGATACATAAGGGATACTTAGAAAATGGAACTAGTGACCTAGAACATTCCTGTGTGAGCTACATGTAAAGTGTTGAATTCTTATATTCACTCATTTCCATTGATCAACATAGAAAGAAACTGAATATATTTAATCACTTGACATGATTACATCTTGTTTTTGTGTAGGATGGATAGTTAATGGGAATAGATATGATAAAGGATCAATGCTAAACTATAGGTACAAAATATGTTTTTTATAATCAATATTTTATTTTAGAATTTCAATGTTCTCTTAGAAATATTCAATCTATGTTTGGGTTCTTAACTAGTTGGATCAAGCGCAAAGTTGGGTCACGAGTGGTTGAGAATGTGATTAGTGCTACACATCTAGATGATGGAATGAGGTGGCATGCAAGAGTGGGCATGTGGGCCTTTTAGGGATCTTGTATAGGTTTTTTTTTGTTTTTAGTGTTCACATAGAAAGAGATATGTTGGGAATGTGTTACTTTCTTTGCATGGTTATCACACAAATATTTTTGATCCATTTTTGGCATGCTTTTGTTTTTTTATCAAATATTGTTTTAACCCATTGTAATCTAATCCCTATTAAAGGTTTATGGATGTATTGTAATTTGGATTAACATATTATGTTTATTGGATATTATAGAATATTGAAATATTGTATTATGTAAAATCAAGTTATTATAATGAAGAGTATAGAAGTGACTCTAAGTTATGTTGGTTTTATAGGTGAAGGGTTTTCAAGATAAATATTTTATATTGTGTGTATGCCATTTTTGTTATATTTTTTGGGTTTAAAAATATGTATTAATTTCTTCAGTTCAAAGTTTTAAAACTTATAAAATTTTCTAAGGTTTTAACACAAATAGTTGGGGAAGTAGTGGTCATTGGAAAGGGACCCAAAGAGGGAAAAACTAATGTGGAGGAGTGGGAAAATTAGATAATAAAAGTATAAGAAGTGGAATGAAGATAGATTTTGGGACATTTCTTAATATTCTAGTGAAATATAAGATGAACAAATAGGTAACATCTGCCCTTTGGTCATTTCAAATCTGAAAGTGGTCATCATCTAAGATATTTTGAATATATGATTGGGTTCCAATGATAAAGCATGAAATGGGACGAGGGAATGGGATGGTGCCTACACATAGGGGCATGGATGATGATGGAATTTCCACATAAGTTTGTGTATTGCAATCAAAGCATGTTGTTGGATTTGTCGACTAGATTAACCATTCTCCAACATGCAAATTTTTTGGTAATGCACCGATGATTGATACTAATGAAACAAAACAATATCATTAATAAACACATGAATTTGTATGAGTGCCATGAAATATCTAGTAATTTTTCTTCAAAAAAAAAATCCCAAGGTTCAATTTTTTTTTTTTTTAAATTTCATCAACCAATTTCTATTGATACCAAAAAAAAAATACATTAGTAAACTTTCATGCCCACAACACACCTCGAAAATCATAACTACCTTCCACAATAAACAAAACTGATCAAAATACTATTGAGACCACACAACGAAATGATTAGAGATGATGCCCCAAGGTTCAATGTCAATGGAACTAATGATGCCAAGAATAAAGATGATAAATTTTATTCTCTTTATCTAAATTAAAAATGATATTACTTCCTTATAACATTTTTTAATGAAAATATTAATATTATAAGCCAATACATTTAGCAATTAAATTAATTAACATGATAATTAGGTAATGCCAAAAAATCCATTTAATAATATGGTTCGACAATTATATTTGGAAGCTCCTAATGGGAAGTGAACTCACACACTTAAACATCAAACTAAGTGATAACTCCACCATATGATTGACATAATTTTGATAGTAAAATACCTAAATGAAATAGTGATCCTTTTACAACCCCTATTTGTATAATTATCATGATAAAAGGGGTGCTTCAATCATTTTTCTCATATCTAATGAATCAATATGCATAGGATTTTCTTTTATGCTTCTAACAGTTAGTCTCCAAGTTGGTTTTCCAATGCTAAAAGTCAAGTTTTAGAGGTCAATTTTGAAAATTCCTTATGATATATGAGTTACTTGTGCAATATCAAACAAGTGTAATATGCAATGGCGCTGCTTAGTACCTGTCTGTTATGCAAAAAGTAATCGATAGCAGGAGTTATTGGTAATTATTAAAACGTGTGATTTGCATGGTTCCATTTTGTAGGTGACATTATAATAGTTTAGATCTTCTTCAACTTTTCAAATTAGGTTTCTACATCAGAACATTAAAAAAAAAATCAAAATATTAAAAAAACTATAATTTATAAAGTTTTTAAGTAGGGAGGTTTTTATAGTTGAATTCACAAAGTTAAGATTTAAAAGTGTTTAGTTAAAACAATGAAATTTCTATTTTGCATTAAAATCATTTATAACAAAAATTTCCTCAACAAGTGACATCATTTGGCTTTTGTTTTCTCTCTATATTATTAAATAATTAATGCATCTACAAATGCATATAAGTATATATCTTTCATTATTTGAAAACTTGATATTTCAAGGCCTTATATGACTCCAACACAAGTTGCCAAAAAAATCAAGTTATCTATTAAAGGTAGGTAAAAATGTTTGAAAGGAAAACATTTAATATCATAAATTCAAGCTAGCTATTAAAGGTAGGTAAAAATATTTGAAAGAAAAACATTATATAATATTAAAGGAACACATAATTAATTATAAAAATACATGTTGACTTAGGGGCATACGAAAGAGCTATAAAGATTTATAATTTATTTTTTTCTTATCAACACATTATATTATTTTGAAATATGTTGTTAGTAAAGGAATAGTTAAGTTTTAGGAATTTTATACTTTTATGAAAAAACAATAGAAAAATATTTATAAGTGTTAGGAGACTTTAAGTTATTAATAGATTAGATAAGAAATAAATGTAAAATTGAGACTATAATATCAGTTTCAATTAGAAATCAATTTATGAAGGTAAAAATCAATTCCGATGATTTTTTTCATATATATATATCAACTCAAATGTTGATAATCAATCCAAAGAAGTTGTATTAATGTATGGAGGGACTCAAATGCAACAAGGGTTTAGAGGAATAACTTACAATGGATTCAAGGCCATATTATATCTAACACCATGGGAAAAAACATGGGTTTCCAAAACCTTGGCCTGTGAACTGCTAAAAATAAACCCATTAATTACCATATCAAAATGACTTTGACAAAGGAAAGTTTAACCTAACATCCCCCACTTTAAACTTGACTTGGGGTTTCCCTAATCTAGCAGAAGAGAGCCTTCACTACTCATCTCCAGGATCTACCCCCTCAAATTCTATAGCCAGTTTTCCACTAATCCATGTCCCTACTATTATTTATGTATACCTATATACTTTAGGAATGATTTACCAAGGATAGACATGCCTTACCAAGTCTTGCAATCATATGCCCATTTACATGAAAAAGTAATTAGCACCATTATAACTTTTTTTTCCTTTTTTTTGCTATCTTGGCACTTCTACCACCTCTCACTTTCACAAACATGGTGCTATCCTTGTGTTGTCAAAAAACTTGGTCATACACAACTCCAACTCAAACTCAACCTTTAGTTTTGGCTCCCATGGTTTCTATTTTCATAATCGATCTTGTACTCTTTGATCCAATACCTTTCTCTTATAGTTGCATAAATAATTACATATGACAGAGTATGTTAATGAAGAAAATTAAAGAGCACCTAAAGGAAGAGAAAAGAGCATGAAAGAATGAAAATACGACACAAGGAATTGATTATGGAGTTCGTCCAATTTCGACTATGTCTCTAGGCCTTGCTCAACAATGGGGAGGCCTTCACTCATTAAGTGGCATTAAAGAGAAGAAGTACAAGAAAAAATTACATAATAGACCCTTATACCTCCAAGTTATGAGATGGTCGAAAAATGGAGAATATGGCTATTGAATCTGACATCACCAATGAGTTCCTGGAAACAAATTGTTCAAAAACGACTATCCACACGTCCAATTTTGACAAAATGCCTTTCTGCATCTCTCAGAATCTTTTTGATACCCCAAGATTCCCTTTGGCAAGGTTCCATCCTTCTGCTAGACTCACAGTTTCGCCCTTGTTGCACTAAATTATTGTTTCGCTCCACTACTCCTCCACGTGCATCTGTGAATTGAGGCTTTATGTATTTTCTCAGGGCAAATCTATCAAATTCAAGCCTCATGGCCCAACGGTGGCGGAGATCATTGAACCATCATAGGTTGGGGTTCGAATCCCCCACCCTCCAAAATTTGTGACTGTTCTTTTAATTTTGTAATTTTTTGTTGGCGTGGGTTTATTACCATTGACACCACCAATTATGTAGAGCTCGCTTTGGCATTTGTTGTTGATTAGTGGGCGAGGTCCGCTCCACGTGGCCCTGACCCAACCTTAACACTATTTTAATAACACTTCGAGGTTGGCAGGTCCACCGGTGGTGGCCCACCCCCAACCAACCTTTTAAATTTATATTTATTGTATTTATGATATGGTTCCATGCACGGGTGGTAGCCCGCCACCCTTATTTTTTTATATTATTTTTTTTTATTAAAATAATTTAATTGATTTTTGTGGATTTAAGGGTTATTGGAAAAAACTATCCCACAAATTCACCCACTCTTGGGAGCTAGGTTTTTACGTCTCGGTGTCAGTCAAATTGTAGAACATTTAAACCTGGCCCACTACCAACTTTGACAACAAATTTGACTTGCTCTAACTTCTTCATATGAAATCGGATTGGAGTTTCATTCACACAGTTAGAATTTGGGTGATGAGCACTTCGATCTAGTCCTAGTCTTGCTATCATCTGACCACCTTTATTTTTGAGCCCTTTCTAATACCAATTGTACTTTTAAACCCACATGTACTTGTGAGATCCACCTGGATCACTCTTTCATGTCCATGGTAAATTTCCATTCTAGTTCCTTACGACCTTTATTCCACTAGATTTATACTCTGACAACCATGTCACAGGATACTCCATGTTTCTTCATCATCTTCTACAAAATTGGCACTAGACCATTCTAACTCCTCACAAATTCCAAGCTCACCTTGCTCTCATACCATATTTATATTTTGAAAATGGAAGAGAAATAACGAATAATAAACAATAATAAAAAACATAGCAACAAAATGCCATGATTATCCTAGAATCCCTAAATGGGGAAAGTAGTTCATAATAGATCTATTACACTTGGTCAAAAGCAATCTATAATGTAGCTATCAGGCCATCAAAAAATTTATATTGCAGCAATTACCATGGGAAAGCCACGGGTTTCTAAAACCCTAGTCTATAAACCACTAATAATAAACAATTTATTTCCATATCAAAATGAATCTATGACCGAGTCAATTTTAACCTAATGAAAAAATAAAAAATTATAACCCAAATTGGATGCACCATAAAAAATATGTGTAATTATTTTTCCCAACTATTACAAAGTAGTATTGAAAAGAATTAGTGTTCTCTCAATTTTCAAGCAGTTCCAAAGATAACGCTGGAGAATACCATCTATAAAATGGCTTGAGCTAAGGGAAGTCAGTGGAATTACATCAATGGGTCACAAATTGTTATTTTTTCTCTTGTTTTCTCTCCTAACAATCAAGGTACATCAACCATTAGTGGAGCTAATGGAGATGGTAAATTGGTGAAAATATTTGTATTTAGTGTGTGTGGGAGTGATTTTTAAAAGTATTTATATTTAATATATCGGTGATTGTTGGGTGAAAATATTTTCGTCAAATAATTTCCCTAACATAAATTATCAATCTGAGGGTTTCGTAGACTTACGAAGCACATGCACTGGAAATGTAGGACTGAAGTTAAACTAGCCTAGTCTAATGCTTTCGTCTCTGATTCAAGATGTAGTAGACAATGAAAGAGGCTCCTAACTTAGGATAACCTAGTCGTCCTTCCCCAAATTATTTTCCTCAAGAAGAGAGACTAAATAGCAACAGTTTGTGATGTGTAGATGTGTAGAAAGCAAGAGAAGGGGCTCCTAAAGGAGAACCTGATCGTCCTTCCTCAACAATTCTACTCCAACAACATTACCACCGCATCATATCATAAATTGGAAATGTGCAATTGTATAAGAGAAAAACAACATGTGAAGAGTAACCCTGTGTCAACATATATTAACGATGAATAAAAATAATGAAAGATTACAAAACCAAAACTTATTCTAGACTCTAATTCTCCTCTCTATCATATCTATCATATTTATCCCATTTCCTACA
The DNA here is from genome assembly GCA_034641835.2 of Pinus albicaulis. Taxonomy (NCBI): domain Eukaryota; kingdom Viridiplantae; phylum Streptophyta; class Pinopsida; order Pinales; family Pinaceae; genus Pinus; species Pinus albicaulis. Next base: position 836,485,380 of record CM076575.1, read on the forward strand.
TATTTATTCTTATAAAAATGAAGAGAGCACTCTCTTTTATATATGAGTGCTTTGAAAACAAGATAAGAAAATCATAATTACAAATCCACTTTTCTCTCAACCAAAATCCCTATAATTAAAAAATATGATCCCTTCAAATCCTCACTCATCTCTCACAAATCTTGGATGAGATATGTTATCCAAATCTTCGTGATCTTCTCTTGGAATCTCCATGATCTTCTCCTTGGAATATTGATAATATTCTCCTTGGAATAAGCTTGAACAATTATCCTTTGAATTCTTGAAATGGTGGAGGAAATATTCAAGAATATTTTTGAATAATCCTTCTAAATAATCCTACACATTACAAAGCTCATCCACATTTGAGATATTAATGAAATATGTTAATTTTCCAATAATTAATCATAAATTCTCTTATAATATTAAAAATAAATAAATTTGAAAAAAATGAAGTGAACCCACGAAAATGGTATGATAAATGGTTAAATGAGGTGATAGAATGTGAGGAATGGCGAGGATAAACATGATGAAAATGCGATAATTACGAGACCCAACATACCCCCCAACTGAACTTGTTGCATGTCCTCATGAAACCTTGCATGGATTAAAAACTTTTGGCTTTGCATGATTATGGTTTCTAATAATGTATCATTCCAGGATGTGAAATACATGTACTGCCACTGATATTTTCTATGGTTGGTTCTTTTGTTAACAACCATGAATATAACAAATTTTGGTTCTTGTGTTAACAACATTCATTATTTTATTTTATTTTAATAATATAAGTACTAGAAATGATAAGTCATTAATATACGTAAGCAAACCTTTCTCATATTTTTGAATCATGCCAAAATAGATATCAATGTATTTGAATCAACTACAATGAAGTGTAGTTTGGAAGAGTTATGTTGGTCGAGAATATATGAGGTGATGTATGGAATGAAAGGGTAATGAATATCTCTTCCCCCCCCCCCCCCCCACCCCTAAACTGAAGATGTGTTATGTTTATGAAAAAGGTGAAAGATAATGTAATATGGTGAGGGAATTTTCCAAGTTGATTTATTTCAACATGTCAGAAATTGTTTGATTAAAAATTAGAAAATAGCATACCTTCACTTACCCAAAACATTAATGAACTATGCAATATAAATATAGTTATTGCTGCTTCTAGATCACTAAAATTTCATGTTGCTAGACCAGGAAAATATCATGGTGTTGGATCATGTGAATATCATGCTACTGGATCATGTGACGTGAAAGAATCTGAAGTGTTGTTGCTTGGTTGTATGAATCAGAAGATGATGTCTGAAATTGGAACTGTGGTACTCTCATATGGCTAAAGGAATGTTGTTGCAACTGTTGATGGAGTCGAAAAAATATACAGTCTTCTTCTGCTACAAAACCTGATGGTACAATTCTAGTCATGTGAATGAATGTTTCGGTGTCGAGCATGAAAAGAATTCATTGGATTACCGACCATTAATGGATGTTTTTAACCAACGCAAGGCAGAATAAATATTGATTTCAATGAGTGCCAAGGTACCCGAGTGCATCTTTCGAAGTGCGAATAAATGATCTGATGTCGAGCCACTTGCAAGATCCAACGCTCTAGGGACATTGATGTATTCCCGTGACTGTCAGCAAGAGAACTTGTCATTAGGGCATACAAGCCTCAAGGTACTAATGATGACTCTAGTCTCTATCCCGGATAAGGTGTTGAGGTCGATGTGTTGAGACTTGTTGAAAGGTGGGCCTTAAGGAATCCCACATCAGTCAATGCAAGTTTGTACAAAATTATTGGTAGGACTATAGGTGAAAATGATTGTAGTAGAGATGGGTTTTTAGGAAAATGGTAACAAGGCAATGTAGTCATGGAAAAATGAGTTGTTTGGTTTTATTCATGAGGTAAAATATGAATTGGAAATGATGAAAGAATGTATATGACTCTGAAAAGTATGTATGTGTGAAGTCATAATGAAAGTGGGCTTCGATATGGATGGCTGATAAGCATAGAAGGAGAAGGGTAATTGAACATGTCATGGCGCAATTGGTTTTCTCAAAGATGTATGTGTGACAGACATGTGTGATGAAAATTTTAGCTCCTCCCAGCTTTTACTTTTGCATTTTTTATTGTGATTTATGAAAATCACTTATGCATGAAATTAGATCGTCTTTGAACCTATGAAAGCTTACTAATCCTGCATGAAAATTATGAGATATTCGAAAAACATATAATGCAGTAATTATTATGAATGCTTCAAATTCAAACTGAAATACAATTTTAATTTAATTTTTACTTGTTGGTTGTCACGCGTCTCTAGGAAATCGTTCTCATTTAAGATTTGTGACTTGAAAACCATTTTAGCAAGAAAATATGATTTTCATGTACTGAAATGTCTATTTTCAATATATATATATATATATATATAAGAAAATTATTTAAAAAAAACAAACAAACCCTAAGATGATATCTATATATATATTAGGGTTTGTTTGTTTTTTTTAAATAATTTTCTTATATATATATATATATATATATATATAAAGGAAAGAATGAATTTTATTCTATATAAGAGATAAAGTTTATAGCAAAAAAAAAAAAAAAAACTTGTTCATCTGAAGTTCCAAGCCAGAAAGCACGGTGGCCTGGTAAAAAGAAAGTGCATGCACACCATTGCAAAAGTAGAGATTTTCCAACCGTTAGCGCTTCTTGTTTGGTGGTCTCTCATAGTCATCATCTTTGTCATCACTGTCATCTGTATCATCGTCTCGGTCTCTCTTCCTCTTTGATTATGGGATCTATTTTTTCTCATGCTCATCATCATCTTCCTCTTCAACATCAAAGTCACTAGCTTCCTCTTCCTCTTCTGCAGTTTCAACAAAAAACGGGGCAAGCACATGAAAAGGAAATTGCGCAAGCACAGGCTGCACAAGGTACTCTTGACCATTATCTTCCTCTTCTTCCTCTTCTACAACATCCTCTTCCTCGTCTCCAATATACTCATCATCCTCACCCAATTCATCGTTCTCATATTCATCCACATCATTGGACTCTGATCATTCATTATCTTCGGCATCCGCTTTGTTCAAATATTTCAAAGATTTGATCATCCCGAAAACTTTCATTTTGTAATCTACAACCCTGGTCATCGGGCATTCTTAAAGATCTAGCGAAACGAGCTTTAACTGCGGCAATGGTGCAAGATCCTCTATATACTGAATTTTTTTTTTGAGAGGTCAATGTCCCGAAGAGATCCCAGCCCTACTTCTACCAGATATTCCAAACCCCCAGCTATTTGACTGTCACTCAAAATAAGCTTCTGCAGATGTGGCAGGTTAGGAAAATCTGTCAAAGATGAAACTCTAACATTCGTAATGGATAGCTCCTTTAACTACTAAAATGTTTCTGGAGATATGAATTTTAACATTGGTAAAAATGAATTTTGGGGATCTAGATTAGTTTTTAAGGTCAGTTGGCTAAGGAGAGATGCACATTTTCTATGGTGTGCGATCATCATGTGCAAGAGATCAAGATCGCAGGCTTGAGGATTTAAGTCACCCTTTTTAGAGCCATATCTTTAATTTACAGTAGAGAAGATGCATCGAATGTCACCACGGATCACGATGATTAATGGGGTAGCGTTTTGTATAAGATGGGAATGAGAAATTTTGATCAGAAACTGCTCGATTTAGAAACCGTGTTAGAATGACAGGATATCGATCTGTAGAAACTCAAATATCTCGTCAAAATTCTACATAAGACCTTCGAAAATATCTAACCTAGGCGAGAACGACATTGGCTGAACCCTGAACCAAAGAAAAATCCAACTCGAGAAGAAAAGGCTGCGGAGTTTTCGGAGTGAGAAAGGCTGAAATCTGGGTAACGGAGTAGCAGGGCATCGGGGAATGGCAAGGGTGTCACAGTGGCAAAGTTCAGGCTAGCCTGGTCGGATAAGGTTGAGCTCCATAGGTAGATACTCTACAATGTATTAGGACCGACGCATTTCCTGGGTGATTGTAAATGTGAAGCCTTGAAGATGTTCTCCAAAGTGTTTCACCATGTTATTACTCCCAGTAGACGCACCATTGTCCAACATATTTAGGAACCGAAACTCCCAATTTTCTCTTTGAATTTAGCACCAACTTTCATGCGATGCATCACCGAAGGAACCAAATATTTCAGGCTTTACATCTCCATGTACAAATCCTTTTAAATACAATTTATCAAGTATTGATATTTCCTCCACAGAAATACATGCAACCATCTCTGTAGACATCGCTTGGTCAGCTAAATTCCATACATCCCAAAGGTTGGGCCAAAATGTATCAATATAAAATTTTTTTTATTAAATTAATTAATTTGTTTTATTTCCAAAATAAAATTAAAAAGAAAGAAAATATAAATGATTTTTTATATTTTTTATTTTTTTATTTTTTTATTTCTAACAATAAAATAAAATGAAATGAAATTAGAAAATTTTGAAAAAATAAAATAAAATTTTAAAAATCTAAAAAAATATATTCTGAAAACTATTAGAGACAATTTTTTCTCAGAGATTGCATACTTATTAAAAAAAACTAAAAACAAACTAAAAATAATGTTTTTATTCATTTGCCCTATCTAATCTATTATAATTGAATATTAAAAATCACTACACGTAATGAAATTTCCAATGTAACCATGCACACAACAGTAATAAAAATATATTCATTGTCAATTGCGCACATGAAAAATGGAAATGTACAAGAATAACCAGATCTATTTGTTATGACTGTAATTTAACTCAATAAAAACAAAACAACTGGTCCAACCTCATACTCGCTTGGAACCATTGTTCAATAAGATTTTCGTTGGCGTGATTTTTTTAGAAATATACAAAATACATGTATATCCTGGATTCTCCTGATCTAACAATATGCTATTGTTAAATACAAAATCACTTCTACTTATCTTTATGTAAATTTAAAATACAATTTCTAATTACAATATCATGAAGAAAGATCAATGACACACAACACAGACAATTAACTGAGGAAATATTACAAATAAAAACCCCACAATCTTCTATTGTATATTATATCATGGATCATGAAACAATTACATACAAAGCTCCAATCCAAGAGCTCTCAGTACATGAGCTAATTGTCTCACACTTTCATTCAAATATTGGCAAGTTCCTTAGCCAATTTACTGTCTCTAGACAGCCGCATCCACTGCACAATTCCTTATGGTAAATAACCCTAAATTATGGATGCATTGCCTTCCTTGACTGCATAAATATCATGATCACATCCACTGTGTGTGTGGTTGCATGTGTGCAACCGGATAAATTCACAACTAATAGTTTACTTCCCTTTCACCTAGAACTCAACTGGGTCTCCACTAGATCTGACATGCATGCAATTAATAATAGCAAAAACATCAACGTTATAGGTCAATTTGGGCACCATTCCTAATGACCTGGTTAACTGGGCATCATCTCCAGGACTGATGATCAAGGGTCTATCATTCCCTATCATTTCAGTTTCTATATGCTCTAAGACAGAAACAAGACAAATCAAACAATACTTTCATCAACCAAAGGTTTCCATGGTTTTAAGCTTATTGTATAACATATGAGAGCTCACCAACGCAGGCTCTAAGGGGCCTAAGTGTGTTGCATATGTAGGTAGCCCCATGCAAGGCTACTCTGCAAATCACTTCCTGACATTCAAAGGTGCATTGGTCACATTGGGAGCGAAATTCTCATTGTTCTGGAATCTCTAGTTGCCCAGTGCCTTCTAGAAGAGTCCACATGTGTCAAACTTCGCATCCAAGTGTCCATTTGACATATACATGAATGGAAACATGTCTTGCCTATTTTTGGAAAGTTATTGATTGCAAAACAACCTACATTTCATCTATAAATTGAACACAGATCTAAGTGTTTGAGAAGGAAGAATTTGAGTAGAGAAATGCTGGAGAATTTTCAATTGATATTTTGATTTGTGGAGCTGCTGCTGGAGAGATTTATGTTGTGATGAGACTTGGGAAATTTGCTAGAAGGTCACTTCGAATCAGTCACTAGGTTGTAACCTCTCCTTCTATCATCAATAAAGAGTACTACTTATTTTGCCCTACATGCATCTATGTTAACTTTGATTTTCCATATTGTAAGATCTTGGTTGATGAATGTAGTTTATGATTTACTGATTTAGCTAACTAGCTTGAATAGATATCTATATTATTGCATCTTCTATTGTTTCAGTGTTCTTTCTTGCAGGAAGCATTCAGCTCACAAACCACTTGAATTTGAAGTTGCAGTGGAAGCGACATAAGGAGCCATTTGGAAGCGACCAAACAAGTAAGCCTCCAATCCTCTCTGTGTATCTATTCTGAGTTAGGAGAAATGGTAGTATAGTCTTTCATCTATTGTTCTAGACTAGCACCTATCTAGGGAAGCGTAGTTTATCTGTAGATTACAATTTTGGCCTAACAAACTAGCGACCATACTGGGGAGAATTTCTCTTAGTTCTAGGTGTTTTAGTCTCTGATTTTCTTTGTAAATCCACCCAGTAGTTGTTTCACATAAATATTAAACCTTTTCAGAGCTTAATTTGCAAAGACAGTGAGTTAAATAGTAGCTTTTTCCTTGTTTACTACGCCCAATTCACCCTTAGACTGGACACAGTTCTTTGCAGGGCATTGTCTCCCTTCCAAGCCTGTATTGCAGAGCACTGTCTCCCCTTGGAGAATGTGTTGACTCCTGAAAGTGACCAAATTCCCTTGAGTTTGACTTTGCAACTTGCTTTAGTTTTGATTGTTGTTGTGTTCTGAAAATTTTGATGCTCAATTGACCAGTGACTCTATATATACTTCTTCCTCCTTTGGCTGAAAATTTGTTCAATGTTTGTTTAGAAATTTTTTTCTTTATCATTGACAAGTTGATTTCAAAGTATTTTTTACGGTCACATTAAGAATCATTTGCTTTCGAAATAGGAAATTGTCATAAAATCTTCATTTCCTTGATAGGAGAAATTGTTGTTGAAATCCTCGTTTTCCTTCAAAAAAGAAATAGTTGTTTGTATTCTTCGTTTCTCGAAAGTAAAAAGCATTTGAATTATTGATCTAGTGCACCTAGTTTCTTTTCTGCATTCATAACATTAAGGAAACTGAAAAGAAAAACTTGCATTTGCATGTAGGATTGTGTGTTTTTTGCAAAAGGAACATTGGGAAATCTGCATTTAGTTTGAGATTCATTGATTTTTTTTTTCTCAATGATTTTTTTGCTCTCAAATTATTTTCTCTCTTCCCTTATTAGCTAGGTTCTCCATTGAAAAAGCTGAAAGTGAAAGTTTTTTTGTCATTCTTAGCTGCATTTTAGGAATTTCAAACACATCATCGTGGTGAAACTGAAAGGAAAATTGCTAAGAAAGATCAACATAAAATAAATCTCAATTTACTTAACAACGCTTTGGAACATTAACGATAACATTTATAAGGTCTAGGCTAGAGACGTGTTCCGGCGTCGTAAAACATAGCAGTTTTCATTAAATTGTCTGCGATACATTCCGAGTGTGATACCTCACTCCAAATACGTAATTATATCATAGCTCATCCACATACTTTCAGGTATATCGGGAGGTGTTACAGTACGATAAGTATAAAGGGGTGCTCTCACTGTGCGGTTTCGCATCAGACAACGCTAATACAGAATTGGGCCTCCACGTACCTTCGGGTATATTTGGGAGGAAAACTTTTAGGTGCTATCCATCCATATTGAACCGAGTCAGCTGCCTTGAATTGTGATGCACCAAACACATCATTCAGGGATATTACTTGCGTACTTCTTGGTTCGCCAGGAGGTATTCTGTAGTTCACATTTTCTTGGTAAACCATTTTGCCTAGCATTAACCTCTTTTTGTTTATTTATTTTTGGATTAAATAAATCAATAATCGTGGAAGAACACAATCCTATCCCCCGTCGTTCACGTAGATTAGCTTTAAAACCACCTTTACCACCAGAAGTTACTTCTGGTAGGCGAAGGCGATCACGATTTGTCGAATCAAGTACAATTCATACCTCTGGCGAAACATCATCTTTTAACCCAGAGTTAGCTCAAATTTTTCCACACATCCAGTTTCGTTTACTTTTGTCAAAATGGAGTCTTCACAGCTACCCATGGTCACGATCCATTCAATCACTGAGACCATACCTCCTAGACCCGACGTTTTTCAATCACAAATTCATCCAGATCATGTCTCTTCTTTGCCAGCACATTTGAATCCTGAATTCGAACAACCGGAAGTTGTTCCTACCATGGTCATCCCACAAAGTTCTATAGCTATTGACGTCTAAAATATATTTTCAGCCTGACAGTGAAGTTCTTCCTCCTAGTTTAATCGCGATTGAAGAAATCCCACAACCTGATACACCTTTAAGTCAAACCCAATTTGGGGGAGACCTTTACCTGTACCAGTATTTTCCTCAATCGTTTCCATCTACTTTTGTTGATCCTATTACCATTCAATCTCCCGTCGATTTTCGAGGATATACATTTGGTCAAACAACCATGTCTGAACCAACATCTTCAGTTGGGTCTGTTGTTCCAAATATGTCAACTCCTACCCTCGCTACTCTTTCAATGTTCACAACCTCACCAGAGTCATATTTGCATGGTGGCCCTTCGATCCCAACAGGTTACAAATCATTATCTGGCACTTTCTCTGGTGCACCTTCACGTTCATGGTCTTTGCCAATGTCATCATCTGGTGTTTTAACTGGTAGTCCTATTGTTAGTACTAAACCACTTGAATCATTACATCCATGATTAGGGCAATATCAATTTTGTCCTTATGGATCAATTCCTTTAAGTACCATATCAACTGGACTCCCAGGATTCTGGGAACAATATTTTCTATCTTATTATCCCCCTTATGCTGGGGGGAAACCTTTGGTCACCCAATATAACAGTACTCAGTCACTTTTTGGTCAAACTAATGTTGATATGAATGTTTGTCAATGTCAGCCCACTTTGCCTATCCAACCACAAACGGTTGTACAATCGTATCAACTAGTTCAACCTGTTACACCCACTTCATTACCACTTATTAATACATCTATACCCTTGTTACAGAATCAAAATATTGTACATCAACCTTATCAGGCAAGCTCTTCAACTCAATATCATCAAATGTTGGGTCCACAGACTCAAAATCCTTTGGTTAATTTACAACAACCTGTATCAGGAATTATGTATTCACAAGATGGTGTACCATTTTATGGGTGTCACAAACGCAACCTGGTTATACATATCAACTGAATCCAACTTATACTAATTTGGGTTATAATTTTGGTGGACAGACCCTTTGGCAGCCACAGGCACACATTCCTCAAACTTCATTTCAACAAGTATCATATCCAGGTTTTGGTCAACAAAACTCTCAAGCGTTTGCCATGAAAAACAACCCCTATCTGGGTTACCAGCAGCAAATTTCGTATGTTGGTGCTCAAAGACCTGTTGCCCAAGAAATTCCATCTTACCCTGGCTATGTTCAACCTAACCTTAACAGACAGTTTCCTTTCGTTGCAACCTTGGAATTACCAAATTTAAACCGGTTAACCAATGATCCTATAAATTATGCTCCTGGTGGCTGGTGATACCTCATAAATTACCCTCTAACATTCCTAAATTCAATGGAAACCATAGAGAATATCCATCGACTCATTTCATGACTTATCATTTGTGGTGTTCATCAAATTCCTTGAATGATGATTCTGTTCGACTACGTCTTTTTCAGTGTACGCTTACAGGTCTGGCTGCTAAATGGTACATTGAATTACCTAGAGCTTCTTTTGACAATTTCACTACCTTAGCTACTGTCTTTTTTACCCATTTCCAGTTACCAATCAGATAAGAAACTGGAATGGAACTCTTGACCAACTTCAAACAAACTAATGCTACTCATGTTTCAGATCATATTCATGAGTGGTGTCGCCGTCGACGAATGGTCAAGACATTTGTTCCCGATCACATCCTTGCTAAATGGTTCATTAAGTCCCTGTTACCATCTATAAATGAGGATGTGGCTAAAGGTGGCGTCGTCACAGAAGAGAAAGTTATCACTTGTGCCCAGTATTTAGACTTGATTTACACTTTATCTGGCACGCTCTTTGAAAAAATCCCTAATGCACCGCGATCTAATTTCAATGTTCCTCCTCAAATAAAGGACTCTCATGCTAGAGATGACTTGATAGGCACTGCAAACACACACCACACTACTGCATCTGATCCTTCTCCTACTTTCGAAATTAATGTCGTGTCATTTGACAAAGGAAAAAGTGACAAGCAACCAAGAGGTAAGAAAAATGGGAAACCAAAGAAAAAGAAAAATTCTAACTCGCAGGAAATATCATATGATCAACCGTCAGGACCACGAAAACCTCATTATCCATGCATAATCTGTAACGAGAAACATGTTTTTAGGGATTTTCCTCACCGTGTTGAAGTCTCATGAATCATCAATACTTATCATGCATCAGTTGTGTTGACAGACCCATTTTCAACCAGTTCAACCTGTTACACCCACTTCATTACCACTTGTTAATACATCTATACCCTTGTTACAGAATCAAAATCCTATATATCAACCTTATCAGGCGAGCTCTTCAACTCAATATCATCAAATTTTGGGTCCACGGACTCAAAATCCTTTGGTTAATTGACAACAACCTATATCAGGAATTATTTATTCACAAGATGGTGTACCATTTTATGGTCCAAATAGAAGATGGAATTGAACATCTGATATATTATTTGAGTCGTAATCTCAATGATACGAAAATTAGGTACTCGTACGTAGAAAATCTTGCCTTGGCAGATGTTCAAGCTGTCCAAATATTTCGCCATTATATCCTGCTCCGAAAAACAAAAATAGTTTTGGATTGCAACCCCATGACTTACATCTTATCACATCAATTGTTGGGGGGAAAGTATTCAAAATGGATCGTCATTTTGTAGGAATTTTATTTGGAATTCATCAAATCGAAGTCAAAGAAGTCTTTAGTTTTCGCTGATTTTCTTTGTGACCTTCCCTCTTATAGTAATTCCACTACGTCGGAACCATCTATTCCAAACGAGTCTCTATTTCTGATCATATCATCTGATCCTTGGTATGGGTATTTCATCATTTATCTCCAACCCCAAACTTTTCGACCTAATAACTCTCGCTCTGACCAGCAACGTATTCGATACCAAGCTAAATATTATCTAATCATCGGCGATACACTTTATCGTCGTGGTGTCAATACCATTTTAAGGAGGTGCCTCACTCATGAGGAGGCCAAAAAAGTGTTAAATGATTGTCATGCTAGGGCTTGTGGTGGACATTTATTTGGATATGCTACCGCGCAGAAGATACTCCGCGCTGGTTAATTTTGGCCTACTATTTTTCGAGATTGTATCCTCTCAGTTAGATGTTTTCATGCATGCCAGATTTTTTATCATAAAATCCGCAAACCGCCAGCTCCAATCCATCATGTTGTCTCTACTGGACCATTTACAAAATGGGGTATTGATTTCATGACCTGTAACCTTCCTTCATTTGGGGGGCATGGTTATATTATTGTCGCAGTCGACTATTTTACCAAATGGGTTGAAGCGATGCCTACATTTAATAACATAGGACAAACAACTGCATTGTTTTTCTTCAACCATGTTATTGCATGGTTTGGGGTCCCACAGGCTATATTTATAGATCATGGGAAGAATTTTTACAACCATATGATGTCTGAATTGACAGCCAAGTTAGGATTTTTGCATGATAATTCTACTCCTTATTATCCACAATCAAATGGACAAGTTGAGGCTATTAAAAAAATTCTTAAACGAATGCTTCAACGAATGATAGGAGTCTGTAAAAAAAACTAGCACTTGATCCTATACTCCACCTTGTGGGCGTATCGAACCTCGGTGAGAAACGCAACCGGATTTACTCCTTTCCAATTGGTATATGGTCTGAAAGCTATCTTACCAATCCAATGTGAAATATGATCGTTAAAACTCGCGATAGACTTGTTACCTGACACCTCAGAAGAATAAGTGCATCTCCTTAACCACATACATCTAGATGAAACACATCGTGAAGCCCAATTGGCCAACGAAGTGCATAGGAGACATATAAAGGCACAATACGACAAAAATTTCCAGCCTCGCATCTACTCAGAGGGTGACTTGGTCCTTCTTTATGACCAAGAAGCTGATGTAATAGGTACAGGGAAATTCAATCCATTATGGCATGGCCCCTATATTGTCAAAAGAATTCTTGCTAAGGGTGCCTATGAGTTAGTTGATTACGATGGGATTCCATTGGCACAGCCTAGAAATGGGTTGTATTTGAAACGTTACTATGCTTAATCATGAGCGTAGTAATTTTTTGTATTATATTGTTTATATGTTTTTGATTTGCATTCACTATCTTAATTTGTTTTTTAGAGTTTTCTTGACGTTAGTAATCCGCTTTACATTTTTTATCGTAGATGTTTGAATCTTCGGAACCATTTTTTGGATATGCTGATGGTGCTAGTCGTAGTATGCAAAATCTATCCTCTGCAGCGTGGGCCATTTTCGCTCCAAATGGCAATTTAGTGAGTTTTCGAGGGATTTGTATTGGTAGATCAACGAACAATATCGCTGAGTATAGCACGTTGATCGAACTTCTCTCTGATGCCATTTCATTTGCTATTAACCGCATAATCATAAGGTTAGACTCACAACTTATGGTACTACAACTTACTAGTATTTATACTGTTAGAAATCCAACACTTCTTAGATTGTTCCTTAGAGTTCGACTTTTGGAAAGACATTTTGATTTTGTTCAATATCAACACATTTCCAGAAATTTGAACACTTTAACTGATTCATTAGCTAATCAAGTTTTAGACAAACATTTGCGTCATAGGTAAAGAAAATATTCACAACATTGAATAGGATTGTGCATTAAACATAGGAAAAGCTCTGAAAACATATATATAGATAGTTATAGGTCTTTTACAAAATTTGTGCCCAAGACACATTGGTCATCTGACCTCAAAATGTATGCAAAAATTCATAAGTAAACTAGTGGTGCTCATGGTAACATGCTATTGATCTAGAAATCCTACGAAGCAACCGCATCCAATGGCTAGGAACCCTAATTGTGTGTCGCTACAGTCGCATGGGAAGCTCTTCGATCCGGCAATCCAGAATCCCGAAGGTCAACCCCTCTATGTGTTATTGGAGCTCAGTTAGAGTCTCAGCCATATCAAGGTCCTGAAGGACTGCTCTCCCGACAAACCTCTCGATTTCGTGCTCTGGTTCCTATACTAGTTGAATGTGACCGATATCTGCATTACATCAAACATTTAGTTTAGTCTTGGAAAGAAATAAAAACACGAAAACATTGTATAAACCTTAGAAAAATTAAAAAAACATGGTCAAATCATTCTTACCTATTGCACCCCATTGAGCGCCTTCCGGTAATACTAGATCTGGATCTCCTCGGAAGTCGACACCTCTGTGTGCATAGTCATCGATGGCGACAATCTATCACCGGAACCAGGTGAAGAATGCAGTAGAGAACACAACGGTCGATTGGCCTGCATGTCGACCCATGAGTTCTACCCATCTTTGCATTCGAGGATCTCTAGGACTATAAATATCCAATGTTACATGTTGTGGTTGCATCAGTGGAATCTGTTCCAAAGTGAAGGAGATAATGATCGAACCATAATTGAAATTTTTCTTCCTTCCTCCCTTTGATTTGTTCAGTTGTTCCTTTATCTAAGATAGAACAGATTCAGACTAGTTGAAGATTGTTGGCTCTAAGCACTCTAGCGCATACTGCACATTTGAACCGGGGCTTAGTGGGAATTATCCCATTCCCTGGTCAATAAAATGGTTGGATGCAGGATCTACTCCACGAGGAGCGGTACGAACATTACAAACTATCCCCCAGCCATACCATTACTCGTGGCGCAAACATACAAGTAAGAGGGTTTTCGAGCTTGATGAGATAGACCTTATATATATGCTATTACACAATGAACATACTGACTATAACATAAAGAAGAGTCTATATCAAAAAAAATGATATGTTCGCTACATGGAGTGTAATGATACCAGCAAGTTTAGCAATTGTGAAAAGGATGGTTCTCAAATGAAAATCCCTGACATCCCGGATGTTTATTTTTCCATGTTTTCTAGGTTCTGCCACTGGATAGCAATACTGCATAACATAATCCCTCATTGTATCTCCTCCAATGGTAGACCCTATGAGAGAAATGGGAAAACCTCTCCTCGACAAACCTGTGAGAAAATACACATCCTCAACTGTTATGGACAACACTTGATTTTTTATATGAAATTCCTCTATCACTGGATCCCATGCTTGAACAAGGAACTCTAGGAGTTCTATTTGTTGCCTCATTCCCAACAACTTGAAGTACTTAAGTAGTCCGCAATCTCTTAAGGCTCTTACAGTACCTAGATCATTCAATTCAATCATATCTTGTTCTTCATGTTCTCTCTCTCTCCATGTAATCTTCATTATAATCCGATGGAAACCTGAAAATCAACCATAAGATCCATTAGATACCATTCATTGCAAAAAAATAAGCAAATTTTGAGGACATCATGAAAATAAAAAAATTGAACTGTGCCCAATGCACTCCCTGGGTTGAGACAGTGTGATGTATATGCAGGTACAATTCACTCTACCTGCTATGCAACATAGGTTTCGATGTTCAAGGGTGTGTTGTCCTCAATTTGGGTAGAATTTACCCTAGGGGCCTTAAAACCCTAAAAATTTTCAAGGAATGAGAATGAAATGAATAGTGAAAGAAAGAGGAGGTTCATGCTACTAACCTGGATCAAACGGCGACGACATCCATCCACATAAATGACCACAATCAACGATTAAAGTTCAAGGGAAAAATTAGGTTCAAAGCTCCAAAATGAAAATGGTAACTATGGAATGGTAAAAATGAATAGTGAAACTACTTTATATAGTCATTTAATTTCTTGCGAGTTAAATTTATTGCTTACTATAGTTTCGTTATGTTTTTATCATGAAACATGAATTTTTAATCCATCTGATGTTGTTCTGAACAGGAAATACAACTGATGAATAGATTAGTCGTGCAGATTTATTTCAAAGAAAAACTTGACCACGAAGCATACTTTTTCTCCTTATTTTTCGAGCTTTGTTAAAAATGAAAAAGGATTTGAAGCGCACTTTTATCTCTTTTTCTAGCTTCGATAACAGCGAAAAAAGAACCCCTTGAGTCTTCTTTCAGCTCTTTTCAGACTCTGATAATGTGAAAATATTGTCGAGCACTTGTCATTTCGAGCTCGTTAAAGTAAATGAATTGATATCTACTTGGTATAATTTTAACCCTTTTCCGGACTGAGATGGATTATTTAAGAAAAAGGAATACCTTGGTTAAACATGACCAAAGAGGTTCTTTCAGATATTATTTTACACTTTTTTGGATCTGAGAGACAAATTTACGAAAAAGTACTTATGAAGTTCTCTTTCGTCCTCTTTTTCAGACTCTCTAAATATGAAAAAGGATCGGGCTATCATTGTCGTTAAGCTCGTTAAAACATGAAATAGTGACGGGCTTGTCGATCATGGCAAGAATCGAGTTTCATTCATCGCTAGACTTGATAAATTATTAAATAGCGATACTTTATTCGCTCGAAGGGTTGAATTATAGATCAGGAAAATGTTATCCTCCTCAAGCTTGTTAAAAAAAAAGAGGTACTAGTCGACAAATGACCAGGGAAAATTTTGGAAATTTAAGAAAAGTTTCTTTTTGGTAGCAAGTCGCTCTTGAACATGACACTTCTTTCACTCCATGTCTGTGACTATTTGGGTTGGGTAATCATCTTGACGGTTCATTCACACCTATGTTTCATCATACCTTCACTTCGGTTTTGGGTCAATTCTGCCAACTCATCATAGTGTCACCAATATGTTCAAGAGAATTCATCCAGTGATTAAAAACTCATCCTTCTGCAATACTCGTAAACCTTCATTTTCATGACCGTCATCCCTGAAAAATTATATATCAAGTCATACCCTTATCTTCGAAATCAGTAACTCCTATTTTGTAATAAGGTGACTTCCTGTCGACAACAAATCAATATCCAGGAAGTTCACTTAGAAACATCAGATTCCAGTACCATGAGGCTTGTTACAGCATCAACAAGATCCTTGCTTCCGGACTTTTGACCGAAAGATTTTTTTTGGCATTCGACATCAAATCATCTATTCACGCCTTATGAAATGTACTGCAGTACCTTGAGGGCCATTGACATTAATGGTGGTTCTCTCGCGTTTGTTAACAGCTCACATTATTGGCTGGTAATCAAACGATTTCTTTCCATGTTCGACTACAAATCATATATTTGCATGGCTAGACTTGTACCCGAATGATCGAGTGAATGAGATAAGAAGACCCTGGATCTAGTTTCATCCATCCGAGCTATGATTTCAGGATTGTTGTACACATCATATGTACGGTGACCTTACATATAGATTTTCATCCAAACATGGGCCTATATCTATAGGCATGTATGCATCTGGGAAACATTCCAATGTAGACGACTTTCTGAATTATGTACATGTTATTAGATTTTTTATGTGCTGATTGTGGGAATGCCTACCCTTAGTGATTATTATCAATAGAGAATATATCATGATGCAATGTATTTTAATATTGATGCAAGTGACCATTCTGCTTCATTTCCAAGCTCATCACAGTGTAAAGCATCTCAATCAAATGTTCTTATTATTTGGATCTCATGCTTTAGGGGGGAATTGTTATAGGTCAATTTGGGAACCATTCCCAATGACCTGGTTAAATGGGCATCATCTCTACGACCGATGATCAAGGGTATATCATTCCCTATCATTTCAGTTTCTATATGCTCTAAGACAGAAATCAAGACAAATCAAACAATACTTTCATCAACCAAAGGTTTCCATGGTTTGAAGCTTATTGTATAACATATGAGAGCTCACCAATGCAAGCTCTAAGGGGCCTAAGGGCATTGCATATGTAGGTAGCCCCATGCAAGGCTGATCTGAAAATCACTTCCCTACATTTAAAGGTGCGTTGGTCACATTGGGAGCGAAATTATCATTGTTCTAGAATCTCCACTTGGCCAGTGCCTTATAGAAGAGTTCACATGTGTCAAGCTTCGGATCCAAGTGCCCATTTGACATATACATGAATGGAAACATGTCTTGCCTATTTTTGGAAGTTATTGATTGCAAAACAACCTACAGTTCATCTATAAATTGAACACAGAACTAAGTGTTTGAGAAGGAAGAATTTGAGTAGAGAAATGCTAGAGAATTTTCAATTGAGAGTTTGATTTGTGGAGCTGCTGCTGGAGAGATTTATGGTGTGATGAGACTTGGGAACTTTGCTGGAAGGTCACTTCAAATCAGTCACTAGGTTGTAACCTCTCCTTCTATCATCAATAAAGAGTACTTCTTATTTTTCCCTACATGCATCTATGTTAACTTTGATTTTCCATATTGTAAGATCTTGGTTGATGAATGTAGTTTATGCTTTACTGATTTAGATAACTAGCTTGAATAGATATCTATATTATTGCATCTTCTATTGTTTCATTGTTCTTTCTTGCAGGAAGCATTCAACTCACAAACTTCTTGAATTTGAAGTTGTAGTGGAAGCAACAGAAGGAGCCATTTGGAAGCGACTGAACAAGTAAGCCTCCAATCCTCTATGTGTATCTATTCTGAGTTAGGAGAAATGGTAGTATAGTCTCTCATATGTTGTTCTAGACTAGCACCTATCTAGGGAAGCGTATTTTATTCATAGATTACAATTCTGGCCCAACAATCAGTTGCATGTGAGACTACTGATTGTGAATTAATTAATAATTAATTCACTTTATCTCTCACTAGTGTATCTTCATTTACAACTTGCACAACTCATGCACCACTGCACTTCCAACTAAATTACAACTAGAATCACTCAGTTACAACTAAATTCAACCTTCATGTCCCACCAACCAACCTCCTAACTCAAAATTCACTTAGCTAACTGATTTTCCACTTTAGTTAACTATTTCCAAGTCCTCATTGAGAATAGATTATAGTTTATTGTCCATCTAATATTAAGGGATAATAAAGATATACATGCATCTATAAATAGATTATGCACATAAATCTATAAATATGCATACACCTAAAAATACCCTGTGTGGGCCCCACCCTATTGTAGTTGCTTAATTTTCACTAGGATCATGGTTGTTGTTTCCGAATGCCAATTTAACTATTTCTTGTTGCAAACTTAAACACTCCCTCTCAACAAGAAAGGAATGTCCTTGCATGTGACATGCAACTCCATGCATGCGACATGCAGCTCCATACATGTGCCATGCAAATCCATGCATGTGCCATGCAACACTTCTATAGTGTTTCTCGCACATGAAAAATTTGCATGCAACAATTCCAAAACTAAATAGCCTCCAAAAAAATAAATCAGTATAATGCATCTATCATCAAAGTCTTATGACTTCTGCTAGCTATTGCACATGTCTTTAGGATCGATTATGCTGCTGACACCTACATCCATGCACTCTACACTTGCTGCCAACTCTTATCTGCACCCTAGTATCTGAAATTGTCACTTTGATTTCATGTCCTCACGACATCTGACTGCATCAATCCAAATGATCATGCTACTGTTGCTATGTGGGCTCCTCGTAGCCAGGTTTGATTCATGAGATCGACACCATCTCAGTGAAGCTTGCCCAAAATTTATTCTTGGGATTATTCATGCATGTCACCCTACCTCTCACCTGGTGGTATATATGCATGAACTCCCTCTGCCCATCTGGCTCAAAATTTCTCTGCATGAGTGGTTTTTCCCACTCCATGATCCTCCACATATGGTTGCTCCACATATTGAGGTTCACTCTTACCTGCATGCAAATCCAGCTCCCTCTCAAGGGTTAATTTCATGGCTTCCTTACACTTCCCAATGGTAGGAAGCTTTGTAGAAATCACATCTACATTAAGTCTATAGAGATTCTTCGCACAAATCCCAATCTTCTTGAATTTTTTTGTGGCTCTATGCCGAAGGAAGGCTTTACCTTCATTAAATACCACATCATAGCCTTTATCTTCCAACATTTCAACTGAAACTAAATTTTTCGTTAAGCCTGGAACAAGAATTACATATTTTAAAAAGAAGGGTTTACCTGACTTCCTTTGGAAAGCAACAATACCAATCCCGGTAGCACTATACCTTTTGTCATTGCCCATTTTGAAATGCATCTGGATGTCCTTCTCCTCCGAGCTACTAAAAATTTCTCTGTCTCCTGTCATGTGGAAAGATGCACCACTATCCAAGTACCACATTGAACTCATTGCACTTGACACCATGCATGAAATAAGCGAGAATTAAAGCTCAAATTTCAAGGCAAGGGCCTCACTATATGCATCTATATCAGCCTTCCTGTTCTTCTTCTTTTGTGGACAATTTGTGGCAATATGTCCATGCTCGTGACAGTGAAAACACATCACTTTGGACATGTTGTGCTCTTTTCCATCTTCACCGGCCTCAAATTTAGAATGGAATTTCTTCCCCTTCCCCTTCTTCACCTTGGCAGCCAAGTCACAATCCTCTTCAACATCATGCTTTGATGAAGAGCCATCTCTAGTATTCCAGCTGAACTCTTCATGCACTAGATCCGACCATAGTCGTTCCCAATCCAAAAAAATTTCCCATCCGTTGATAGAGTCTTCATAACTGTGCAAATGCTTAGGAAGTCCTAGGACAACGAAAATCACCAAATCATCATCAACGAAAGTTATTCCTACACTCCCAAGCTCATCCCGACATTGGACAAACTTTTTTAATTATATTGGAATAGTGTCGTTCTTTTCCATCTTGATCTTCTTGAGTTTATCTTTGAGCGCCAATTTCCTATGGTCTCTACTGCTTTGGAATATATTTGTCAAGGCCTTCCACATAGAATATGGTGTGGCTTTCCCATGGATACTTGAGACAATGTGATCTCGTACTCCCTCAAACAAGATCCTCCTCGCCTTGGCCATTTTATTTTTCCATGCATCAAGATTTGCAGCATCTACAGCAACTGGCTTAGAAACATCTTTGTCAATGAATTCCTTCAAGCCATTGTCTTCGAGTATTGCCTCCATCCTGTCCTTCCAAGAAATTTATTTCGAGCTACCCTCATTTGCATACTCTAACCTCAAGCCATTGAAAGCCATTTCAATCTTGAATGAGCTATAGCACCAAGAAAGTCTTTCTGCAAATTCAATTTTTTTCCACCAACAAACTTAGCTCCTACTTCACTTCTGAAATTTCATGTTCTCTAATACCATGTAGAAATTATAAAAAATACATTTATGTCATGGATTATCCTGATCTAACAATCTGATACTATTAAATATAGAATTGCTTCTAATTATTTTTGTGTAAATTTAAAACACAATCGCCAATTACAATATCATGAAGAAAGATCAATCACACACAACACAGATAATTTGCCGTGGAAAGATTACATATAAAAACCCCACTATCTTATATTTTATATTATATCATGGATCATGAAAAATTACATACAAAGCTCCAATCCAAGAGCTCTCAGTACATGAGCTAATTGTTGCACACTGCCATACAAAAATTGGCAAGTTCCTTTGTAAATATCATGAGCACATCCAATGTGTGTGTGGTTGGATGTGTGCAACCGGATAATGTCACAACTGATATTTTACTTCCCTTTCACCTAGAACTCAACTGGGTCTCCACTGGATCAGACATGCATGCAGTTAATAATAGTAAAAACATCAGTTGCATTTAAGAGTACTGATTGTGAATTAATTAATAATTAATTCACTTGATCTCTCACTAGTTTATCTTCATTTACAACTTTCACAACTCATGCACCGTTGCACTTCCAACTCTATTACAACTAGAATCACTCAGTTACAACTAAATTCAACCTACATGTCCCACCAACCAACCTCTTAACTCGAAATTCACTTAGCTAACTGATTTTCCACTTCAGTTAACTATTTCCAAGTCCTCATTGAGAATATATTATAGTTTATTGTCCATCTAACATTAAGAGATAATAAAGATAGACATGCATCTATAAATAGACATGAATCTATAAATAGATTGTGCACATACATCTATAAATAGACATACACCTGAAAATATCATGTGTGGGCCCCACCCTAGTGTAGGTGCTTAATTTTCACTAGGATCATGGATGTTGTTTCTGGATGCCAATTTCACTGTTTCTTGTTGCAAACTTCAACAATTTTCCTCCTTCAGATCATGTCTCCACTCCTCGTTTTCCTCCTCAATTTCCTTCTTTACTAATTTTTTTCATCAAATGTACAAGATTTTTCATATGTAGATTCATTCTCTTTTGGAGGAGTTAAGCTTTCTGTAGCTGTCAAGATCTTATTTTCATAGGAAGAGGAGATCCCAACTTCTGCTAGGATATGAGTGAGTTGTTCCAAACTTATACTCATTATTAAATCATTTTAAAAAGACTAACAATGACTCTTCAGAGTTGCAGAAATCAAATGCTCTTGCACAAAAATCAAACCTACAGAAATTAAACATGCTTGTTGAAATTGAAATTCACGCTTGCAGGAAAAAGTAACATGTACCTCAATACATCGTGCTTCCTCGACAACAGTGCCAAAATTTTGGGCAAAACTATCGTCGTCAAATAATTTCCCTAACATAAATTATCAATTTGAGGGTTTCGTAGACTTACGAAGCACATGCACTGGAAATGCAGTACTGAAGTTAAACTAGCCTATTCTAATGCTTTCGTCTCTGATTCAAGATGCAGTAAACAATGGAAGAGGATCCTAACTTAGGAGAACCTGGTCATCATTCCTCAACAATTCTACCCCAACAACATTACCACCGCACCATATCATAAATTGGAAATGTGCAATTTTATAAGAGAAAGAAAAACATGTGAAGAGTAACCCTGTGTCAACATATATTAACGATGAAAAAAAACAATGAAAGATTACAAAACCAAAACTTATTCTAGACTCTAATTATCCTTGCTATCATATCTATCATATCTATTCCATTTCCTACATATTTCTTCTAATCAAAATGAAGAGAGAGCACTCTCTTTTATACATGATTGCTTTGAAAACAAGATAAGAAACTTATAATTACAAATCCACTTTTCTCTCAACCAATATCCATATAATTACAAAATATGATCCCTTCAAATCCTCACTCATCTCTCACAAATATTGGATGAGATATGTTATCCAAATCTCCATGATCTTCTCATGGAATTTCCATGATCTTCTCCTTAGAATCTTCATGATTTTCTTCTTGTAAGCTCCATGATCTTCTCCTTGGAATAAGCTTGAACAATTATCCTTTGAATTCTTGAAATGGTGGAGGAAATATTCAAGAATATTTTTGAATAATCCTTCCAAATAATCCTACTGATTACAAATTTCATCCACATTTGAGATATTAATGAAATATGTTAATTTTCCAATAATTAATCATAAATTCTCTTATAATATTAAAAATAAATAAATTGGAAAATAATGAGGTGAACCCATGAAGATGGTATGATAAATGGTTAAATGAGGTGATAGAATGTGAGGAATGGCGAGGATAAACATGATGAAAATGTGACAATTACGAGACCCAACAGTGATGATTGAGTTCATGCTAATGCATCTTCTAATTTTCCATGTAATATATTTGCCATCATTTTTTTAAATTAAAATCTTATGCAATTCCATTGTCATTCAATTTAGTTGTACTAGAATTCCACTACATTTAAATCATTAATCTAGGTTGGTAATCTTTTGAAGTGTAAGGCACAATATATGTTAGGTCTTTGGTTTCTAAATTTTTAATCTATGAAAAAATCATTTATTTTAAATTGACATAAATAAATTTTAAGATAAACTCCACATATTACATAAGGTTTTTCATTGGAAGATTACATACAGTGTTTTCCTTGTGATGTAACTAAAATAATCTATCAGATAAAAATATTAACTATGAAAAATAACCATCATCTTATAAGGATTTAGTTGAAATACCTGTCGCTAATTATACATGGTTATGCATTAACAGATTACATAGGGTTTTTTCCTTGTGATTCAAACTAATGATTAAATTTAAAATCAAGAAAACATATTAATTGTAAACAACAATGTGGTCACTCTATACTAAGCATAGACTAATGAAATTAATATAGTGTAATGAAAATGTTAATCTAACTAAGAATAAATAAATTGTTTTCATAAAGATAAATGAACAAAAGAGAGAAAGAGAAGCATGCTTCATTGGCACAGGGGGTGCTTCCTAGTTGGGTCACATGTTCTAAAGGAAAATCAAATATTTAAATTTTTTTAGCTACAATTATGAATTGGATCATGAACAATTCAACACATAAGAGAATAAATGACGAACAAATAGAGTTACATTACTAGAAAAGTGTTTTTATATATCAGACTTGTTCCCATCAAAGGAATCATGAGTATTTATAGAGTTTAAAGACAAGAATTGTTAAGAGTTTCATTGTTATATTTTATGAAAAAATAGCTAAATTACATATTGCGTGGATATAATATATCAAGATTTTGAAATGATAAATTCATGATGTGAACATGAATTTCTGTTATATATTACGTAACTCGATTTTATGGGATCTAATCCACTGTGTTGTGCTAGTGAATTGTATGCTTTGGAATGTTATTATGCCAAAACTTAATACTTTTGAATGTGATGTTGATGAGGTGGATGTATTTTGGGTTCCTTCCATAGGTGTAAAACCTTCTACTTTCCTTTTTCCACATCCTCTAATATTTAGTTTTGTTGCAACATATTTGGAAGTATGCTAACTTGCGATTTGACTACAAGAAGAAAGAATAGTTGTAGAACATGTTAGTTTCCCCAGCTATGACATTTTAAAATATTTTTATAAAGAAACATACAAAAATATAGAAGAATGAACATCATTACCTTGAAAATATTCACAAGTAACCTTTGTAGATAAGATATTATGGTTTTTATGCATAAATTATAGAATTGGATTGTAAAATGTTGCCTATGGAAGACTTATAGGAGTAAAAATAGGAAAAACTAAGGATAACGACATAAAAAAAGAGCCTATTTTTGGACATCAAAATTCCCCCACACTGAGGATTTCACATGTCCTCGTGCATAAGAAAAATTATATTTTTTTGTGATTCCTTCCTTGTCACAATATAGTCTCAGTAGCTTGGATGAGAATATCCAAGTTACTGTCCTAATATCTCTTCTTCTTCATAGCTATTAACCATATTGGCTTCCTTAAGAGAATTTTAGAATTTAGATTTTTTATCCTGGAATACTTCTTGATCTAATCAGTCTCCTTGAGTTTTAAATTCCTCTTATACCAATGTTGCATCCTCTTTAACATATTTTGATTATGTGCCTTCAGTACTTCACTTTAATTTTTGATGTATCTTTGTAAGGCCTCCAATTCTTTGATTTGTTGTCTTAATTTTTTTGTTTTATCTTTTCCTTTAAAAAAATCAAATGGCATACTATATATAGGATATGGATATTAACTATGAATAGGTGTTTTTGGTGAACTAAATTGAACTCGTTCTTAGTGTGCTTCCTTCTCAAGAGGATAGATATATTTATATACTTTATGTTGAGAAATATCAATTTTTGGGTCGATATCCTTCTATTGTGGTAGTTTTGTAAATGATAGAGTGGAGACCCTTGGTCTCTTTCTACTATTTCTTTCCTTCTCAAGTGATCTCTTCTCTTCTCCATTTGAATATTCAATATTGATCAATAGGTGATTTGAAACTTCAACTTCTTCATGTTTTGTCAATCCTTTAGTGATGCTACGAGTAATTATTTAGGGTATATTTTCAAAGTTATCATTATCTTCCTTTGAAACCTTTTATTTTTCCACCTCTTTCATTATGACTCCTTATTTGGTCAGACTGTTTCTCAATTCTAGTGCAGGGGTTTCATTTTTCTTTACCCCTTTCTTGATTGATTTCTTCTTCTATGACTTTTTTGAAACTGCATCAAGAGATGAACATGATAAAAAAGTATCATACATTACTTTCCTTCATAAGTGACAAATTTCTGAAGCATAAATAGAATTCCCCTCCATTTTCTCTTGAATGTAGAAACTAGTAAGCCATGTTCTCCATTTTGTTGTTTCCATGTTAGGATTTATTAGGAACTTATTCCATGTTTCCCATTTAATTTTATCATTTTTAAACCAATACACTAGTCATAATAAATTCAATAGATTTAGCCAAGAAATAATTTTTTATCTTCAGTCGAATGTATACAATGTTTTTTGCCACTCCATCAAAGGCACTAGTGAAGGCCCTTGTTACCTCGACATCATATCCTTGAAATTTCTCTAAAAATTTTACCATCCTACTTTTTGGAACCTCTCCCTACATTTTGGATATGATTCTTAAAAATTAGTCCCTTTAGGCTCAAATATTACTACAAGTATTATCCTCAACGTTCAAGAAGTATTAGCCCTCAAATTTTCTCTTTTGTCATTACTATCACAGGGTGGTAGTGTGAAGTAGAGAACGAGTGATGGGTGGAATGAGTGTAATGAAAAGGTGGCAGAGAAACGGACAAGTTTAGGTTTAATGTCTTTGATGGAAATAATGATGGAAAATGCAATCCATAACATTTAATCATCAAACTCTTAACCGATGATGAGACTGATAAGGATGTTTCCAAGCTACTTACTCAATGATACGGTGGATCGAGATTGATATTTGATGAATATGGAAAATCACATGACATGGGTGATTATGAAACAAAATTCTATCATTTATTAATAAGAAGGATTTTAAGTTATTCCTCTTCATGTTAGGTTACATATGAAATGTCCATGCATTCTATACTCTATAGTTTCTTAAATAAAAATAAATAAATAGTTTATCTGATGTTACCTTTGGCCAATTTAGACTAGTTCAACATTCTTGAATACAATATTGCTTGATGTTGTTGGATACCTTGATGCTAGAGATTTTGAAATTGTTGCATGTTTTTTATATGTGGTTTATAAGAACATACATGATGATATTTATAGCCTATGAAGTTTATGAAAATTGAATTGTGAAGCTACTTAATCACTTTTAAATGACTTCCAGTAGCTATGAAAAGTGTTCACAACCATAGAAAGTTTGTAATATGTTAATAATTTATTATGGATTAAATTTTATTGAAGCTAACTGAAAGAATCCATGCATCCTTGAGATAAAAAAAAATTGATGTTCTATTTTTTGTTGCTATCTACATTTTTTGTTTCAATTTTTAAAATAAAACTTTGCATGCTAGAAATGTAGGCTAAAGAAATTTGATTTTTTCAAACTTTTTCAACTAGAACTAAAGATAATGGGAATCCTATCTTCCAAAGACTAGTTTTTGGTTAGAATTTCTATATAGCTCTTCTAACATCATGGTTTTCATAACTATTTTTTATTTCTTTATTATTTAGTATTGTTTATTATTTTATTTATTTTTTATTTGGAAGAAAATTAAGTTGAGTTAGTAGAGGAAGAATAATTTTCCCCTTTTACCAATCCATATTTGAATGTTGAAGCATATTTTGAATAATTTATTCTCTTGTTAAGGGCTTATGATATAATTTTAATATATTCCCATTAACAAGAAAAGAGACACCCTCCTCATCAATAGTTTGGACTTGAACTGGTCCATTATCATTAAATATCTCTATTTCATGTGGACCTAACTAATGTGTTTGGAGATTTCCTAAAAGTATTTAAATATAGAATCACATAAGATGGCCTAATCAATTGGTTTGAATTTCTTCATCCTGATAAAATTGTCATGTCAATTTGTCCTCTATTGTTGGATGACATTGGTTCTTTGGATAACATCTTATCAAATTTCATCCATCTCATTAAGTTGAGCTAATATTTTGTTTGATGCCTTTACAATATCTAGACCCAATATTGGTGTTGTTCTAAATGTCTTTATTTGAAACTCTATGGGAAGAAAAAATTTATTTCCATATACAATTTCATATGGTGTATTACTAGTAGTGTTCCTCCATGTAGTCTGATATTTCCAGAGTGCCTATGAAAGCCTATTTACCGAATATTTTTTATGTAGTTGAATTGTATTGGTAAAAATGGCTTCGAGGAACTTATTTTTTTATTCCACTTGTCCATTAGGTTGTAGATGATATGGAAATGAATTTTAATTCTTAATATTTTACTTCTCCACAATTTTCTATACAATATTAGATGTAAATTGTGCACACTGGTTTGTAATAATATCTCTTGGAACACCAAAATGAGTAAATATATCCTCAAAAAGAAAATTTACAATTACATTTTCAGTGGAATAAATTAAATATTTAGCTTCTACCCATTTTGATACATAATCAGTACAAACAATAATATAATTTTTTTTTCCTAGATACTGGAGAAATTATTCCTACAAAGCCTAAAGCCCATTTTTCAAATGGTTTTATAAGTATTTGTGATTTTAGGGGATCTGATTTTCTTGAACTAGTCTTCCCATTCTCTAACAACTATCACATATTTTAACATATTCCTTGGCATCCTTGAAAAGTGTATGGAAACAACATCCAAAAAGGAGGACTTTATATGCAATTCTTCAGTCAACAAAATGTCCTTGACATGGTTCATCATGGCATTCTTTTAATATACCAGTTACCTCATATTCTCTTACACACATTCTCATTTTTATATAAATTCCAATTCAAAACAGTTCTCCATCTATCCAGGAGTATGGTGCATTGTGTCTGATAATATTTTGTTTTTCTCTTAATGTTAATTGTTGAGGCAACTTCCCTATAGAAAAATAATTAGAAATATTTTCATGCCAAGGGTTTTTAGTAGAAATTAAAAATAAATGTTCACTGGAAAGCTATCATCTACAAGTACCAATGTATTTTCATTTTGTATGTTGTAAAGGAAATAAACTACCGTGTTTTCATTTCTTGGTCTATCCAATATATTCATATTAAAATCTTGTAACAACAAGAGCCATCTAGTAATTCTGTCATTAGTTATATATTTGTTCATTAAAGATATAATAAAAGAATTATTGATATGGATGAAAATTTCATATCCAATTATATACTTTTTGAGCTTATTTATGGCATGAATTACTAAAAGAAACTCCTTTGCTATTACTATATAATTTAACTTTGTAGGGGTCAAATTTTTTCTTACATAATAGATAGCACAAGGAGTTTGTTTCTACTTATGTCCTAGGAAAACTCCTAAATATGTACCTAAAGTATATGTAGAAATATGAAATGGGAGAGAACAATTTGGTCCTCTTAAAATATGTGCTTCAGAGTATGTTTTCAACGTATCAAAAGTAAATTGACATGATGGGTTCCAACAAAATTCACTACCTCTGGCAAGTAATTTAGATAGTGGTGAAGCTACTGAATTTTTCTATAAATCTTATATATTAGCCTGCATTTCCAAGAAAAATTCTTACATCATTTTGAGTCATAGGTATTGAGAGTTTGGTAATTATTTCAATCTTTTCCCGATCGGTCTTAATCCCATCCCCTGAAATATAGTACCCCAAAAAAATTCCTTCAATACACATCATGTGATATTTTTCGTGACTTAAAGAAAGGTTGGTGTCTTAGCATATTATCAGAAAATTTTCAATATTTTATAAGCCTTCCTCAAAATTATTATCATAGAATAAAAAATGATCCATATAAACTTCAACACAATCATGAACCACGTCTGAAACGATACCTAAAGATGCTCTTTGAAATGTAGGAGGAGAATTGCATAATACAAAAAGTAATATTATTTAATTGTATGCTACCCATGGACATGTAAATGTCTTGATCTACCGATGAGATTTATATTTGATTATAGCCACTAAAACCATCAAGAAAAGAAAAATATGTATTTCTTGCTAATGTATCCAATACTTGATCAATCAAAGGAAGTGGAAAATGATCTTTGCAAATATATTTATATAATTCTATATAGTCTATATATTCTCACCACTTACCATTTTTCTTTGGTATAATTACCAATCATGAGACCCATTAGATTTCATAATTGGATAAATGAAGTTTACGTTTAACAACTTTTGCAACTCCTCCTTTAGAGTTTCCCTCAAACTAGGATTCATTTTTCTTTGGGATTACCTAATTGGTATAACAATGTGTGTGTGTGTGTGTGTGTGTTGGATACATGTATTATTATTTTTACCTATCATATCTATATATTCACATGCAAAATCAGAGCCATTTTTTTGTAGCATTTGTATCAATTGGGATTTTTTAGACTCCTCCAGGTTAGAGTTAATATTTATGGTTTTCTCTGAATTAATATCTATAGTAACACTACCAAATTATATCATAGAATTCAATTATAATGTAGAATTATATAATGGAAAATATCTATAGTACAATTTTCTTGAAAATGTTTGTCTAAAATATCAACATAAAAATTTTGTATTTTTTCATAAAGATAACGAGGATAGACATAATTTTTTATAAAAAAAATTATTTGACTTTCTTCAACCCCTTTTTTAAAATTAATTTCTTGTCAAACTATCAGAATTGGTTTTTCTATTTCATAGTCATTTTCATGGTTGATCCTTTCAATATTTTCTAACTCAATAGTTGTTTTAGTAGGAGGATAAAGTGTAAACTTCTTTCTTGCATTTCCATTACAGATTTGCATGCCTCCATATATACAACTAATAAATGCATCATGCATGGCTAGCTAAGGCCTTTGTAATATTACTTGATGTCCTCCTTGGTTGGTTTAGGTGTAAGAACAATAAAATCAATAGGTATTCCCAAGATTCCAAAGACACTAGAATATCTTCTATACACCTTATGGTTTTGTAGTATATATATTTTCTAATTATAAAAGAATTGGTGTATAGAGAATATTTTCAATTTTAATTCATCCATTATATTCTTTGTTATTACCTTTATAGTCACTCCTAGATTAATAAATGTGTTTGGAATTGCTTATTAATGTGAATTTTTATAATGGGATTTATTGGATCTAAATATTTTTATATGCATGCTCATCCCAACATTATATTTTCTAACATTCCAATGAGACATACTTTAGGTGGTTCCTTCCTCTTTCCTCCCTGATTTTTTATACACGATTCCTTTATTGTTTTAGCATATATAGGAATATATTTTATTCCTTGTAATAGAGGAATGTGAATATAAATGTTCCTTAATTCATCCATCATATCATAATCTAATGGTATTAACCATTCTTCTATATTCATATCTATCTTTAATCACTCTAGAAAAGGAGGATTTGATAAGATGCAAAAGGTTGATTTACTAGAGGAATAAAGGATGTTTGTTTTATTATTGTATCATCTATTTCCTTAGGAATTTCTTCCTCATTTTGTTCTTCAATGATTATTGGGGAATCCTTATGAAGTACTCTTCCTGGCCTAAGATGGATATCATTAATATTAAGAGGGGAAATCATGTAGGTTTGGAAACTTTGTAGCTAAACATTGTAAGTGGTTTGAGCTACTTTATTATTTAGGTTTGGAAGTGGTTATGCAGACAGTTAGGTAGGCCTTTGTAAAGGTTGTGTTGGTGGTAACTAAATATTTTGGTTAGATGTCAATTATGGTTGTGTATTTAATTGTGGAGGAGGTTGATATGATAATTGAGATTGATATTGAGGATATCGAGGGAATGATGGATAATATTGCTGGAAATAATGAGGATTATTTCCCCCATATGCCCCTCACTAACCTTGTTTGCAAGGTTGATTTTGGGTTTGTGGTGGCCACGGTTGCTAAGGTAAGGGTGTATTCCAACTAATTTGTTGATATCGTTGATAAGCATGAGATTATTGAGTAGGATCCTAAATAGTACTTGGCTATCGAGCTTTCCAAGGTCTTCTTAGTGCTACAAAACAAAGTTCTTTCATGGCTTCATTTCCTCCATTATCCTCTTGATAGACTAATTTAAGTCCAGAGAGAGATGTGAAATTATTTGTCTCGTGATTTTGTGCACAAATGACAAAAAATTCAATGTTATCTAATGGGAATTATTTCAAAGGATGTTTTTTCTACATCTAGGATGTGACAACCCCTTGGCTTCATAATTTTTGTAATTAAATATGCATGTGTTTTTTTTGGTTCACTATGCTACATTTAAATACAAGTGAACATTTTAATTATTAGTAATTTATTACTGATAATAATTGATTGTAAAGTTGTATTAATGTTTATTTTGTGAATAAAGTAAAATCTAGGAAATTAATTGTTGAGTACAAATGGATGAAAGAGAAAAGGGTTGTGATTTAATTCCGGAATTTTTATTACCCATCAATAAAACCTAGGCATCTAATATGAATAATTAGATTTAATTTAGGAATTATGATATTGGCCAATTAATTTTTTCCTAGAAAACATGAAGTTGTCCTCAAGGGTGGGAAACAAGAGCTCGTTAATGAGCAAATGACCACCTACCACTTGTTGGTGAGGCAGAGGTAGATATTAACCACCAAAAGAGTGGTAGATGGGTTGGAATAAAAATCTATTTTTCCTTGCTTTTGTCTCATCATTATAAGAACAAAAATAGAATGAAGAGAAACAAGTAGCAAAAAATAGAGATAAAAAGAGTTGTAGACCTAATTTTCTTAGGGGGACATTGGTTGTATTGAATTTTCAAGGTTTGGAGGATCCAAGTACTTCACTATTAATTTTCTGAACAATTATTCCAAGTCGGTATTTTTTCATACATTAATTATTTTGTTATTTAATGAGAAGAAAATTTTTATGTTTCATTTTCATATTTTGCATAGCTAGAAATAAAATAAAAAGGTGAAATCAAATTTATTTGTATTTTTAACCAAAAGGATTACGCAAACAAGGAATGTAGGCATAAATTATTCTTTATTATTTTTGTATGATGATAGTAGTAGAATATTGATCAAAAATAATTTTTTAGGAATATAAATGTTTATTTTGTTCATCTTGTTCAAGTGTGAGCTTTAATGGTTATTTTACATGGACTTCCTAATTTTGAGTGAATTTAATGTAGAAATAATATGTTATATATATAATATCTAAACCGAAGTAGAATCATAATAAATCTAGAGTATGTTGATGGAAAGGTAGGTAAAACATTAGCTTATACACATACACCCACACCCACACACACACAAAGATATATATATATATATATATATATATGGGACCAGATGAACTATTGTGTAGATACTAGACGGCATTATGCATAAACACATTTGCAAGATTTTTTCTTCAAAAATCATCATGTCAGTTAGAATCTAGTAGTAATAAAGAGTATTATATCTACTACTCAGAGAAACATTTTAGAGATGGTAGAATTGGTAGAAAAGAAAACTTAAAATCCTCAAAATTATTTATCATCAAAGAGTTATTTGCAAACATATTCATGAAAGAAAACTATATATATACATAGATAAAAC
This sequence comes from Pinus albicaulis, assembly GCA_034641835.2. Classification (NCBI taxonomy): domain Eukaryota; kingdom Viridiplantae; phylum Streptophyta; class Pinopsida; order Pinales; family Pinaceae; genus Pinus; species Pinus albicaulis. Next base: position 836,517,949 of record CM076575.1, read on the forward strand.
ATTAGCTTATACACATACACCCACACCCACACCCACACCCCACACGAGATATATATATATATATATATATATAAACTATTAGATGAACTTGTTGTGTAGATACTAGACGGCATTATGCATAAACACATTTGCAAGATTTTTCTTCAAAAATCATCGTATCGATTAGAGAATCTAGTAGTAATAAAAAGTATTATATCTACTACTCGGAGAAACATTTTAGAGATGGTAGAGTTGGTAGAAATTAAAACTTGAAATCCTCAAAATTATTTATCATCGAAAGAGTTATTTACGAGAGCATATTCATGGAAGAAAATATATATATATATATATATATATATATATATCTATATCTATATCTATATCTATATCTATATCTATATATATATCTATATCTATATATATATATATATTGTTTATCAAGTTGTCTGTGATGCTCTAGCAAGCTTGACCTATGGCTTGAGTAGCCACGACCCAGGGGAATCTAATCTGCAAAGTCACCTGGGGATCGCACCCGGCCTGGGCCACACCAACCCTTTTAATGACTGGAATTTATAGCATGTCTCCTCCCCCTAGAACAGTGCACAACTACCCCCCGGTGAGGTTTGATCCTAGGTCGCCTTGCTGACGAGGCCCATCCTCAATCGATTGTGCTAGCGAGACTTGAATATATATATATATATATATATAGATATATATATATATATATATATATATATATATATATATAATTTGAATCATATCTTAAAGAAATTGAGTTGACAAATCAAGTATAGTTTGATTCACTGATATAAGATTTGATAGACTAACCCTTAAACAGAAAAGAAATTAACAATCTTTATGCCATAGAAACTTGTACATAAAACCTCTTGAAATAGGAAGAATTTTGATAAACATATATTTTTCAAAAGAAACATAGCAGAGTCATAAAAATCTGCTATAGGAAGGAAAAAACAGAGGGACCGAGAACGAAATCTACGACCTGGTAAGGAGATGGGTGAGATGAATTAGAACCTTGACAAATGAGGGGAAATTTTTATGAATACATGGAAGCTAAGCAATACTTGTACCTGTAAAAAATAAGGTGAATAGAATGAGTGTACATTTTATTTATTTTTAAGTACTGTGCACAGATATAAATGAGGGTTTTTGTGGAAAATTGAAAGAATAAATTTAATGAAGGATTAGAATTAAAAAATCCAGGTTGAAATTACTTGTGACTAAATTGAAAATGTGGTTGGTATTTTACCTATGCAGAATGAGTATACATTAGTATGAACTAATAAACTATTGACAAAATTATAGTTTAAACAATGTACCCAAAATTTAATAAACTAGTAGCTTATTATATCTAATTGTTTTCCACATATGTAATGGGTACTGAAGGAAAAAAAACGAATAAGACAAAAAGGTATAAAACCCTATTTCGGTGACCAAAAATGGTGATGTTGAAACTAGACTCATATGATAAGATGAAACCACAGTCGATAATGATGAAACTAATATCACATAAAAATAAACTTCTACTGGAAGCTATAATGTCTGAGGGTGAGTCGTCCCAAAAATATAGAATAGAAAATATTTTGATATTTAAAATTTATCATGCTATCAGGTCTCCTGCTACAATGTAACAGGGCTTGAAAGTGAGTTATAATTCTAAAGAAAACCTTGGATGAAAAAAAATGAATTCAAGTCATAGTTGTTACCAAAAGTCCTATCAATCAACTGAGACTTCACGTGGTAACATTAACTTATATAAAATAATATGGGTTTTGTGTAAAATAATGTATGATGAAAAATAATACACCACTAAGACTATAAGAATTGTATAGAGACAATAAAATTTATGAAAAGACGCGATGTTGCTATAATTAGATACATTGACTCCGTGGTTGTAGTCAAAGAAAACAAAAAACTCAAAAATATAATTCACCTGGTTTTGTTGGCACATAGGAACCCTTTTCCTTTTTATATTTCCATTCGTATAGAAAAATGTGAAGAAAATCCATTGCAAGGGTTTCTAGGGTATAATATTAAAATAAATACCCTTTACAGAGCCAACTTTGTGACCTGTGAGTATTGGTATAAAAAGGAAAAGTTATAAATTTCATAAATGAAACAAATACATAATTGTAAGTTACATTATTCGAGTAACTTGTGAATGTGTTGAACACTTTGAACATAGCATTACTAGATTAGGCACCAAAACACTATGTTGAGAAGTAACACTATCTGCAATGAATTTACAATGTTTTATAATTTAGTGAAAAAATCGTCAAGATTTAACAAAAATTGACAATTCAATAAAAGATTTGCCAAAAAATTATATATAAATATTATATAATTGAAAAAATATATTGTACATTTTTATATGTACCATGGGGATTCGTCCATTTATTATACATATAATTTCGTGGGGGTCTATAAAGTATTGAGACATACAAATGTAAATCTTGGGTATTTTCATGTTAGTGTAAGTGTTATAATGATATAGTGGATGAATCCAACATTATGCAAATAATGTGAACTATAATTAAATAATTTTATAAAGGAAAATAATTGAATGTTGAGACGAAAAGAAAAATTCCTCATATGAAACATGTATAGTAATATCTGGAGTGTTCAATTTAATTAATGTCAAAAGCTACTATTGTAGAAAACTTTTAGCGAATAAAAATTGTGGATCATTAAAAAATTAAAGTTAGTGTGCGGAAGGGTCATTACAAGTGGTATTAGAGTTGTAGTTTTTACAACAATGGGCCTCTTTTGGGTAACAAACTCAAAAATAATTTATGTGTGATATACAAAATTGAGCAATTGGGAATATGGTTGAATATTTAAGTGTAAAAACTGTTGTAGGATCACCAAGAGGATGGAATTTTGGGTGGAGGAAACAGTAGTATAGAGAAACATGAATATGAAATAATGCAAGTTGCTAATAGTTTGAAGGCAGATTTAGACGCCATTGTATTCAATCAAGAAAAATTATCCAAATAAAAAGAGGAGAAAGAAAATATTAATGGTTATATACTCAAAAAGATAGAAAGAAAAAGGAGCAGTAGAAAATTTGAAGATACTTATAAGAAAATATCTAGAGGTAAATATCTTAGTGGAACCCGCTCCATAACTTCTAGTGAAATTCAAACAAATGAGTCTAGTAACTAAGGAGAATAGAAATAAGGTAGTAGTACGTCTATGCCTAGGAAAAGGAGATCTAACTCTCAGTTGAAATCAAAGTTTAAAAAGATTATACCCCCTAATTTTGATGGTGAATATGAAGAGGGAAGAAAGGCATGGCTCCTTAATATGACCAATTATTTTGAAGTATACAACTACCCAAGTAACATGAAAGAAATATGGGAAACTTACTAGTTGACTGGTAAGACAACCTTATCGTTGGAAGAGAACAAAATTGTTAAGAGAATTATAAGTAATAACCTAACATGGAAACTATTCAAGAAAGAATTCAAGAAAAAGTATTTGACTAAGAGGTACTTTGATGAAAAGTCTAGGGAGTTTCATGAGCTTAAAAATCAGGAAAATATACCATGCATGAGTTTGCTAATAAATGCATGAATATATTAAGATATGTACCTTATTTGAAAGAGGAGAAGGAAAAAATAAAAATATTTATCAGCTACCTATCTTTTTCATATAGGGAAAGGATTGAATTTGACAACCCAAGCACCATGGATGAAATCATCAGGAATGGAAAGTTGTGTTTTAATTCAATAAAACAAATAGGAGAAAGTTCTAAAGGTTGGGTGGAAAAGAAACATGAGAGATTCAATATTAAGAAAAGGGGTTTAAGAAACATATTTTTTCTAAGAGTATTCAAGTAGGAAACTATAAAAAAATATTGGTCAGCAGAAGAATCTGGGGCAGAAAGGAGGATCGGGAACAAGAAACAAAAAATTTAGTGAATCAATTAAAGCACTGATAAAATGATGGCGCTACAATGAGAATCACTTATGGAGAGATTATCCACATAATCCATTAAATAATAAAGAAAATTTAAATAATATTCAAGAAGGATATACTGTAAATGATTTTTCCTATAACATACCCAAAATTAGTGTTTCATTAGACAAGAGGCAAACAAACCATCTATCCACCATGATGGAAGTTAAAGGTAAAATTCTTGAAAAAGAAGTGTTTGTACTTATTGATCCAAGATCTACATTAATTTATATTTCCCCTGTTGTAGTTGAAATATGTAATCTTGTAAAATAGAAACAAAACAAGCCTTGGTTAGTACAATTGGCCACATGAACTGAAAGAAAAGTGACTAAAATAAGAAAAAATTGCACAATAAATCTAAATGGAATGCACACACCACAATAAATCTAAATGTATTACCCTTGGGATATTATGATGTTCTCATAGGTATGGATTGGTTGGAATCACATAGAGTGATGTTAAATTGTTTGGAAAATTCTTTTACCTGTGTAGATGATAAGGAGGAAGCCTACATGATTCAAGGAATTCCAAGGACGAATTATATTAGACAAATCTCTACAATACAGATGAAGAAGTATGCTAGAATAGGATGTAAAATTCTCATTGTTCAAGTGAAAAATCTTTCTGATGATAATTAAAACCAACATTAGAAGAATATCCTATATTGGAACAATATAAGGATGTTTTTCCAGAAGAAATACCAAGAATTAATCCAAGGAGAGATATCTATTTTACCATTGATCTTTTACTTGGATTTGTTCCAGTATCAAAAGCTCCATATAGGATGTGCATCCCTGGGTTAATGGAGTTGAAGAGTCAGTTACAAGAACTCTTAGAAAAAAAATTATATAAGGTTAAGTGTGTCTCCTTGGGGGGGCACTAGTTCTGTTTTTCAAAAAGAAGGATGATACTCTTAGATTGTGCATAGGTTATAGACAACTTAATAAGAATACCATAAAAATAAATATCCTTTTCCTGGGATAGACGAATTGTTTGACCAAGTCAAAGGAGCTTATATTCTCTCTAAAATCAATATGATATCATAATTAAGGTTGAAGACATTTACAAAAAAAAATTCATACACGTTATGGGCATTATGAATTTGTAGTACTTCCATTTGGGCTTACTAACGGACCAACTACCTTTATGTGTCTTATGAAAAGTGTACTTAAACCATTCCAAGATAAATTTGTAATTATCTTTATAGACAATATTCTGGTATACTTTAAGAATAAAAAATAGCATGACCAACATTTTCATATGGTCCTTGTTGTCCTTTGAGATAATTGTGGTCAATAATCATGCCAAAGAATTATAATGTTTTGTTTGTGTTTTGTGATTTTGGATGACCAATGCATAAGATAAATTTTAGCAAACAATTATTGATTAAATCTTGCAGATAATATCAGTAAGGGTTGCTTGTTTATCTCACACAATGATTAAGATTTTGTAATTTGATTAAGTGGACTTATGTAAGAAGATATGATTATTAAATATTCAGACTGAATTATTCAATAAATCATAACCTTGAAAACCTTTAAACAATGTCTAAAAGTTCAACAAAATATATCTTACATTATCAGGATGCTGACAATTTATAAATGAAAGGGACTTACATCAACAAATTGTTAAGTAAACCATTCTTTATATTGATAGTAACTTCGGGATGAATTATAAGATTTTTGAAACACATTCAACCTCACCTATTTATCTTGATAACAATTAAATATATGAAGAAACAAAATGTATCAAAACTGGAAAAAATCGTAGAGAAAACAGAGTTGTATGACACAAATTCAAAATCCTTTAAGTATTATTGATGATCAAAAATACTTGTCCAATTCCTGCTTACAAAAATTCGCTTATCCAAGGGTGCAACCCTTAATAACTCAAAATAAGAGTTATTTATACTAATTCGCAAAACTTAGAAATATCTTAACTGATGTACAATAATTGGATAAAGAAGAATAGAAGAAGGAGATAGATAGATGGAGTGTCTCTCTTTTCTTGGAAGTTGTTGATGACTTGGCCCCTTTTGATGGAAGTTGTTGCTGACCGGACCCTCAAAAATCTGGTGTGTTGGCATGTTATAAAATTCATCCTTTTACTCGATGGTCTCACAAAACTTATCCCATTGTTCTTGACTTGGGATTTCTACACCCATCATTTTCCTGAAGATTTCATCTACTTTAGTATATCTGCCAAAAGTTGGTTTTTGAATGAATAAATGTTTTATTTGATGTTGAATGATAAAATCAAACTATAGAGCTTCAATAAAATATTTCCCTATAATTTGGCCTTTGATACGTGCAAAATTTGACTTGTCTATTGCAATTGTGTATAACTTTGTGCAGTAATCTTCTAACTTAATCAACTTATCATCTAATCCTACCAATCCTGGCAGTCCTTTATGATTTAAAACAGTAAATTTAGTATGAAACCTTCGAATAACAATATTTAAAGCTTCACATTTGGTTTGCAATTAGTTGATTAAGTTTCTTTTCTGCAAAACTTTCTTTATCTCCAAAATGGTTGCAGTTTTGTCCAAGATGTTGATTGCTTCCAACTCCTCTCTATTCTTTGAATTGAGAACCTTGATCATGTCAGTGGCTTCACTTGGCTTCTTCTTGAGTTGATTTTTCTTCTCTTGAATTGCTACTCTGCATTTGGTGATGAGCTCCTGTTGTTCAAATATGATCTGTATGGATGGACATACTTTAGTGATGTACTTTCTAATGTCCTCCTAGATATTCTTCTTAGCTTCACCCAGAGTTGCTGCCATTAGAGATTCACTCTCTATTTATTTTACCTTAAGTGCTAACTGATGAGTCTTCTGCATTTCCTCTACTAATAAAGTATCATTTTTAATTTTCTAAGACTCAAGAATTTGAAACCCCTGTTGTAACTTTTCATGTGCATACATCTGAATGGCCAAATCTTATGCCAATTTTGTTTCATCAATTGTAGTCAAAGTTGTTGCAAGTTATGTACATGCAGAAGATGTTTGAGTTGCTAAATTGGGATTAGTATTCACCTGAACTGTTGATTTCTCTTTCAATATTAGTTCTTTAATTTATTCTTCCATCTTTCTAATTTTCATATTTTGATCAATGATCAACTTCAACATCTCCTCCTAGTTACATTCATTTTCTGCAATCTCCTTAGTCTTTGGGTCTTCAGTTTAGGGTAGGTTACGTTGTTTGCACTAAGTAGAGATGTTTGAATTCTTATATTTAATGATTTCCTCATCTTCCTTGCAGTCTTTTGGGTCATACCCCACTTTTACTACAAGGTCTTCCAATGACTTCATCCTATTGTATTTAGCCAATGAAGACAATTTTTCAATCTTCAACTGAGATTGAACATTTGACAGAGCTGATTTCAATTTGGAAAGTGACATGGCTATTGTGGTCATTGTTGAATATAGCATCTCTCCTGACTTCCTATGCATGTCCATATGGTCAATTGGGTGAATCTGCTTTGCATCAAAAGAGAAGACAGTCTTCTTGTATTCATCATGGGACTTTGGAAATGGAATTTTTTCCTGCAGAAAGGCCATCTGCATCCTTCCTTTCTCAGTGTCAAAGGCAATGAGAATTTTGTGTTGTGATGTAGATTTTTGTTTCCAGAATTGACTGTAAACATCAAAATTCAATGCTTCAGTCTTGTGATTGATGTCTAGGAATATGGAGAAAATATTTTTCTCTTCAGAAGAGTTGGCATCTAAAGGTTGGATAATTTGCAGTGGTTCTCTTACAGGTGATGATGATGGAGGATTCATAGGAATGCTGGTGGATGTGGAGACTTCAGTATCTCCCAAATCTATGATATTTGGTTGTTAATCCTCTGAAAGCAAGGTGGAAGTGAGCTTTGGATTTTTGTGCTGCAAGATAAACTCTTTCATGATTTCCTTCGCATGTGGTGTCTCTTCTCTAACTCTCTTCTACTTCTTAATATCAGGCACTGGTGTCTATAAATTTAAAGTTGAAATTAATTTCTCATCTACCTCCTAGAGAGTACCTTCCGCCCATTCATCTTGGTTCATGTATTTCTTTATTTCTGCTCTGGAGGTATGAGTGTAAGAAGTTGTCTTGAGTTCAATTCTCAGAGTAGAAATAATGCCATGGGGGTCATATGACCAAGTAAAACTTGGTTGAAATCCCATCTTCTTTAATAATGCATCTGCTTCAGCACCAGCTGCTCTGGTATTGCAAATAAAGGATCTTGTTGGCCTTGAATTTAAACTAATCTTTTCTCTTTCCTGAGAAAAAATGTAGCTTAGCCATGTTTAACATTTTTCTTATGTACTCCAAGGAGAAAACTCTCATAGGTACATATCTTGGAAGCTTTTATGGTGAAAGTTTGCAACCATATACCCTGATCTGTGTGTAATTTTTATACAGGTACCAATCACCTATCTTTGATTTCTCACTAAGGTGTAGGATCCTTTTAATGTCTTCTCCAATTCTGGGCTCTGATAGACTTGTAAGGAGATTCCTTACTAGGTGAATAAATGAGTCTATGAATCCTGAAAAGGAAGTGGTTGTTGATGAAGCTCTAACCAATTATGTCTAGTGAATTAATGATTCATTCACTCCCTGTGCATCCTGTTTGTTGAAGTGGATAGGCAACATTTCTGCCTATTGAAACAAAATAATATTAATAATCACAGAATAATAATTAAATACTCCTTGTGTGGTGAAGTTCATGAATTTTTCATGTATAATTTCAGCCAAGAATTGGTTGTAATTATACATAAAAAATGGTGATTTTTCATGACTGAAGACAGACAAGAACCCCAGGATGGGTTCCTCATCTGTTTCATCATTTGGGTATCCTCCTAACAGGTAAGAAAGAAGGGATATGAAATGCTTGGAAGCTATAGGAAATATGGAGGATGCATATGGGGTATTTTTCTTTTGTAACTTTGCATCCTCAGGTTCGAAAATGTCAAATATTTGAGCTCTCTGAGGGAAATATAATTTGTGATACAGGTCCATGAGAGCAGTAGGTGAGAAAATGGATATGGAATCAGATGAAGGGATGAGAAGCATTTGGTTTATGTTTTCAGGGGATATGGTGATCAGAATGTTTCCATTCTGAGCCACCACTGACTTGGTTATAGGGTCATACTATTTTTGACACTAGGAAATTAAATCAAGAAATGGATGGGTTTGTGGGAATGCAAACAAATGAAACATGTATTCCCATAACCTGATAGGGTCCTGATTAAATATGTGCTTCTATTTTAGCCACAAATGTAGCTCATAGAAGTCAAATTAACAGTAACAGTCTCTGATTTTGAAATAGACGTCGGCTAGGGGTATGAGGTCGAGGTTAATTTGTGGTGTTGCAAGAGGGATTTCTTCTGCAACGGGTTTTGCGACCTTAGGGATGACTTCAACGACTGGATTAACAACATACACCTCCTCTATCACCTGCTTCTTGTTTTTACCCTTAGGATTTGTTTGTTTTTTAGCTTTGGCCTTGGGTGCCATGCTTGACAGGGTATTGACTTAGGAAAGGGTGGCGAAAATCGGGTTTCACAAAAGGTGACAGGGTCTTAGAAGTAGGGAGAATGGTCACAGATTCTAACACTTGAAATAGAATGTAGAGGTGATAGAAAGAATGGACAATGTAAAGTGATATTGAGCTATCTGTAATTAGTTTTATAGGGAGTGATCTGGGACTTAATGGCCTGTGACTGGCAGTCTAGGATATGACCATAGGATTTTAATGGGTCTGATGAATATTAATTCATAACGGGATGATTAATGGTCCAGGAGCGGGTTTAGTGGCCAACGGGGTGATTAACGGGCATAAGTGGAGCGTTGAAGGGTAACGGAAAAATAACAGGGAGGGATGTGATTGGACAGTGCACCAACAGGTATGGTGTGGGAAGGGAGGTCTGTTGACTGAGAACGCAGGAGAAAACGGTCATCGGGCATGGGATAATGGTCGTCGAGCGATGAAAAACCGAAGGTGGATTTCGAGGGGGTACCTCTTAGTTTCCTGTTTTAGGTGGAGGGGGTGTGAAGTGATGTGGTGCTGCCATGTCGCAAATTTGGGCAGCCATGAATATGAGGCTTCGGACCCCCACCCCCCCTCCCCCCTTCGCATTAACGAGAAACTGCTAGGGGGGTTGTGAAGTGGATCTCTGACGTAGATTTGGAGCGGGCTCTAAATCTGCCATCCAATCGTGCAGGTGCGTTATTCCTTCAATTTGATAGCTTTTTGCGTAGTGAATTTATAATAAATTCAAAAGCACTTATATATTAACTTTCAACAAATGAAATTTAAACCCCTTTTGAAGGTCTTAACATCAAAAATTAAAATTTAATATCTTTATGAGCATCCGGCGCATTTAAACAGGCATCCATAGTTTCATTTTCAAAATACTAAAGCATTGACACATTTTTTATTTCATGCTTCCCCAACATTTTTTCTTTTGCCTCCTTTATTTAGAGAAAACTACTCTAACATTTTTTTCTAACATGGATGTAATAAAATATAATTTTCCTAACATTTTTAAATTTTTCTTTTTCATCCATGTTCTAACTTAGAATTTTATTTTTTATTTTTCAAACTACCATGCTAGCTTATAAAAAAAAAAATGTTACAACAGTCCTTAAAACTCTTATAAATAATGAATTGAATTCATTCTACCATAAACAAGTTCATTATCTAGGACATGTTATATCAAAAGAAGGAATTGTTGTTGATCCAGAAAAGATAAAGGCTATAATTGAGTGGCTAATATCCATAATTGTAGAATAAATGAGATCTTTTATGGGAATTTTAGGTTACTATAGGATTTTTATAGAATAGTTCTCCAAGCTTGCATATCCAATCACTTCTTTGCGAAAGAAAGGAATAAAGTTTGAATAGAGTCAAAAGTGTCATGACAACTTTGAAAAGTTAAAATAACTCTTGAACACAACTCCAATTTCGAAATTGGTTGATCCTAATAAGGACTTTGTGGTATGTACATATGCATGTAAGGAAGGTATAGGAGGAATTTTTATGCAATATGGCCATGTTATTTGTTATGAATATAGAAAATTGAAAGAGAATGAGAAAAACTATGTTACTCAAGATCTAGAACTTGCAACCATCTTTCATGCATTCAAGATGTGGAGACATTATCTTATAGGAAGAAAGTTTCAATTGAGGAAAGATAATGATAGTCTCAAATATCTATTTGATCAACCTAATTTAAATGCTAGACAAGCAAGGTGGTTAGCATTTATTAGTGAATAAGATTTTGATATTACACATATTAAAGGGAAAGAAAATAGAATATTTGATGATTTAAACAAAAATAATAATAGAATTCGTGCCACATCAGCAACAAGATGGTCAACAAAATTAATAGATAGAGTCAAAATGGTTGCGAATTTTGATTCAAAATATCTAAAAATTCAAGAAAAAGTCCAAAAAAAGGAAACATCACATGAAGAGGAGAGTGTTTTTTCAATAAACAACAAATATATATATTTTTTTTAAAGGCATAATTTATCTACTTGACGAAATAAATATGGAAAATTTTATCTTAGATGAGCGTAACAAAAGGCCAACAACTATTCATCCTGGCTATAAAAAGAAAATTACTGTATTGAGAAAGTATTTTTACTAGACAAATATGAAAAATGAGACAACAAAATATGTAGCTTGATTTCTTGAGTATCATCAACTTAAGGCTTCTCATCAGCACCCTATTGGGTTGTTGCAACCCCTTCCCATTCCAAAATGGAAATGGGAGACAATTTCAATGGATTTCATTACTAGACTACCAAGGACTAGGAGGAAACATGAATCCATTATGGTTGTGGTTGATAAGCTTAGTACAGGAAAACTCTTTATCCCTGTAAACTCTTCTTTGAAATCTATAAACATTGCAACAATATTCATGAGAGAAATTTTCAGACTCCATGGAATACCTAAATTTGTGATTTTAGATAGGGATGCAAATTTCACATCAAAGTTTTGGAAAGGTTTGTTTGAAGGAATGAGAACCAAGTTAAACTTTAGCACATCTTATCAACCTAAAACTAATGGAAAAATGGAAATGAACAATCATATATTGTAGGATATGCTAAGAATGTATGTTAAAGACAAACAAACTAAATGGGAGAATTATTTTCACTTCGCAAAATTTTCTTATAAAAATGGATATAAAACCTACTTGAAAATGATTCATTTTGAAGTTATGTATGGAAGAAGAAGCAAGGTACCCTTGATCTTGGATCATATTGAATATATATTAGTGTTGGGACCAAACATGTTAAAGGAAATGGAAGGAGTGGTCAAGCAAATTAAACAAACTTTGAAAACAACCCAAGATCATCAAAAGAGCTATGTAGATTTGAAAATAATTCACACAAAGTTTAATGTGGGATATTATGTATAATTAAAAGTTGAAACCAAGAAAATTACACTTAGAGTTGGTATTTTTCCCAAGTTATCACCTAGATACTATGGACCTTTTGAGGTGTTAGCCAAAATTGGACCTGTAGCCTATCAGCGAGCCCTACTAGCCAATGTTAAAGTTCATAATATGTTCATCTCTCTTTGTAGAAAAATTATGTACATGGCCTATCTCATGTAATTGATTGGAATGTTGTAGAGGTGGAAGAAAATGGAGAGTTCCTAGAAAAACCACAATGTATTCTAGACTAGAGGGTAGTCACGCTCTGAAATAGAGATATAACACAACTGAAGTTTCAATGGAAACATTTCAAAAGAAGAAGCAACTTGGAAGTTGGAAGATGCTTTTAAAGAATCATATCCTTTTCTCTTTTGATATAAATTGGAATTTATTTCCAGGAGAACCATTGGTTAGACACAAGGATGGTGTCAAATTTAAGTGGGGGAGGATGTGATATCCCTTGGCTTGATAAATTTTGTAATTAAATGTGCATGTGTGTGTTTTTGGTTAAGTATGCCACATTAAAATTCAAGTGGACATTCTAATTATCAATAATTTATTATTATTATTAATTGATTGTGAAATTGTATTTATTATGTTTACTTTGTGAATAAAGGAAAAGCTTGGAAATTAATTGTTGAGTAAAAATGGTTGAAGGAGAAAATTGATGCAATTTAATTGTCGGCGTGTTATTACCCATCAATAATTCGTAGCAAAATCATTTGAATGATTCTATTTAATTTAATAATTATGGTATTGTCTAATTAATTTTTTCCCATAAGAAAAAGGGTTTTCCTCAAGGGTGGGAAACAAGAGCTCATTAATGAGAAGATAACTACATGCCACCTTATAATGAGGTGGAGGTAGTTATTAACCACCAAAAGAGTGGTATATGAGTTGGAATAAAAATATTCTTCTCCTTGTTTTTGTCTCATTATTCTAAGAACAAAAAAGAGATTGAAGAGAAGCAAGTAGCATAAAATAGAGAGAAAAGGAGTTGCAGGCCTGGTTTTCTCGGGGAGCGCGCATTAGCTATGCTGTAGTGTAAAGGTTAGGAGGAGCCAAGTGCTTGACTAATAGTTTTTCAGAACAATTATTCCAATTCGTTATGTCTTCCTACAATAATTATTTTGTTGTTTAATGAGAAGAAAATGTCTATTTATCATTTATAGATTTTGCACAGTTAGAAAAACAAAATGTGAAATAGAATTTGTTTGTATTTTTAACTGAAAATATTACACATATAATGACTATAGATATACAAGTATTCTTAATTATTTTTATATAATGATAGTAGTATAATATTGATGAAAAATAATTATTTAGGAATTTAAATGTTTATTTTGTTCATCTTGTTCACATGTGTGTTTTAATGGTTATTTGATATGCACTTCCTAATTTTGAGTGAGTTTAATGTAGGAATAACATGTTATATATATAATATCTAAACCGAAATAGTATCATAATAAATCTACAATATGTTGTTCACCCAAAAAAAAGGTAAGTAAAGCATTAAATACTATGGTGTGTGTGTGTGTGTGAGAGAGAGAGAGAGAGAGAGAGAGATTAACCTATTGGGTGAACTATTGTGTACTAAGATAATAGAGGACATCTTGCATAAAAAAATTTGAAAGGAAATTTTTTCAAAAATCATCATGTGAGTTAGAATCTAGTAATAATAAAGAGTATTATATTTCCCGCTAAAAAAAAAATAGAGATAGTAAAATTGGGAGAAAAGGAAACTTAAAATGTTCGAAATTATTTTTCAGCAAAGGGTTATTTGAGTATATATTCATGAAAGAAAACTATATATATATATATATTGAGTTGATAGCTCAGGTATAGTTTGATTCATTGAACTAAGGGTTGATATATTAACCCTTAAACAAAAAAATAAATTAACAATGTTTGTGCCATAGTAGGTTTTACACCTTTACATTAAACTTCCTAAAATAGGAAGAATTTTGATATATATAGATTTTTCAAAAGAAACATAGCAGAGTCATAAAAATATGCTACAGGAAGCACAAACATAGGGACTAGGAACAAAATCTATGACTTGGTAAAGAGATGGGTGAGATTAATTAGAACCCCACCAAACCAGGAAACATTTCTCTGAATACATGGAAGTTGAGTAATACCTGTACTTGTAAAAAACAAGGGACAATAGAATGAGTGTACCATTTATTTCTTTTAATTATTGTGCACAAGATATAAATGAGGGCCGTTTTTGTGGAAAATTTAAAGAATAAATTTAATTAAGGATTAGAATAAAAATTTCCAGAATGAAATTACCTTTGCTCGGTTGGTATCTTACTTATATAGAATGATTATATATTAATATGAACAACTAAACTATTGTCAAAAATTACAGTGTGTAAAAAATGTACCCAAAGTTTAATAAACTACTAGCTTATTATAGCTAATTTTTTCCACATATATAATGGGTTCTGAAGGAAAAACAATGAAGAATAAAAAACAGGTATAAAACCATATTTCAATGACCAAAAATGGCGATGTCGAAACTACACTCTTTTGATAAGATGAAATCACAGTCGATAACGATGAAACTACTCTCACATAAAAATAAATTTCCACTAGAAGTTATAATGTCTACGGCTAAGTCATGCCAAAAATATAGAAAAGAAATTATTCTAATATTTAAACTATAATTCTCTATTAGGTCTCCTCCTATGATGTAACAAGGGCCCGAAAGTGAGTTATAATTCCGGAGAAAAGCCTTAGATGAAAACTAAATGAATTCAAGTCATAGTCATTATCAAAAGTCCTGCAATCAACAAATACTTCTTGTGGTAACATTAAATTATATAAAACCTTATGCGTTTTCTGTGAAATGATGGTTGATGAAAATAATACACCACTAAGACAATAAGAGTTGTATATAGACAATAAAACTATGAAAAGACCCAAAGTTTCTAGAATTAGAGACATTAACTCAGTGGTTGCAGTCCAAGAAAAAGCAAAAATCAAAAAGATAATGTACCTAGTTTTGTCAGCACATGCGGACCGTTTTCCTTCAATTATTTCCATCTGTATATAAAAAAATGTGAATAAAATACATTGCAAGGGTTTATGTGGTATACTATTAAAAGGAATACCCTTTACAGAGCCAACTTTGAAACTTGTGAGCACTGGTAAAAAAGGGAAAAGTCTGAAATTGCATGAATGAAACAAATACATAATTGTAGGTGACATAATTCAAGTAAAAAATGAGAAGAAAGAGTATTTCAATAGTATTTACCTTAATAAATATGAAAAATGGTTGTAAAAAAAGTTCTTGTACTTGATAGATGAGAAATCCAACAATAAGACAAATTGTTTTATGTTGAAAAACACCAACGAAAATCAAACCCTAGTACTCTAGATGGAGAGAAGAGAAATCGACTAAAAAAATAAAGTAAAATAATAATAAATAATAATAATAATAATAATAAATAGAAAAATAAAAAAAATGAATGGAGAAAGGTGAATGCAACTGTTAAGTCCTTCTATTGCTAGTATAGTCCCTTATTGTTGTTAGTGTAACCCCCTTATTGTTATTATTTTACCCCTATAACCCCCATATTGTTATTATTGTGCCCTTAAATTATTATTGTTAGGTCAGGTAGGATTACATTGTGGCCCCACTAGGATTACATTGTGGCCCCATGGACTCCTATATATAGAAAGGAGGTTTTGTAATTTGTATCATCCAAGAATTGTTCATTCATATAATGTATTGGAGGTTTCCCCTCAAAGTGGCTTATTTCTAAGGCGTTGATATCTCTTTTCTTCTATTTTTGGAGCTAGTTTCACAACATTTGGTATTAGAGCTTTGGATTCTAGGGTTTCACAACTCCAAACAAGTCATCATATAATTTTCGCTATCACTATTTTTTTATGAAGGTTCAGAAGCTTAAAGTTTTAGTGTGCGAAGCCAACATCCTGAGGAACATCTTCGCAAAATTTCAGAGCTTGGTTCACAATATTTTCCGAGATATAATCTGTGTAATTTAGGTCATTTTGCAGGCTCCTAAATTTAACGTAAACAGGTCATCGTGGTATTTCTCTATAACGTGTTGTTTATGAAGGTTCAGAAGTTGAAATTTTTAGAGTGCAAAGCCGAAATCCTGAGGAACCTCGTCGCAAAATTTGAGATCTTGGTTCGCAATATTTTTCATAGCTCTCTCTCTCTGAGCATCGGATTGGAATGCTGTAAACAGTGGCCACAAGTACACAGAATGTAGTTTTTTTTCTATCAATTTCAGAGCCAAAGGAGGAAACAGTGACACATGGCAGGTCATACAAGTTCGCTTTACTGAACCAGTCCATAATTAGGTCATTGTGGGAGATTAGACATAACTTTGACTTGAAGAATCCAAATCAAACAGACCTGTGGCATTTGAAAGAAGCTTTAGAGGGCTACTATAAGGCGAAATTTTGCATGGATCCAAAATTGTAGATATAATTCAATTTCAATATTGAGCTCCTCATAAGAAAGTAAAAGGTGTGTATTTTTTTTTCCGAATTGCATAAGTCTTGTTTGAAGAATCAAGTTGAATTGATTCCAAGGACATATTGTAAAATAGATATCAGTATTGGATTCTAAAATGGCCCCTAAAAATAATTCAACACTCATTAAGAATTTAGAAGGCTCTACTATGACTCATGAAAACGAAGAATAGAAACATGACATATCAAAATTACAAGAGCAAGTGCAACAAATTTCGCTCTCGCAAAGAGAAACAAAAAATGAAATGGAAGTTTTGAAGAAAGGCGTGGAAACCAAGATGGATGGTTTGAAGAAAGGCGTGGAAGCTAAGATGAATGGTTTGGAAGCTAAGATGAATGGCATAGAAGTGCGCATGGAAGCTAAGATGGATGAAATGGAAGCTAAGATCGATGAAAAAATGAAAGACAACATGGAAAACATGAAGAATGATCTAAAAGTAGACATAGAAGGTTTGGCAAAGTTGATACAAGAAATTTTTCCTAATGGTGAAAAGATAGCAGAGGAAACTCATGATGAGAAAAAAATAAATGTTAATCGTGATTTCATAAACTCTAATGTTGGAGGGAAGAACCACCATATTCCAAAAATGGATATGAGGAAGTTTGATGGAAAGGATTCTATAACATGGATACTATAGATGGAGCAATATTTTGATCTCAATAATGTGCAAAAAACACAAAAGGTACACATTGCAACTTTACATTTAGAACAAAATACATTTGTATGGTATCGATGGCTTTGCTCCCGTAAAAAAATTGTCACTTGGTCAATTTTTACGGAGGAAATGATAGCACATTATGAGGATACAAAGAGCAACACCTTCTTTAGACAATTGATAAATCTCAAACAAAAGGGTTTAATGGGGGAGCACATTGAGGACTTCCAAAAATTGAATATAAGGGTAACTGATATTCCAGAGGAACACAGGATTGATCTCTTCATGGGTACTTTAAAGGATAACATCCAACATGAAGTTCACGTTTTGGAACCTGATTCATTGGAGAAGGCATTCAGGTTGGCCAGAAAAATTGAATGTAAAATTATGGCGACAAGGAAGCCTACCACTCACTTCTATAAATAGGGAAGTGTTGCTACTCCTAGATTTGCACAACCTACAAGGTTGACACCACAACAATTGGAAGAAAAAAGAGCAAAAGGGCTTTGCTACAGTTGTGATAGCAAATACACTAAAGGTCATAAGTGTGCTGAGAAGAAATTATTTTACATAGATTATGAAGAGGAAGAAGAAAATGAACAAGAATCTTCAAAAGAAGAGGGAATACACCACGAACCAACCCTAGAAGAGGAAGAAATGAGTCCGACCATATCGTGTAATGCATTGGCAGGAATTACCACTCCTCAAACTCTCAAGATAGAAGTACATATCAAAAAGAAAAAGGTAATAGTGTTGATTGATTCAAGTAGTACCCATAATTTTATTCATTGTAAGGTAGCCGAGGAATTGAATTGTTTCCTATACCTAGCACCAGAATGTCAAGTGATGGTTGCAAATGGAGGAACTCTAAATTGCTCTGGAAAATTCCATAATATCAAGCTAACCATGGGGGAATATGTATTGAATGGTCCAATGCTTTCCATTCCTATGGGAGGTGTTGATGTTGTACTAGGAGTACAATGGTTACAATCTTTGGGGACGGTAGCTTTTAATTTTCAAGAACTTTTCTTGAAATTTTTTTCAGAAGGAAAGGAAGTCGAATTACGGGGTATTGCAGGGAAGCCAGGAAAGATAATAAGCTCTAAGCTCTAATGTCATGACAAAGCTTGTAAATAAAGAACAATGAGGCGTAATTGCATAATTATGCTCACTAGAAGTTCCAACATCAAAATCATATATTTCTAACAATGTTACCGATGAAATAGGTAACCGCACTGTTACCTACTTTTTTTTGGTAGCATAAAAAGCACCCGATTTTGAAAAGTGGTGATGGAGAATCACCTTTTTTTTTTGGAGCACATTTTTGACACTCTAATATTTTTATTTATGAAGTATGAATATTTTTCTTAAAATGTTAGTGATTTTCATGCTAATTTTGAAGCGTATTGATGCAACATCAACATTTTTTTTTAGAGCGGTGATTTTCATGCTAATTTTGAAACGTATTGATGCAGCATCAACCTTTTTTTTAAGAGTGGTGATTTTGATGTTGGTAATAAAACATAAAACTTAGATAAATAAATATATATATATATATATATATATATATATATATATATATATATATAAACAACAAAAAAAAACCAATAAAAATGTAAAAAAAACAAAATTAACTCGTAAAAATAAAAAATTAAAAAAAAAACAAAAAAAAAACAAAAAACAAAAATATTCCAAAATTATATCAAAAGAAATGACAAAATTTCAAAAAAAAACACATAATTTAAAGAAAAAAACAAAAATTAACCAAAAAAATTTAAAAAAAAAAAAAAAAAACATCAAAAACATTTTTTTTCTAAGTTATTAAAAAAAAACCATATAGTTAAAAAAATAGAAAATTAAAAAAAAAAAAAAATTACAAAATTAAAATTTAGATAAAAAAAAATAAAATATAAAAAAGAAAAAATTAAATTTAAAAATTTAAATTAAAAAAATAATAATTAGAAGAAAAAAAATACAAATTTTAAAATTAACAAAAAAAACAAATTTAAAAAAAAAACAAAATTTAAAATTTAAAAAGAAAATTAAAATAAAAGAATTAAAATAAAAAAAAACTATCATTAAAAAACAAAAAAAATGAAAAAAACCACGTGCAAATAATCAAAAAACAAATATCCATAAATTTACTGTTTTTTTTAAATGAAACAATTTATAAATTTTAAAAATGAAAAATTAAATAAATTAAAAGATTTAAAAAAAAAAATTAAATTAAAATTTAATAAATTTAATAAATAAATTTTAAATTTTAAAAAATAATTACTCTAAAATATTAAATTTAAAAACAAAATTTAAAAAAAAAAAACAAAAAAAAAACAAATTAAATTTTAAATAAAAAATTTGAATTAAAAAAAAAAAATTTAAAGTTTTTTGAATTTAAAAAAAAAAAATCAAATTAAAAAAAAAATATTAAAAGTTAAAAAAAAATTAAAAAAAAAAAAAAAATTTTGATCGTGGTGGCGTCGCCAATCGGCCTCCCGCCCAGGTGGCAGCAGAGGTCGGCTGCTGGGAGGGCAGGGGGCTGCATGCAGCCCCCCACCTGCCCAGCGGTTGGCCTCCACTGCCACTTGGGCGGGAGGCCGATTCCGGGAATCGCCCTCCCGCCCAAGTGGGTGATTCTTGGAATCGGCCTTAGGGCAATTCCCGAAATCGGCCTCCCGCCACAGGAGGGCGTCCCGCCCAAGTGGGTGATTCTTGGAATCGGCCTCAGGGCAATTCCCGAAATCGGCCTCCCGCCACAGGAGGGCGATTCTCGGAATCGCCCTGAGGCGCGGAGGGCGATTCCCAAAATCAGCCTCCCGCCGTGGGAGGCCGATTCCCGAAATTGGCCCCTCACCGCGGGAGGCCGATTCCGAGAATCGCCCTCCCGCGGCCCTACCGCTGCGGGAGGGTGATTCCCAATCGGCCTCTCGCTGCGTGAAACCAATTGGCGACACCACCACAATCAAAAAATTCTTTTTTTATTTTTTATTTTTAATATTTTTTTTTTATTTTTTTTTTTTTTTTTAAATTCAAAATTTTTTTTTTTTTTTTTTTTTTTTTTTTTTTTATTCATTTTTTTGTTTTTTTTTTTTTCTAAATTTTGTTAATAATTTTTATTAAATTTTGTATTTTTTTTTTTATTTAATTGATTTTTTTTAATTTTTTCTCTTTTTTAATTATTAAATTTTATGTTTAGTTTCTTCATTTAATTTTTTAAAATTTAGTAAATTTTGTTTTTTTTTTTTTAATTTATTTGAATTTAATATTTTTTTTAATTTTTTAATTTTTTATTATTATTTTTTTAATTACATAAAAATTTTATATTTTTTTTATTTCAATTAAAATTGTGTATTTAAAATTAGATTTTTTTTTTTAATTAAACTTAATATTTTCAAATTAATTAGTTTTTTATTTTATTTTTTGTTTAATATATTTTTTTTCAATTTTTCAATTTTAATTGATTTTTAAAGTTTTTTAACTTTTTATTTTAACAATGTTTTTTTCTCTTTATATTTAAAATTTGTTTTTGATTTCAAAATTTATTTGTTTATTCATTTATTTATTAGAATTTAATATTTTTTTTTAAATTTAATTTGTTATTTTAATATTAACATTTTTTTTAAATTTAATAAAATCTAATATATATATATATATATATATATATAATAATTTAAATTTAATTTATTTTTTAAAATCTAATTGTTTTTTTAATATATATTTTTTTAAATTTAATATTTTTGTTGTATTTTATTTTTCATTTTTTACTTTTAATTAATTTTTCATTTTTTAACTTTTAATTTCAATAATGTTTTTTTTTTTTAATTTTAATTTTAAAGTTTTAAATTTATTAAAATTTAATATATTTCTTTAAATTTAATTTTTTATTTTAAAATTTAATTTTTTATTTTAATTTAATAAACATTTTATTTTCCTTTTTTAAATTTAATTTCTATATTTTATTTTCATAATTTCTTTGTTTCTTTAACTTGTTTTTTTTTTAATTTAATATTTTTATTTTGTTTTTGTTTTTTTTTATATATATATATTTTGAAATTTTAATCTTTAAATTTATTTTTTATTTTTTTCTTAAATTTCAGGTTTTTTTTAATGTTTGAATTAAAATTTTTATTTTGTTTTTATTTTTATTTTTTTATTCCTATAGATTTTTAAATTTTAAGCTTTAAAATGTTTTTATTTTTTAAATTTACTTTTTTTCTTAAATTTTAGGTTTTTTTTAATGTTTGAATTTTAAAAATTAAAAAATGTTATTTCTATTTTTAAAAATGTCAAAAATATGACACAATTTTTTTTTTGTTATTCCAGCATCAACTGGTTTTGTTTTGAGGGTGTTTTTTCAATCTTTTTTTCGAGAAACAATTTTGTTTTTAGCATAATTTTATAAAATGTTGAAATTGGACCTTCAAAAAAAACCAAGTGCGTTCTGGAATACACTTTTTTTGTTTTTGGGGTGTTTTTTCATGGTTTTTGAGTCTTTTTGGGCTAGAGTTCCCGTTTTGAGGTCAGGTTACCTATTTCATCGGTAACAGTGTTTTCTTCAGATCTCCAAAAAGTCTTGGACAATCATTCCAAGGTGTTTGAAACTCCCAAAGGACTCCCACCTATTCGTGATCATGACCATGCTATTCATTTGATTCCAGGAAGTGTTCCTCCAAACATCAGGCCTTATAGATATCCTTACTTCCAAAAGAGCAAAATTGAACGTATGATTGCAGAAATGTTAGAGGCGGGTATAATTCAACCTAGTCAAAGTTCTTTCTCTACTCTTGTAGTATTGGTACACAAGAAGGATGGATCATGGCGAATGTGTCCGGATTATAGGGAGCTCAATAAGCTCACCATTAAAGACAAATTTCCCATTCCTGTGATTGATGAATTATTGGATGAATTACATGGAGCAATTTATTTACCAAGTTGGATCTTCGTTCAGGATATCATCAAATTAGAATGAAGACTGAAGATATTCCAAAAACAGCATTTCGAACTCATGAGGGTCATTGTGAATTTTTGGTCATGCCTTTTGGCCTTACCAATGCACCTTCTACATTTCAAGGGTTGATGAATTCCATTTTCAAACCCTTCCTTAGAAAATTTGTGCTAGTATTTTTTGATGATATACTAATCTGTAGCAGGTCTTGGAAGGATCATGTTGAACATGTTGACAGGGTGCTCAAACTATTGTAGGAGAAACAATTATATGCAAAAACATCCAAATGTTTCTTTGGAGTACAAGAGGTGGAATATCTCGGTCATATTGTATCTCATGAGGGTGTTAAGGTAGACCCTAACAAAATTAAAGCCATTAAGGAATGGAAAGTCCCCACAACCATAAATCAGTTGCGAGGATTTCTCGAGTTAACAAGGTATTTTCGTAAGTTTGTTAAGAATTATGGGAGAATAGCAGCACCTCTAACAACATTATTGAAGAAAGATGCATTTTCATGGACTCCTGAAGCAACTAAGGCCTTTGAACATCCTAAAGAAGCAATGTGCATAGCACCGGTCTTAGCTACGCCAGATTTCACAAAAACCTTTATTGTGGAATGTGATGCCTCAGGAAATGGAATTGGTGTTGTCTTAATGCAAGAAGGAAAACCCATTTCTTTTGAAAGTCGTCCAATCAAAGGAAAGTATTTACAGAATGCTATTTACGAGAAGGAAATGTTAGCAATACTGCATGCACTAAAGAAATGGCGAACTTACCTAATGGGAATACTCTTCAAGGTAAAAACTGATCATGATAGTCTTAAACACTTTTTGGAACAAAGACTATCTTCAGAAGAGCAGCAAAAATGGGTCATAAAGATGTTGGGTTATGACTTTCAAATAATCTACAAAAAATGGAAGCTAAATGTTTTTGCAGATTCACTCTCAAGAAAGAATGAAGAGGTGGAAGCATTGCTTTGTGCCATATCTATTATCCAACCAGATTAGATAACCAAAGCAAGGGATGAATGGAAGAAGGACGAAGAAGTGTCGACACTCATTCAAAATTTGCAGCGAGATCCTAGTGCATATAATACATTTAGTTGGAAAAATGATTCCTTATGGTATAAAGATCTGTTATATATTTGTAAGAATTCCCAACTAAAACAAAATATTCTTTTGGAACTGCACATTTCTCCTTTAGGAGGACACTCAGGATTTTTAAAAACTTACCACAGGGTGAAGAAAGATTTTTTTTGGGATGGCCTTAAATTTGATATTCAAAAATTTGTGGCAGAATGTTTGGTTTTCCAGCAGAATAAATTTGAGACAATTAAGACCCCGAGTCTTCTACAACCTTTATCCATTCCAAGTCAACGTTGGGAGGAGATTTCAATGTATTTTATCACAGGTTTACCTAAGTCCGAAGGAAAGAGTGTCATCATGGTGGTAGTTGATAGACTTACCAAGTATGCACACTTTTGTGCATTATCTCATCCATTTAAAGCAAGTATAGTTGCTACTACATTTATGGATAGAATTCAAAAGCTACATGGAAGCCCAAGGGTTATTGTGAGCGACATAAATCCCATTTTTACTGGAAATTTTTGGACGGAGTTATTTTCTTGTTTGGGTACTCAATTAGCTCATAGCTCATCTTATCATCCTCAATCTGATGGTCAAACTGAGATAGTAAATAAATGTATGGAAGGATATCTTCGTTGTTTTGTATCTGATAAACAAACACAATGGGTCAAGTGGTTACCTCTCGCTGAATGGTGGTATAACACTTCCTTCCATACTGCAGCAAAAATGACTCCATTTATGGCACTTTATGGATATCATCCACCATCCATCACATCATCTTTAAGGGAAAATTCGAAGGTTCAAGCAGTGGAAGATCACATCGAGCATCAACAAGAAGTTCTCCAACTCTTAAAGGATAACATGAATTTGGCACAAAATCGAATGAAACAACAGGCAGATCAACATCGCAGCGAGAGAAGTTTTGATGTAGGAGATTGGGTATTTTTACGGCTACAACCATACAAACAAATGTCCCTGAAGCAAGCTAAGAAGGATAATAAATTATCGCCAAAGTACTATGGTCCTTACAAGGTGTTGCAAAATATTGGTACTATGGCATACAAATTGGAGCTTCCTGCTTCTTCGCGAGTGCATCCAGTTTTCCATGTTTCATGCTTAAAAAAGGTTATAGGTGAAAATCTTCCAGTTCAAACAATATTGGCAGAACTTGATGAGGAAGGAAAAATCATATTGGAACCTGAAGTGGTCATGGAAACAAGAACTCGACAGCTACGGAATCGATCAATTTCAGAGTATCTCATCAAGTGGAAGAACTTACCCACTTAAGATTCTACATGGGAGGATGAGAATTTTATACAGAAGCACCCAGAGCTACTCAAGCGTTGAGGACAACACTTTTTTGAAGGAGAGGGGCATGTTAGGTCCCTATATTACTAGTATAGTCCCTTATTGTTGTTAGTGTAACCCCCTTATTGTTATTATCGTACCCCTGTAACCCCCATATTGTTATTATTGTGCCCTTAAATTATTATTGTTAGGTCGGCTAGGATTACATTGTGGCCCCACTAGGATTACATTGTGGCCCCATGGACTCCTATATATAGAAAGGAGGTTTTGCAATTTGTATCATCCAAGAATTGTTCATTCATGTAATGTATTGAATGTTGCCCCCTTGAAGTGGCTTATTTATGAGGCATTGATATCTCTTTTCTTCTATTTTTGGAGCTAGTTTCACAACAACAATTGTATTCAATACAACCACAAGAAACCCTAAGTGATGTTCCAACTTTGATCACTAAAGTATGAATCCCAATCATCCATTAGTTAGGTAAAACTTACAACACGTGGACCCAGTAGTAAGTGTGAAGAGTAGATATGGAATCATCTAGAGAGTTCTTGACGTAATATACAAACTTTACGATAAACAATGTATGATTCACCAAAATAATACCACATTTGAAATAACAAAAATGAGTTGAGTAATTTATAAGGCAAAGTTTTATTAAATCACTACAACAAACCATTTATATGGCTAACTAACATTAATATGATATTTCAAGCTATTTATGTGGAAAAGTGATATTAGTTCATGTCATTTAACGATGTCAGTATAATATTTTATATATCATTGTGAATAAAATATGATTATGGTACATGTTTACAACTATAGACCCATTGGTTAACAATATATGCAAGTAACAATTATGAGATAGACTAAGATCCATGTTTGTTCACTTAAATTTTTAAGAATATCAGTTTTAAAATTTTCTAATAAGTGACGAAGTTCAACTCTTCTTACCACACTAGATTTTGATTTACTTACTCTAGCCATAGTTGGATCTCGAGACCCTTTACTATATTTGTCTCTTCCTCGTGATACATGTTTGCATAATTTAAAAGATTATTGAAAAGTAAGCTAAGATACATCTCCTTTTCCCATTAAATTAAATACATCAATCCACTCATCTCTAATTCCTTAGAGAAAAAGAGTTTCAAGAGTGTCAAATCCTAATTTATCATTTTTTCTTCTCTTAACGTTGGAGACAAATATTTCTACATAATATTAAATATTTTCATCCTCTCTTTGACTCGTTTTGAAAAGACGTTTCCTTAAGATTGGATGTAGAATTAAATTCCACATCTACCAAGTAGCAACTCTACATACTTTGGTGCAGACCCCCAACAAAAAAAAGAAAATGCATTATAATAATGAGTTTATTTTAAGAAACACATGATAACAATGTGTTTATTTCAACAAATACATTGGTATCATATATTTTCATTTTTTTCGGTGGCAGTATACTTCAAAGTATGCAAAGTGACTACACATTTGATGTGGAATTTAATTATGCATCCAACATGTGTCTACACTTGAAATTTTAGTAAACCTATAAGGATATAAGCCAAAATACAATTTAAAAAATGAATTTTTCTTTATTTTCCTACAAAAATTCATAACTATTATTTATTATTTTCCTTAGAATACCCATTTTAGACCTCAAAATTCCCCTAATAATACCAATGAATCCCCTCCATTTTGTCATTTGCAATTCATCCTCCTTGAACATTAGGATCCAAACTCTTATAACCGAATACAAGAGCACGAAAACATTGATATATTCTTATTAATGCCTTTCAAAGGTTCCTTTTCAAACTCTCCCCTTTATTTCACGTGAATCAAAGAGAAACCAGAATAATGATTAGGATTCTAAGACACATATTTCTTCAAGAAAGAAATAATATGAAATATAGCATGTACCATAATAATCATGTCAGTGATTCAATTCTATATGAAATCATAAAAAATTTAAATGCCCATCACTCTAAATAAACTAAAAACAAAAATGTTACATCCATATAGCCATTAATTTCACCATAGGACCAAATCAAAATATTACATATCTCCACCCCACCCCACTCCTTAAAAAATAGTACTAACCGTATTGCAACTTTAATCCTCAAATAAATAGGATAATCATTCCTATATATTATCCTTTATTTTATGGGTCAATTATTTAGGCTTGATAATGTTTCTATTGGACTATTGTACTTTTACATAATTGATGTTTGATTTAAAGAATTGAAATATTTTTCGTTGATGACCTTCAAAAGTTTATTTTGGAACACTCTCTTTACATTCACATAAATCAATGACAAACCAAGAATATGATTAGGATTCTAAAAATGATTTTTCTAATATGGCATTCACCATAATAATAGGTGATAATTAAAGCCTCTATGAAATCATCCTATTATCTTAATGATATCTTAGAGCTATTTTTGAAGCTACTGTGAGATCTTATGATTAAATAAACTTTGAAACACATGTACCCCAATTATAAATTCATTTTGAACCATATGATCATCTACATATATATTTTCATATAATTTAGATGCCTTCAATTATTTCCTAATTTTTCAACCTAATAATCCATATATTTGATCATGTTAGGCTCTATATAAACTATGTTAACCAAGTCATTATATACCAAAAGGTTATTGTAAATTCTTCCGTGAAATACCTTGAAGTGACTCATGCCTAGTGATGCATGATATCCATTAATATCTATGACCTTAGCCATGTAAGTGAATTCTTCCCACTAGGACCAGTTTCCTATTATATACATATAAAAAAAAAAAATCTAATTGTATTTTATTCACTTATAATTTTCACCCTTCTAATTGTGAATTATGATTCAACTAAATCCCTATGAATTGATTTAACTCGTCCTTACAAATGTTAAAACTTGAATTTGTATCTTTCATATACAATCCTCTTTATCACTCCATAACTTTTGGTTATCTCTTAAAGAAATATATTATTAATACTCAAAGTTTTCTGAGTAGTCCTTAAGAACATCTATATTGACGAATAATTGTTTAAATTATTTATTTATTATTTTTTAATTTAAAAAAATTAAATGTAAATATATTATGCAACTTCTTTTGTTGAGATTGCAACAAGATGATGAGCTTAGTGGAAAGAAGTCGCCTTTACTAAGTGGGCCCGTAGGCTATTTTTGGCGCAAAGTCTATTTTTAGACTATGTCTATTTTTAGACATATGGATCATGTTCTATGAGTTGCAGGATGCTATTTGTGGATGGTTGGTCGAGTCGGAAAAAATAGATGGACTTCTATTTTTAGACATACTGGGCGGAATCTATTTTTAGATTGCCAGTCTAAAAATAGATATGTCGAATATTATTAGCTCTTAATAATATTTGGACTCTAAACATTATCTTATTCTCTTGGAGCACTTCAGTTAAGTGCACGGATGTGGCACAGGAGCTGACAGAAGGAATTACGCTATTCCTGAGGGTTAAGTGGAGCTATTGCATGGATACTTCAGTTAGAACTCATGTGAGAGAGTTTGGTGGAGTTGATTGAGGAAGTTAATGGAGTTGTGTTCGGTTTAACTAAGCTAAACATAGTTGAGCTAGTTGTATCTAGTCTAACTGATTGATACACTAGTGAGAGTGGTGTGAATTAATTATTAATTAATTCACTAATTATAAACTCATTAATAAACTAAAGAATACATCATTTAACTTCAGTGCATGGACAATTTCAGTGTAGACCAGTGTAGAGATAGGTGAAAGAGCAGGTTAACTATCAGTTGTGACTATACTGTTGCATATTTGCAACAACCAGTGATTGGAAAAGCCAATGAGGATTGCGCAATACAAGCCAGGTGGTTCGAAGTTATTTATGAGCCATCCTACAACATTGATTACACAATAGAGGCTAGCTATCAGGTGGCAGAGATTGGAGCATGTGTTTTGCTAGATCTAGCTTGATTAGTGTGTAGCAATTGGAGATTGTACTGAGAGATTGTGAGGAGCTTTGTACAATGATTGTTACATGATCTCTATGACATATAATATACAGATAGTTGTGGTTTTCAGCTTTAAGCTTTACCATGAAATACTGTGTTCATATGTGTGATTGTTTATGGTTTTAATGTGTGCATGCAATTGATTTTATTTCCGCATGTAATGATCAATGGTAGAAGAGATTATATATTGTGCATGAAGCTAAAATAGTGTGTTATCAGGAGAATCTCGGTGAATAATATATCAGTTATTCAAATTTTCTACATCTTTTTCTTTTTTCATTGTTGGCACCTTTTATCTGTTTCTAACCTAGGCTATTGTACAGAGTGTACCTAAAAAATCTCTATTGGTACTAGCCCTTGCAGCAACACCTGTGGGGTAGTAAATGTTCCACCCAAGGAACCTAAGGGGGTTTGCGAGAACCAGGTTTCTACAATTGAGAAGGGGATGGGGATTCGGTCTGCACCATTTTTCGTCGGCACTTAACCTCCCAATTACACATTAAACACATGCATGGACATTTGAGGTAATTACAACATATCATCATCAATGGAAATGTAAAAGAAGAGGTGCACCAGATATTCATACAAAATCCTAAACCCATTCATCCATACATCTCCTAAGTAAACATTCATATTAAACAAAAACATCAGTCGCATGCAAAAACATTGAAGATATGCAAAACTTCATCCTCTACTTTCCATTATTCAAGAAATGGCGCCAAGCGCAGTGCATGATTTTTTATCATAGGTTCCTTTACTCACCAACCTATTTTTTCATCAAAAACTTACAGAGCTACAAACTTACAGACTCCTAGAGGTACAAAGTATCAGTGTCGCCCATGTCTTAGCTATATAGCCAACATAAAACCTAAGAAAAATCCCCAAATAAAACTCAATAAGGAACCCCTTATCCTAGTCAGCTTATACCAATTTATACAAAATTAGATTCATGCATTTTCCATGGGCCATAATCCATTAAAAAACTCGATTACTGAAAAGTGAATCTAGTGTTGCCAAAAACTACCTTGACCCATGATCATGGGCATAATATATTTTGTTCAAATCAAGCATCTTCCCACCTAGTTTCTCCTCCATGTTCGTGCTATTATCGAATGTGTGATTCTCTTCTTATCCACTATTGTTGCACGCTTTGCCCTATCTATGTGAAGCTCCACCACATTGGCATTTACCTCTTTTCTCTACGCATGCAAAAAGCCTACAAAATTTTCCTTCAACAAGCCCCTAACACATACGTGTGGCTCATCCCAAGCCACTCAATCAATTTGTAGAAAAGGGAATTTCTACCTGGTGATATCATTTACTAGATTTATTCTCCCATTATCATAGCTAATAGTCACATTTATAGATATTATTTCACATATAACTAGCGAAAACATTTTTATTACTATTATTATTATTATAGACTTAACTATAGTGCAATAGCCCCTAAGAACTTAACTACACATTGCTTACCTCTACAACAGATCTCGACACAGTGTTCCTTCACGTCCAAAACTTTGCCTTTCATCACAATCGTTAATTCCCTGTGCCATTCCATCCAGTGTGGACTTCTTACACCTTCTCTCAGAAATAATTTCATATAGGATATGGGTCTTTCATCTCTTCCCTAAATCACTTGCCTTTTCCTCCTCCCATGTATTACAGGGACTGATCTAGCATACTAGTCACCTACCATTTTCACCATTGTGTCACTTCCATTGTTCCTTAGGATAGTGCATAGTGGCATGTGTCCCATAGATAGAAATACTGATCAAGAACCGACCTTCTTGTCAGATCCAAATATTTGGTTCTCTTCCACCGTTGGAACGTTCTTCAATAGGTTTTTCCCTCACTATGTAAGTATTTTCTCATTGGAGGAGTTTTGTAATTCAATGTACACTTGGTAGATACCTCATGCAATTGGTTCTTCCAATTTTCCAACCCATCTTCAGAATCTGAAGTACACAAACCAATGTTACACCAAATTAACATCCCATCTATTATTGGGTTGATGTAGTCTTCCCTTCACACAGTGAGTTTGTAGATCTCCTCCAAGGCCTCTCCGTCTATCTCTTCTTGAATGGGTCCCGCGTACTAGTCTCCTTCACTTGGAACCAATGGCATAATCACTCAAAAATCCCCTTATTCGAAATCCATCTGCCTTTTTTCTAGATTGATGATCAATTGATTGTTAAAGGGCCAATCGGTCCCTAATAATGTTGGATAAGGATCAATATCATCAAAAATATCAATAAATTTTAAATTGACCATGCTTTTGACCCCATCAATATCTACCTCCACATTAAACAATATGCCAATAGGAAAGATTATATATTGATTAGAAAATATAAGTTGGACATGATACCAGGTTAACTTAGGTCTCCCCATCATCTCCCAAGTATTCTTAGGGAGGATGGTGACATCAGAGCCTAAATCAAGAATAATATTATCCATTTTATAAGATGTTATTTTCACACAAAAACTAAATTCTCTGTTGGTTCTCTTCTTTCACACAACTTGGTTGACTTAGTGTTTTGGTATTTGTGCTTCTTCCTTTTGTGGCTCCTTCGCACAATGGTAAATCATCTTATGAAAATTTTTTAGGGATCCATAATCCCGCATTAAGTCCAAAAAAATCTTCAAAAATTCCTAAATTGATTTATCCTCTCCTTCTCAACCCTTTTCAGTCATTCTATCATATATCTGGGGCATATCATATACATGGGTATCCTCAAGGGCAGTCCAGTATGTTACAATCAACTCCCTGCACACCTCTTTATAGGTGTCTTTCTACCTTTGAGGATCAAAATTTGGAGGTGGGTCAGTGGCCTTCCTCACCCAGTACCAACTAGTGTTGGCCTGATTAGCAGAATTCACATCAGTCTTGGTCCCTCCACGTGTCACAAATTTTACCTATGATTGGTCCTTGCAAAGTTTGTCGTCACTTTCTGCAGGTTCTACTCCTTCTTATCCTATATTTTTGCAATAATATGAGGTCATTCCTCCGTCACATGATCTAAATCTCGACAATATGTGCATGTAAACCAAGGATAAGTAAATTCTCTAGAAGTATGTCCAAAATGTCCACAATTGTAACAAATAATCGGTCCTCTTCCTCATCCCAAACCTCCTCGTCCTCGTCCAGGTCTGGAAATGCCTCCAGGTCCTCTTCCTATCACACCTTTACCTCTGTTAGGTTGATTAAACTTTTGTACCATGCCATCTTAGTCCTCCTACACCCTATAAATATACAAGGTGTGATTTCACATCAGCTCTAAATACCTGTAATGGTGGATTTCATGATCAATAGACTTACATAAATCACAAAGAAAAGTTCTATTAGAAGTCTCATACTTCAGCATCATTGACTAGGTTGTGGGTGTATGAACCCACACTCTAAAAATATCACGCCATAACCCTCTTCCTTGTGCCATCAGGTTAGATGCACCAGTATCCATACATTCGTCTATCACGAGGCATTCATTTCTATGGTGTCCTTCCATGTGGAAAATTGTGCATCAAACCTCTATTTGTTATCCTTTCCCCTTTGCCAAATATTACAATTATACATTTAGCACAACCATATGGGATTGAAGTTGAGCTATACCATAATTCTCTCCCACTATTGCAATTTTTGGAGAGGCTTCCAAATTTATCACTCTCTCCAGGGATTTTGATGGAGTTTGAATATCTTGGTGGGATAACAATACCCAAATATGAGGCAACGTTTCTACAATAAACCTTTCTTTATACTGCTCATCATGGATCTAAAACGCAAGCTTACCTAGTAACATTTTAAACCACTGGTCATAATCCATGATAGGCATGTCCATTTTCTCCTTAATATCCTTTAGCGTAGTCATGCCCTAGGAAGAAGACTTAGGTCAATGAAACTCCTTCAACATCGCTTGCATAATATCTTACAATGACCTTGGTTGTGCAAGTAGAGAATTACTCTTATACATCATATACCAAGCCATCAAGTGTTCCATAAAAGTAGTCCCAGACTATACAAGCATATCATTTTCATCTTGCACATTATTAGCATCCCAAACTAACTCACAAAAAAATAAGTGTTGCTTGGGATCTTCTTTCCCAGCACCATGAAAAACCGACAACTTCAAAGTATCCTTCATTCTTCTCTATCTACCATCTCCTGATGACATTCCTCTAGGTATAACTACTCTTTGCAGTGATATACTCCCTCCTATCTAGCTAGTCTGACTCTAATCACTAGGTTGACTCCCTCCGCTTCCTTGACTAACTACATTATGCAACATGCTACTAGGAAAACTTCCCATTGTGAAAATAGGTGCACGTGGGGTGGTGGGTTCAACATGGGACGTACTCTGAGTAGTATCCTTGGGATGGAAGGTATTTATCACTCTCATGCCAGCCTACAAATATTCCCATTTTTCTCATTCTATGTGCAGTATGCTAATGCATACTCGAATTGAACTTTTCCAATCTCCACAACTCCTCCTCATATGTCCTATTACCACATTTTTCTCTATACTTTTTTCAACTGCAGGTACTGATGCAGACCTATCTTCTCTAACACTACCTCATTGGAACCTCTTACCACCACACAAAACTCCTTCTTCTAATTCCATTATATTTTACCTTTCCCATGCCATTTCGATAAAATACCTTGGCATACCCTTTCTACCATCTTGATCAGGGATCTTCCACACCTCCTTTATCCTTTGTTTTCTTCTCCTTCTGCATCTTGGTCGTATCTCCTCATATTACTTCACAACACTCCCCCATCTTACCGTAAGTGCACAAGAGGCTTAGCCACTCATGGCGTTAGATTCCATCTTCAATATGCCTTTGTCACACAACAACATCTTCACAAACATTGACAATTCTTAGATAAATCGTCCGCATGGGCCTCTCAATCATTTTCATTCAACAATCATGTATGAGACAATGGATTCAATGGAAAACTCAGTGATGTGTCCTCCAATGATGCTCTCAAGCAAAAAATCAATAGCCCGAGTGATTCGGTTATCGACCAATTGAGTTATTCAAACTTCCTCAGGAGTCCAATCTCTAAGTTCCTCCAATCTCTAATGGTTGTTCTGATCATTAATCCTTAGAATAAACCCCGTAAGAGGCTCTGGAAATTCAAAAAATAATATTTCATAAATATCTTCTATAAACATGTAACTCTCTAACAAATTTTTGACACTTAATCTAGTGATTCCTAATTTTGCTGGCCGAAAATCCATCTAGCTCAGTTTCAAACCACCTACAAATTTCTTCTTATGTAGGATTCCACATCTGCTTCACTCTCAAATCTTGGTCCCAAAAACATAACCATTTTTTGGTTCTTTTTATAAGTTTCCAACCCAGGTTATTGGACATAGTGTGCCTACAAAATCCCTGTTATTACTGACCCTTGTGGCAATGCCTACAAGATAGGAGAAGACTCAACCAAGGCACCTAAGGGGAGCAACAAGAACCAAGTTTTTGTAGTTGAGAAGGGGATGGGGGTTCAATTTGCACCATTTTTCCTTCGTACTTAACCTCCCAATTACACATTAAACACATTCATGGACATTTGAGATAATTGCAACATACCATCATCAATTGAAAATTAAAAGAAGGGGTGCACTAAATGTTCATAGAAAATCCTAAACTCATTCATCCATACATCTCCTAAGTAAACATTGCTATCAAAAGAATGTGTCAGTCACATGCAAAAAAATTGGATATATGCAAAACTTCACCGTCTACTTTCCATTTTCGAAAAAAATAATGCAGTGCAGTACATAATTTTTTATCAGAAATTCCTTCGTCTCACCATCCTATCTTTTCATCACAAACTTGTAGAGTTACAAACTTATAGACTTCAATAAATATAGAGTATGATTGATGCCCATGTCTTATCTAGCTAGCCAACAAAAACCCTAAGAAAAACCCCAAAGAAAACTTTAAAAGGAATTCATTACCCCAATTGACATCTTCCAATTTATACAGAATTATGTTCATGCATTTTCCATAGGCCATAACACGATAAAAACCTCGATTACTGGCAAGTGAATCTGTTGTTACCAAAAATTAGCTTGACCCACTATTGTGGGCAGAAGATATTTTGTTAAAATAAGGAATTTTCCACTATTCTTAGGAATTTTCCCACCTAACTACTATTTCCAAGTGTGTGATTCTCCTCTTATGCACTATTGTTGTGCACTCTACCCTATCGACGCGAAGCTCTAGCGCGTTATCTTCTGGCTCCTCTACGCGTGCAGCCAAAAGTGCAAAACCTACCTCCGACCATTACTTACACGTGCATTAATAACACATTTTTTTTTTTTAGTTTTTAAATAACCAAGATGCTATGTGAATATCTTTATACATTTATTTAAATACCATATAACTTTATATACTTTATTAGCAACATAAATTTTGTCTTTGGACATGAGAAGGCCTTCCTCGAAAATCTCAAGTCTTTAGACACTATCTTTATATTTCAAGACCTATACCTTAAGCTTAGGAAAGTACTCATCTTTTGCAATTCCACCTATTACGAATAGCTTCAAATCAACCTAACTTGGGATGATGGCCTAAGGATATCTCTTAGGTTGTTAATTAAGTTCATTATCCATTTTTTTACCTTTAATGTTTTTAATCTCGAATTTAATAACATTCATAGTTATTAAGTAAGTGACTTACGTTTACTTTGCATTGTATCCATGTGCAGTTAAGTAAATAAATACTTCACCTCGTCGTCATGGTTATTACTCAAATTAACTTTCTTATCAAAAGATAGTACCTCCACATTTTCCAAGCACACACCACCATGCAATCTTCGTATCACAAGTTATTTAATTTACTTCATGCTATTTGATATTCCGTGAATCATATAAAATAACACACTTCCTTTATGAGAGAACTCTATTCCATTTAAATAGTTTCATACAATCAAGTCTCCATTTGGATGGAGAATATTCACATTAGTATCTATTTGTTCTTCTTTTCATTTTGTAAGTAATGGGTATTGAAATATCATAAAAATATTTCATAATATTTTGCAATATCTTATTAGGCTTGTGATTGACATAATATTAATAACATTTTTTCAAATATGATATTTTAACATTATCTACAATTGCCTTTGAATGTGTATATGATTATCTCTTCATTTAGATTTGGATTTTCTAAGATGATAATGTTTATAAGAAATTTATTCAAAAAATAATTACATTTTGGCGTTCATTTGAATCTCTTTTTTTTGTAAGGAGCGATAAGATAGATAAAATAAAAAATGCATTCCATAATATGATGATAATGATGATTATTAATGTCCATTAAAATCAATTTTAGTGTATGATCTTACTTGAATTGTTCTAGAATTTCATTTCAATGCATGAAAAAATTTGAGAGAATATCTCTTGAACCTTCATAGTTTTAATGAGTTAAAATGTTAATAATGTTGGTATTGTTACAAATATTTTGAAATTATGATTTAATTTTGGCATATACAAGTCATTCTAAGAAAGAATAATTTTCATCCTCCACCTTCTTGGTATCATAATGGTGACAAATTATTTCATCCCGCAACATTTTAAGAAATGTCCAATTCCCTATTTCACTATGGAGCTTGTGAAAGTTCATTCTTAATTTAGCAATGTAAATTTTTATTTTTATTTTTTTTTAATGCTAGTAATATAAATATATACATAAAACTCTTGATCAGGGTTAATAACCTCTTTATAGTGTCTTAATTTTCTCTTATCCTTAAATTATATTTTGCATCAAAATTTTATCTTAAATTTATATAAAAAAATTTATGGTATCAATATTTTGTAGAGTGACCTCATCCTGTATTGTTCAACGATTTATCCAAGGCTTGGTATATTTATGTCAACCCTTTTTGAGTCACAAATGTCTGTGAATAGAGTTTGAAGCAGTTTTAAGAAGCCACTTTCCTTTCATGTTAGTTGTCTTGTGGTTGTACATTAAGAAGCTAGTCACAACAATACTCGCAATGGGGGAAGTACCCACTCCTATGAGGTGGATAAGATATGTTATATTGGTTTTAATTTTCATATTATAAATTATATATATTTTTGGATTTTCTCAATTTTTTTTGCAATTATCTTGAGATGTTGCAATCCTAAACTTCACATCCATACAAGATAAAAAGATTAAGAAAATTATTGTAGGTTTTAACCCTGTACAAAAATTAATTGGAAATAGGTTCTTAAAATGGAAAATATATAATGGTGAGAACATAAAATATATACAGATATTTTCTCCTGGAAACCAAACTCGGAAAACCAGATTGTTTTTCATTATATTCCTTTCAATATTATAATACATTATATACATCCTGAAACATCCATGAACCCTGGATTAGAATATAATCGTAGTTCCCATTACTGGTTCTACAAAATACCATGGGAAAAAACCATCATGCCCAAAACCATGGCTAATTTAAAATTGTTTTCAAGGCCAAAATAGGCTTTCCACCCTCCATTAATTCTTTCCTCGTTGCTATATTTCCAATTAATTTTATGATGAAGGTCAATTTTCATACATTTTTATTTTAAAAAAAATCTTCTAAGTTGTTATTGACATACAAAAACTCGGCATAAGCGATATTTTCATATTTATCCTATTAGTACCGTGACTGATCTAACATAAGTAGCATTCTTTGAAGTAGGATACTCCATGGTTGCCTCCAATTCTCTTAAAATATGTGCATACAATGATATCTTTATTAGGATCAAGAATAATAAGGACCATAATGCTTACGGAAAACTTATTCAAAAGATAGAACCTCTCCTCAATTGGTGACCATTTGAACTTCTTCCCCTTCTTTTGTAAGGAAGTGATGGTATAAACAAAATGAGAAAAGAATTTCATAATATTCCATTATATCTTATAATTTCAATCAAAGTGTCTATCACCCTCCTTTCTCATTGGAAGGTTTATAACATGCATAAACATGTAAATTTGACAACCTTAGGATAAACACCTATTCACATTCACGAAGGGGATTTCCTATAGGAACATGGAATTGGAAATTATCCGCTTATACATGTTTTATCTACCCATCACCATGAATACAATCAAAATTTTTCCTTATATAAATCGACCTTGTTTCAATGAGGTAAGAACCAGTCTAGTCTGACTAGAACATCATATCATTATAAAGTTTGAATAGGAAATTTTGCATGACTAGGGATTCCATCTAGTTTCATTGCACAATTTGAATCATCTCTCTAATATATTTTAAATATTTCTCAGAATTTCAACTATCCATGTGCTTTCAGCTTACTTGATATTGATAATGAACCTATAGCGATGTTGCTATGAAACTATGGCTTTCCTTCAGATCTATCAAAATATAAATACTAGAGTGAATTCCAACCTTAAATTAAACCTTAGTCATCATAGCCCAAAGTTCCATGCATCAATGTCTTAATATTCCATATTTTTATTCTATATTTCCTATGTCTCCCAATGTCTGTACCTCTTATATATCATAGATATTTTGTATCCATTGCGAGACCCCTTTCATTACTCTAAATTTTGTAATGTAATTAAGAACATATAATTTTGAGGTGCCAACATTGGTGTTATGTTGTCAAACTCTATCATATGATGTAATGTTTATTTTTATTAATAAAAATTCTAGAGTTGAAGAAATGGGTTAACTAATAGATTATGATAACTAGGGAGGGGGAAAACTTAACTTAAGAGGAAAATTAAACCTTGGGTGAATAATTTCCTTAATGTGATGGTTGGGAAGATAGAGGTTCAAGGTGGGTTTATAAAATTGAAAAATAAAAGCCAACCATTGGGGAGATTTTTCATTTTTCCTCTTGGTATCTCATCATTACTCCATTATTCTTCTCATACACTCATTTTTTCCCTCTCTCATTCATAAATTCGAATTTCCATGATAATTGGTGATAACTTGTGTAACATGAATTGAATGTGGTGTATTAATTTTTCCTTAGAATAGATGGCTTTGAGGACTGGGAACTGTTTTATTTTTGTGTGGCACGGAGAGCATTGAAGCCTAGGGAGAGTCGAGGGACTGTAGAGATCAGAAGAGTCACTTTCTATGTGCAAACATACATTGTCATTTGTGAATGTATATAATCCTGGTCAAAAAATGGAAAGGTTGAACACTGAGATTCTTTCCTATGTGTGGAGGAGAGTGGCCTTCAATTTTTGTGTTAAATCTGGCCTGAAAATTGAGTGATAAATCCTCGAGTTTAGTTTTTCCTCAAGGCATCAAGATCTAGCTTAGGGGTGTCCATATATGAAAAATACCATAATATAGTTGAGCCTATGGTTGGGTGGAGAGTGGCTCACCCTTATTCAGTTCCAGATTGTAGAATTTTTTACTCAGGATAAGTATCTCTTATGCATGATGATTTAATTTCTCTTTTCAACAAGTTTACATGTACATGCATTTACCCTTCAACAAATTTATCATGGTTGTAGTTGTTATACTATTTGTTTATATTGTTTTATATGTATTAAATTATGTAACAACATTAGTTAAGGAAGATAGGATTTCTAAATTCTTCTTTAAGCAGGTCATGCTAGATTTTTTGTTACAAATTTTTTTTGGGAGGTTACGTATGTCAAAACTTGAACCATAGTGAGGGGAAATCCCACTGATCCTCTAGTTAAATTTTTAGACCATGAGCCATGAAATTTTAGGAAATATGATTAGAGGAAGTTGGGCTTCCTAAATTCATTTTTAAACAGGTCATGTTGACGATTCTGCTATAACTTTTCTTCCGAGAGGTTGTAGAAATTGAAACTTGGACCATAGTGATCGGAAATCCCATTGATAATCTGGTCCAACTTTCATATCTTGGATCACAATATTTTACGAGATATGATCAAAGGAAGTCGATCTTCCTGGATGCTCTTAAAACCACAAATTAGACAAGTTATGTTGGAATTTCTTCTATAAATTTTCATCTAGTATGTTATAAAGGTTGAAACTTGGATCATAGTGAGGAGAACCCCCACTGATCATTTGTTTCAGTTTTCAAAACTTGGATTTCTATAATTTAGTATATATTCCATGATGAAGTTTCTATATGATTTTTCATGCAAAGTATTTGAAGAAATTGCTAAATGGTTTAACAATTGATTACATACAAACTGTTTGATCAAATGTCCCAATGAAAATGGTGTTTTGTGGATGGGGATAATATTGATGTATGTTAGCATTGTTGTATGTTGATATTTTGGTAGTTAATCTATGTCTATTTTCATGCAAAGCCTTTGACGAAATGTGTTAAAGGTGTTTTATTGCAATTTGATTACAAACTATTTGATAAAATACCTCAAAGAAATAAATCAGAAGTTGCATGATTGAGTGGTATATTCCAATTAGAATGTTACAAGTGGAATCGAAGAAACGTTTCTTATTCAGATTTCATACAAAATGTTTGAAAAAATGTCTACAAGAAAAAGACTACTTAAGTGGTTGTATACAAAGCATTTGAAGAAAGGTCTATCTGTAGAATATTTGAAAAACGTATGAGCGATGAAAATCAAGTTTTTGCAAGTGTGGTTAGGATAAATTTAGTAGGGGTATGTGATAAAGTGGTATTAGAACTTATTGTCAAGCTAGTAAATTGAAAAGGAAGAATTGGGGTACCTCGTAACCTTTGTAATCCATTGAGAGAACTGAGTATGTGACATCAACCTTTCCCCTTAGGAAAATATCATTAATAATACCCCTTATCGTTAAATTTGAAGAACCTAAAATTCTTGACTCTTTTCTAATATTCTTCATAAGGTATAACTCCTTTAGGACAATTCAATATACCATAGCCATGATAAAAAAAATAAACATTAAATGATTGTAATATTGTTGCCTTATGTGTTTTTTTTTCGTACCTTTTCCTTCTAATTCTTGTGTAGTTCTTATTGTTCATAGAACTACAATATTTAGTTAGTTCATTATATTAAACCTACTAATATATTGATTTATCTCTACTTTTTCATTCCCATCATAAGTGAGTATGTATTCAATTATCTGTAGGAGTTTTTTTCCATATTCATTAGTCATTTTTAGTCCCAACTACCATAAGTTGTGAAACAATAAAGAAAAGTTTTCATATATATATATATATATATATATATATATAATCGTTAAATAAAATCTTATCCCAAACCTCTTTATTCATATTAATTTAATTATCTCACTAGAAAAATGCCTTCACAATGAAATTATAATTCATCACTTTATCTCTAATCTCTAATCTTATTGAAATACTTCTTCTTCATAATAAGTAACCATGTTTTACTATCTTAAATACTTCTTCATAGTAAATAACTATACTTTGCTATCTTTCTTAATGTTGTATTCTCAAACATAACACCAATTTTATTTGTACAATAAATTGATATTTATAACTATTTTGTATTCGAATTTATATTTTTATAATATTATATTTGTTTAATATTTAGATACAAATATTATTAAATATATTTTTTTTATGTAAATAATATATAATTTCCCTTTAAATTTTAAAATAAAATTTTAATTATCACATATAACTAACATAGACCCTCTCTTATAACCCTCTAATCTTATATTATCAATCAACAATGACATGCATTTGATTACTCTCGCTTTTTCAATAGAGAATTACATGGAGAAACATCCCTCCATTTCATCACAATTGAAGTTCCCAACGATCCAAACGCATTCACAAAATGGTAATTAATTTATAGAAAATCAATCTGCCGTACTATAATATAAAACAAAATGTTATTATACGGATTGCCACTCCGAAAAGAAATGAGGCCATGTGAAATTTGGCACAGAATTCTAGGACACGAGTATTTTGCATGGATTACACTGACATGAAGATACCCTTTGCTTCTTCTTTTTTCGGTTAGGGGAACAAGGAAAACGACCCCATGCCTAATAGGACACTTGTTAGATTTGAAGGAGTGAGAATCCACCTAAGTCATATTCCTCGGAATTGGACCCTCAACTCATGTTGAAACTTTTGTGGGTCCCAATGTTGGTATTCATAGGAAACCCTCATAGTAGTGTTGATTTATTATGCATGTGGGTATTATAAACAATCTACTTTATTTATGAAAGGTTAGTTATGTCTCCACTAGATAAACTTTATTGTCATGAAACGAAACTTTATTTATAAATATTAATTTAACTTTACTAATAATGAAAAATATTCCTTTCCTATATGGTCGGATTAAAATGAATTATTATTTACATAAAGAATTAGTTTAAAATTGAATAACTGTAAACTGTATTTAAAAAACTAATTTATTCAACCAACTAGATTGATTTCAAAATATTAATAGATTACTTTGCTCTTTATTATTTATTCTCCCTAACAGATAAGAGATGATGATTGTTACTTTTTTAATGGCAATTAACTTGAATTTTATATTCAATATAATTTAATATATTTAACTTTTCAATAAAAATTAAAGAATTAATTTAATTTGTTTTAATATATATTTTAAAAAATTAAATGAGTTTTATATAAAATATTTTATGAAAAAGTATTTTTGAAATTTTGAATTTTTAATATAATAAAAGTGGATAGAAAATATTTTCGATTTTTTTATATATTTAAGATGAATTTTATTATAAAGCTAAAACATAATAAAACTGATCATGATTTGTATCTAGTATGTCTTAAAATTGTTTTTGTTTGGCGAAGAGCTTGTCTTTCTCCAACATTATGTGTTAACGACTCAAATGTTAATGACCCAAGACCTAGAGGGATCTCGCAGGATGGAAAGTCTGCCCCTTTATGGACCACCAATGGGTAATTCTAGTTGGCCCGATTTTCCTTGAATAACAATGATGAGTGAGCCCGCATTCACACATAGCATCCAGTGATGGTTGTCCCCGTTGTTGGTTTGACAACTGAGTTATGATAAGTTTTCCATTGTTTAAAAAAAAGACAATGATTTTATTCTACTATATTCTAAGATTTATTTAAGATGAATTTTATTATGAAACTAAAACATATAAAATTTCACTATTATTTTAATAATCTGATTTTTTTAAAATAATAATTATAAGGAAAAATTATTTTAATTAAATTAATATTTCTTAATTTATAATAATTATAATTAATATGTCTCTATTTTATATATAATTATA
Organism: Pinus albicaulis; assembly: GCA_034641835.2. Taxonomy (NCBI): domain Eukaryota; kingdom Viridiplantae; phylum Streptophyta; class Pinopsida; order Pinales; family Pinaceae; genus Pinus; species Pinus albicaulis. Next base: position 836,560,973 of record CM076575.1, read on the forward strand.
TAGAAAAAAAATATGGCCCAGATAAGTTGGATCTCTTTCTCCAACATCTTAATAATCAGTCTAGCTCCATAAAGTTTACTATGGAATGTGAAATTAATGGGAGCCTGCCTTTTCTTGACGTCCTTATTTCAAAGAAGGATGATGGATCATTCTCACACCAGGTCTTTCGGAAGAAAACTCACACAGAGCAATATCTTCATGCTAAGTCCCATCATTTCCCTGCTCAAAATCTGGGTGTTCTCAACACTTTATCCACTCGCGTGTTTAGAATTTCTGATGAAATTCACCTTGAATATTAGAAAACCCATCTCCTTAAGGTTTTAAAAAATAATTGTTATAATAAGCTCCAATGCCTTAGTGATTTCCTTAAAGCTGGTAGGCATTCCAAGATTAAAGAAGAACCCAATGATCGGTTTTGTAGGGTGCACCTTCCTTTTATCCAAGGGACGACTCACAAGATTGCAAGGATCCTAAGAAAGCATAAGGTTCCCTCTAATTTTAGGCCCCTTAACACCATTCAAAGTTCCCTAAGGTCTATAAAAGACCCAATGGACCCTAAGAATATGAAAAGTGTTTATGTAATCCCTTATTCATGTGGGACACCCTATGTTGGTGAAACTGGCCGCTAAATCAATAAGAGGATTCAAGAACATGCAGTAGACATCAAACACGGGAGGACCCGCTCCTCAACATTGGAAAAACATGTAGAAAATACAAAACACCACATCTACATTGAAGACGCTCGGGCAATTGCTAGGGTAGATCATTTCCATCACCGTACGTTTTGGGAGGCTATAAAGATTGAAAGGAGGCCGAAAAATCTGAAAAGAGATGACCACTAGAAAATTAGCAGTTGTTGGATCCTTGCATTTCCTCTCAAGTTTTTATTTCTTTATTATTATTAGTATTATTTTATGTTTTTTCCCTTCTAATTTCTTGATTTTTATTTTTAATTATTTTTTATTTTTTGACTACTGATCATTCGATTAATTACTTTATTTTCTTCATTATTGATTTATTTTTTTGGATTTAAATAATAAAATTGAGTTAATTTGTTACCTTCATTTATATTATATTATATTTTTTTCATTTTCTTATTAGTATTATTGGTCTTGTTGCTTAGAATAGTTAAATTTGACATTATTATTTTTATTTATTTTTATTGTTTAGAATAATTAAGGTTGACCTTATAATTACTAACTTTAGTTTTGATTAAAATAATAATATTAATAGAATTAATTTAATTATTTATTTACAGCTAATTTCCATCCATTATTTTATTTTAATTAAAATTTGTTTATTAACTAGTGATAAACTTTTTAGTTAAAACTAGTCTTTATATTCTAACGGCTAGAAAATTTATTTTTATTAAAATAATAATATTAATAGAATTAATTTAATTCTTTATTTACAACTAATTTCTATTCATTACTTTATGTTAATTAAAAATTGTTTATTAATTAATGATAACTTTTTAGTCAAAACTAACTGTTATATTCTAACAGCTAGAAAACATCTCTCTTCATCTATTTAATCTAATGCCATTATCTTGTTCTTCATCTTGTCCCGAAGATGAACCACACTAGATGGTGATCTTGTTCTTCATCTTCTCTTGAAGATGAACCACAATAGATGGTTTGAAAAGAGTTGACAAAACTCTGATGATCAGATTTTTACCGAAAGTTTTCTTGCTTTTCATGATATGGATCACAAAAGCTTAAATTCAAATTTTATAATTGTAATAAATATATATTATTCATTAAAAAAATCAATCTATTTATATATTTTTAATATAAGTATTTCTTTACCCATGGAGTTTTGGATTGAAAATGAATGGGTGTACTGTTGAGGCACTCCTTGTGATATGTCAGTGGTTCAGATCCCTATTAGGGTTACTCTATAAAAAAAATATAACTAGCAATTGCACCACATGTTGCAAAAGAAACGTCGTAAGGAAATAGCATAGGAAATAGTAGCCTAGAAGAAATAAGATGTTTTAGAGAAGGAGCCATTATGGAGGAATGAAAATCAAAATTTTCTTCATATGGAAGGAGGTAGTGGAATCTTAATGAGATATTACTTCCTTGATCCTTACAAATCATGAGGTCTATGTTGAAGTTAAGTTAAATACCTTGTCTGATCATGCCAACATGAATGCCTCATGAATAAAGAAATAGATCGTGATTTTCTACCTTCAAAATCAAAAGTTGTTTTGGTGCAGTTCCTCCATATTTAATCTTGATCAATTCCTATTGAGTCACCTACGTATTATTTCCTTCATGATCTTTGAAAATATTCAAAATATCACATTCTTCTTTACCATTGATGTCACTCGTGTCTGCCATGTTCTTGTTTTCTCAGTATCACTGATATGAAGTTGGTTTTTTTGTTCTTTGTGCATACAGTAAAAAATGTATGGAGAGGTGGATTTCATCACTTCAAGAGCAATAAAAATAAGGTGATTGAGAAAATAGCTCCAACACCGAGAGAGCTTTGGTAGCTTTTATGGAGTTGGAGAACATGTCTTGTTCTGTGGTGTTGGCTACTCGGCATAACTTTCTTGATCTTCTGTAGAAGAAATGAATTTTTATTTATCTTATATTACATTAACCATGAAATTTACAACATTCATGCCACACTTTCCATCACATTTGTAGAGAAAATTATAGCAGAGTATCACACTTTCTTATCAGAGCTAAATGCTTTTATATGCAACAACAATGAATTTCATCACAAAAAACAACTCCAACACATTTGTAGAGAAAATTATAACACAATATCACACTTTTCTTATCAGAGTTAAATGTTCCTATATGCAACAATGATGGATTTCATCACTTAAGAGCAGTAAAAACAAGTTTATTGAGAAAACAATTCCAACACATTTGTAGAGAAAATTATAACACAGTATTACACTTTTCTTATCAAAGATAAATACTCCTATATGCAACAACGATGGATTTCATCACTTAAGAGCTGTAAAAACAAGTTTATTGAGAAAAAATCTCCAACACATTTGTAGAGAAAATTATAACACGGTATCACACTTTTCTTATCAGATCTAAATTCTCCTATATGCAACAACGATGACTTTCATCAGTTCAAGAGCAGTAAAAACAAGTTTATTGAGGAAACAGCTCTAGCACTGAGAGAGATTGGAAGCAACTGTTGAATTGGTGAACAAGTCTTCCTCTATGGTGTTGGATATTGGGCATAGCTTTTTTCTTCTTTGTGCAGACAGTAAAAAATGTATGGAGAGGTGTATTTCATCACTTCAAAAGCAGTAAAAATAAGGCGATTGAGAAAATAGCTCCAACACCAAGAGAGCTTTGGTAACATTTATGGAGTTGGAGAACATGTCTTGTTTTGTGGTGTTGGCTACTCGGCAGAGCTTTCTTGACCTTCTGTAGAAGAAATGAATTTTTATTTATCTTACATTACATTAACCATGAAATTTAAAACGTTCATGGCACACTTTCCATCACATTTGTAGAGAAAATTATAACAGAGTATCACACTTTTCTTATCAGAGCTAAATGCTCCTATACACAACAACAATGAATTTCATCACAAAAAACAACTCCAACACATTTGTAGAGAAAATTATAACACAATATCACACTTTTCTTATCAGAGATAAATGCTCCTATATGCAACAACGATGGATTTCATCACTTAAGAGAAGTAAAAACAAGTTTATTGAGAAAACAACTCCAACACATTTGTAGAGAAAATTATAACATAGTATCACACTTTTCTTATAAGAGATAAATGCTCCTATATGCAACAACAATGAATTTCGTCACTTAAGAGAAGTAAAAACAAGTTTATTGAGAAAACAACTCCAACCAGAGAAAATTATAACACAGTATCAAACTTTTCTTATCAGATCTAAATTCTTCTATATGCAACAACAATGACTTTCATTAGTTCAAGAGCAGTAAAAACAAGTTTATTGAGAAAACAACTCTAGCACTGAGAGATATTGGAAGCAACTGTTGAATTGGTGAACATGTCTTGCTCTATGGTGTTGGATATTGGGCATATCTTTCTTGATCTTGTATACAAGACTATAAATTTGCATGTATCTTATACTACATTAACCATGAAATTGTCAACATTTAGTCACATTTCCCATCACATTTTTAGAGAAAATTACAATAGTATCACATTTTTCTTATCATATCTAAATGTTCCTATATGCAACAACTACCTTGTGCCTCATAGTTTAAATTTGTGCAAGGAGGAGGAGAGGAGGAGTGTCAAGGTGCAAGCTAGAATATGAAGATAAAGAAGAATCTTGTTTGTGACTTGAGATACACTCATTCTCTGCACATCTAGAGTAAAGCTTAATAAAACAAAACCCACCATACTTTGAATTTTTTAAATAAATATCTTAAAAATTAGAATATAAATTTAATACATTTTATTCATTTAAAAAGTACAAATACAAATTACTATTTTAAATAAAATAGTACAAATAATCACATTAATTACCATGGCCCTCATGTAACTTATCCTTAATCAAATAGTGTCAATTTTGTGAAACTATAATCAATTTTTTGAAACTATAATCTACAAGTCTCACTTTTTATAGCTTTGGTAGAAAGGTAGAGTATGTAAATTCCCTTACCCTTTAAGTAGCATCCTCAATTACACCCACCTTGACATCCAATCTAGACATCTTAGGTTATTCTAAATTGATCAAGAGTATAGAATTTTTAGGGTGGTGTTCTATGTGCACTAAAATTTCCATGATGTCCATCACTATGTATGGGGTTCATTGCAACCTTGGATATATTCTACGAGTTGTTGTGATTTTTTTCTTGTGGCTACAACTTAGTTTTGGTTGTAACCTAGTAACCATGATTCAAAATTTTGTTATCATCTCAGATCCTTATAGCATTAGATATATTATGTGAGCTAATTTGATGCTTTGTTTGTAACAATGATTCAAAAATCACTTATTATACCACAATATTGAATTTATCGTTGTATGTTTTGTTTATGAACCCTTTAAAAAAACCACAAGAACATTTGATTTTACATTGTGATCTTCCCAGCATGGGTGGGGGTTTCAAAAATTGGAGAGTAAATTGAGCGGTTATTGTTTGAAATTGTTGTATAAGATGGAAAATTTGGATGGTTTGAAGACAATATGGATATCAAAAGAGATATCTATTTTGAATTTTTTACCATGCATCTAATAAGTCCATTTCAACTGAGTGTGAATGATAACTTGTGACATCTCTAGCCATTTTCTTTGATTGTGGATCAAGTTATAAACTAATAACTTGTGAAATCCCTACCCATTTTCTTTGATTGTGGATCAGGTTATAAACTAGAATATACTCTCTCTTCAGAATACTCTACAATATATATTGGATGGAGGGAAAGGTTATGATAAAACTTGTACAAAAAACCCCTTAGGGTTGTCTCAACTTACTCTATTGCTAATTACAAAGTGTCAATTTTGTAAAACTATAATCTACACTAAGGACTGCGTGGGTTATTTCTTTTATAAGTTTTGTTTAGAATTGAAAAATAAAAAATTTATAAAAGCTAAAATTACGTAGTGAAAGACTTTGTTTAAAATTTCAGAATAAAAAGTTGAGTAAGTTTGACATCATATAATATGAAAATTGTTTATGATTATTAAGTAAAATTTTAAAAGAATAATGGTTATAAATATTTAAAAATAGTTTTATTAAATAATTAGTTTAGATCTATATTATTTATCAGAGGGATCAATTCTCTTTTTACTCTAAAAGAGGTTTGCATATCAAGACATATGATCTCTCTAGGATCTTGGTAGATCCATAGTTAAGATTGATCTAGGCCATATTAATATCCCTCTTTAAATAAACTACATTCCACATGAATACCATGGGTCAATATCATGGGTTGTTTTATAGTTTGTAATTATTTTATTTTATTATTTTTATTTTTATTGTATTTTGAACTAGTTAAAATTTTCATTACATTATGTCAATCTTTTTATTTTATTTACTTTTATTTTTATTTTTGTGTAATTTGACATAGTCAAAATGTTAAATTGAAGTTAAAATCTAACAAATTTTTAATAACAACATTTTAACTTAAAAGTCACCAAAACTTAAATTCAATCTAACTTATTAAAAAAAAAAAAAAAACTAACATATAAAAAACTATTTACTTGTGGATCTTGTGCATCTAATGGCCTAAAACATTTCAATTGTCTAACATTTGATCCAATGACTCAAACATTGACACAATGGCAGCTAGGGGAGTTGTTTTCAAATAAGAACTTATGGGGTAAATATTTCTATTATATTTAATATAAAATGAAAATGAAACGTAATTTTCCACTTAAAAAAAGGATTTTCCATATAAATAAATGAATAAAATTATCATGAATTGAATTATTTTTTTATTGTGCTCAATGAAACCCTAGTTGTGTTCAATGTGAGATTTCATTATGGCTTCAACTATGCAAAATAATATCCATGATTGACATTTTCTTGGTGGTGTTCTCTATGAAACCCTAGTTTTTTATTGTTGTGAGTTGTCACTATGGCTTGAAATGTTGGGGGAGTAGCTCCTCCCCCTCCACCCTCCCCACCACCACCTCCTATTGTTGCAACATTTAGTGCCTTGGTGTATTCTCTACCAAAACCCTTTAGGGATATGCATTCCCAATTCATGAAATGTTTGGATGTGATCTTAAAATTCCCAATGCATGTTGCTTAATTACATATGATGGCTCTATGCTTGGAGGAAATGGGTTTAATTGGATAGTTCATAGGACTATGGTATTCTCCTTAGTAATTACACCCTTGGGTGGGTAATAAAAATAGGCCCTTAATCAAAGGTATGGTCTCTCTCTCCTTTTGCAGGAGGGTGTTTTGTTGGACCAAAGATCACACTAAGAGGGGGGATGAATTAGTGTGGCAACAATTTTACCATTTGATAGTATTTTATCAATAAATAATAATGTAGGATGTATCATAACTATTTTTGAATGTTGATAAACATAATAGTGCATCAAGAAGCCATCATATCAATACACGTAGAAATAAGCTTTTATGTGGAAACCCATATGCGAGAAATCCACAAATTATTCTTCTTCAATCACCAACCTACTAGAGGCACTGACCTGCTGGAGGTACCCACCCCCAAGGTATTTAAGAGACTAATTGCAATAGGCTATAACCTGATTGAGTCGCCGAACTCAAAAAGTGCAAGCAACTACTCTCTATAGGATACAACCTGATTAAGGCACCAGCTTGAGAGATGAGAAAGGTTTGACTTTCTCTAGGCTCCAACTTGATTGAGGCACTAACCTCAATAACATTTAATCTTCGAATTGTTGTAGGATACAACATGATTGAGGCACCAACTTCATCGATATGAAAGCTTCAACTTACTGTAGGCTCCAACCTAATTGAGGTACCTTCCTCCTTTTCCAACTTCTTATGGAATTATTTTCAAAAAATTTCAAACTAGATCTACTATCTCTTCAATCAATATAAGTCTTCAACCTCAAAAAATTGTTGTTTTCATGTCATTATCAAAAACCTTTCATACCTTTTCCAAAACATGTTCCAACCTACTCATTTAACTGGACACATAAAACTCATCTTAAAACTTATTTCTACAATATAATCAACATCAAATATAACCTGTTCATAAGCTCTCAAAACACATAACATATATTTTGATAATAAAAAATACATCATTAAGATTATCCATGCCTCTAGAGCTATTCACCATTGAGCCTTGATCATCATGCTTCTTATGGAATTCAATTTGGACTTAAAATGAGCACAAAACCCTCCAAAAACATTTGAAACTATATAAAATCCATACAAAAATTAAATTTTCTATATAATAGCTTATTATAGTCATTTTCTACAAAACAATGATTTACAACCACTGAAAAATTTTAACAACTCGAGAAAATGAATAGATCAGGCATGTCAATAACCCTTCTACAAAAAATATTTTTCGAGTCTACTCAGACTCGAACCCGCGAGTTTCACTTCACAAACCACATAACATAAAAAACTAACCCGATCACTATGTCGAACCAATGGGTGACACAAAATTACATACCTTGAGCTCAGAGCACAAACAAATGAAAATTGAGTTAACTCTTTACAATAAGTACCACACACATACACACAGAATGCTCGCATAAGGCTTGAACTCGCAATAGACCAATGGTGCTACCACATCAATCTCGCCACAAAATCACACACACACACACACACACACACACACATATATATATATCTTTGTGTGTGTGTGTGTGTGTGTGTGTGTGTGTGTGTGTTGTTCCTGGTTGATTGATTAATTTTTGATGTATTGATGGAGTCATCCATTGGTATGTATATGTATGGGATGTGGTCCCAAGTATTCAATAGCTGACAACACCACCATATAACTCATTGTTTAAAACAAATCATGTATGCATCTTAGGGAATAGTTCTTTGGCGAATGTATCGTGACCACATTACCTTGTTTAAAATTCATGCTCAACCCTGTATGACCTTGTTTAAAATTCATGCTCAACCCCATATGACCTTACTCTGTTATCCTAACCTATGGGTCCATGGTCATTGACATGATAATGTCAGCATTATGTCATCATGCCACATGGCATCCCATGAGGGGTGCCATGTGTCACCCATTTTGAACTCTTAAGAAATCAAAATGCACCAAATATTTTTTCCATGTGGCCTTCCCTAATTTCTCCACACCATTGTACTGACACCATTTTCTGATTGTATGGGGAGGCTGCGTCATCTAGCCAAACATTTCCATGTGTCATCCTTCCTAATTATGCAATTGACCACATCATCCAATCAAACATTGACATGTGTCGTATGTGATGATACATCATGGACGATTATGGAAAGGGGCCACATCATCTCCAAATTTTTCAATCAAATTTTGTCACGTGTCATCCCTCGATTGGTCATTGTGGCAGGACCGCTCTAGTTAACTACTGTGCATGTTGACACAGCAAGGTGCACACTCATTAATCATGTTAAAAATAATGTAAGTATAATTTTCATCTACCATGGATTTAATCAATTTACCATTGATCCATATTATAGTTGCACACGGTTTAACACATTAATATTTGGGGGTTTTTCCCTATAGTTTTGGCCCCTCAACTAATATTTATTTTAAAATTAAAATAACTTCTCATGCAGGAGAAATTATTTTAGAGTGGTATATATCATTGAAAAGGTATCAAGAAGGAATACACAACCATGTCATTTGTATGATCATTAGGGCATCATAACCATGTGAAAAACTCAATAAAATTCATACCTCGTTTGACTTCACTTGATAAGGGCATGCAAGATATCTAGTTATCATAATTCATTCTTTGAGTCGTGAAAAATATTGGTTTTGTCTCGAAAATCCCCTTTGACATCAATGGAACTTGTTGTCATTAATGACAACACTATGTGAACAATACCCCCCTTTATCATCAATGGCAACACCACTAGACATTGATGGTCATTGATGTTAATAAGCCAAACCTTAACTTGCATCAAAATCCCACTATCATAGTTTTTAGGACACCCCTTTTCTGACTGAGAAGATGCCTCCCTCTTTCTTTCCTTCATTTTGTTAATGTTTGCATTCTCTCCCTATTTGACATCAGCGACAAAGGGACATAGTTGTATATCAAATCTTTCATAACCATGTGATAACCTGATCCTATAGAGTTTCCATAATATTATCTTCTTCTATATGCCATATTTGGAAATGTATTCATTTTCTAAGTGCCTTTCACAACTCTAGAAATTGTTCGTGAATGTGATAAATCCTCCTTATGATAGTGTTGCCAATGCTTCTCCAATTATTCTTGCACTTTCCTATGGACTTGAAAAATTCCCCCTTGGGGCCATGCTTCCTTTACCTATCTACTACTACTCATCAAATTTGCTTAGAATTTCCTATGGACCTGATATAATCTCCCCCTAAGATCATGTTGTCATTTTTTCCTTTCTAGTAAAATGCATCTTCCTCCTATCATAGGCTAGAGGACAACTATTTGCAACTTTGGATAAGATTTAACAAGATAACTATTCTAGTGATGAAAATTCCACTCCCATCCTTTGTCCGAGATATTTGAAACTTTCTCTTAGCAAGGGATTAGTAAATATATTATCAATTTTCTCTTTAGCAGAACATATTCCAATCTAACTGATTGATTCGCAACTTGTTCTCACAAAAAGTGATACTTGATGGGGATATGATTTATTTTTGAGTTCATGAATTTATTTTTTGAGATATAAATTGCATTATTGTTATCACACATGATATAAATAGGTTGATCAATATGTTCTTGAATATCCTTCAATTTTTTCTTCATCCATAATAACTAAGTATTATCACTGGAAAATTGGACAAGCAAAATGACATTATGAAATGTCAAGCAGAAGGATTTATAGGGATGAGAAACAATAGAGAATCTCAAAAATTTTAAAATATATAAGGTCAAGAGGGAAAATGTCAAATAGCGCTACTTTGAAAGTCACCATTCAAGACCCCTTGACACGCTTCAGGAGAAGATCCTCCACTTGAGTCGCCCAAGGACAACCGCCTAGAGCCACCTTGTGACCTCAAGTGAGTACACAAAGGAATCAAGTGAGCACACAAAGGAATCATTCCCCACTTTTGGGTCACTATCCACAAGTGTACCAAGAGAGCGAAGAAGGATTTGAATTTGCCTATAAATTGCCACCATGAGAAGAACAAAATGAAGACACATTGTTATGTTGGCCAAATTTCCCATGAGCAAACCAGAAGTGTGTGATCCAGAGCAGCAATAGAGTTATAGGATTCGGTTGTTGGCCACCCAACAACTGCAATCCCTTAGGAGAAGAGAGAGGGCTTGTAGAACTAGCTCAAGGGTAAATCCCCCCTTGCATTGGGTCTTAGATATCCATAACTCTAAGGATCCTTTGGCAAGTGTGTAATGTTCCTACTAATAGCGGTCAATAAGAGGGGATTATTCCACCATTTGTATTAATGTCTCGTTTGACTCATCTGATCTTGTGTTTTTGTTTCATTATAGTTGTGTTTCTTCTTCTTATTTACAACATACTATATTCCATAATTTAGCATGTTTTTATATATTGGCATGTGTTCACTAACCTGCTAATCATATTTTCTACCTGTGACCATTGCTTGTAGGTTGCAACCATTCCTACCAAGTACCGGTGATTTAGTACACTCGTGCACCAAAACCATCACAATAGGACTGGTGAATCCGCTTTTTTTTACCCTTTAGTTAAGTGGTTGTGCATTTGCAGGGACTTCTCTCTGCTTAGGATTTCTGTTGTACCAACTCTCCTCCTCTTCTCCCCTCTTTCACCCACTGTGAAGAGTTGAAGTTCAGGAGTTCCAAAAATTTTTATGCAGGAAGATTGTGCGTAGTTTACAATGACAGACATTGCGGTCCACGTGCTTTTAGCTCAAACCTGTGCATAGAGTTGCATGCCTGTGTAGGAAATTTCCGCGTGGAAACAAGGGAACCTCTTTTTCATTGGTTTTGTTCACTTTTCAAAATTTTAAAGTGACTGGCAGCCGAGAGAAAATCTTCCAGCACTGTGTTTGGTGTCCCATGACTGTTAAAACATGATTTTAGTTGTGTTTTAGTCTTGTTAGTTGCATAGTTTTAATTTTTTAAATTTTGTCTTCACAAAACTCACATAGTTTAATTAGGGGGCAAGTAAGTGGTGAAAATCCACCCATGCTATCTGAATAAAATTATTTTGTGAAAATAGACACCAAAAAACATAGGTAGTTAGCAAGGAGTAAGTGGCCCATATCCACGCATGCTTAGCTAGTTTCCATTTATTTTTTCCTAGTTGTAGCATTGATTTTAGTTTACATTTTTGCACTGGGAATCAGGACCAAGACTAAATTATCTTAGAGAGCAAGTAATCTCTACTGCCCATGCACCTTTTGGTGACCTTGGGCATGCATATGAACACTCTCTTTTGATAATTTTCCATCTCCCTTTAGTCAAACATTTAGTTTAATAGCCAAAATTGTAAGCGGCCCACTATCCTCACATCATTTTCTTTTCACAAGGAACAATTAAAACATAGTTTAAATAGGGGGACATGTAAAGGATCACCGCATATCCACATCTTACAAACTCTGTGATTTTGCACTTTCTCACACACATTTCCACACCATAAGAAAAGTAAGCCACCTTAAAACTAACCATAAGTAAACTCATTAAAATCTCCCCACAGGGGCCACAAGATAAATAATAGTTTAGGTTAGGACCATGGGGGTATGCTTCCAATAATATGCTATGGTCAGTTTACATCTTGAAACATAGAAGTTGACTTTATAGGGAGATTTAAACCCGTCTATCTGCCCACGGAAAATAAAACCTGAGCGCCACAGAGACCCAATTCAGAGAAGGTTAAGCTTAGGCCCAGTGTGTGCGATATTATTTGGGGCTACCTGACCCATCTAATGCTCAGTACTAGTGGATAATTACCAAGAAGCTCAAGACTCGAACCCTCACATGGGACGACGATAATTAGTGGCCAAATCTAGGGCATCCTTCCCTATAGGTGAGGGTGCAGGAAACACTAGATCCTCTTCCCATTACCTTGGTCGATTCTTCGGCTGCTAAAAGGCGTTGCTAGTTATTTTAGGACGTTAGCCCCAATACCACTAGAGGATATCTTCACAAGGCCCAATTACAATTGAGGGTGTGAGGACGTTTAGGTCTTTAAGATTTTTAGTATCACGTGCAAAAACAACCAAAACCATTTTTGATTGATTGATCACATAGAACTAATCTAAAGGGAAATTAACATTTTATTTTCGCTTTGTTTTATGTATGCGATCACCTTTTTTCTTTGATATATAATCTCTCTCATCTAATAAAACTAAAAAAATATTTCCAAAACCATACCTAGTCAACACCATAATGGACCAAATGGGACCTTGTCTATCTAGACATCTTTTGGACCTCCCCCCATTAGAGGGAGGAGTTCCAGGTATTTCGCCATTTAGGCATCAAAGACCGAACACCTCCACCCTTATCAGTTCATCCTTTATCATGGCATATTTAGTTGGGAACCCCAAAGGGTCACCCAACGCCACACTAGTGGAAACCCCCCTAGGGTCACCACACACCACTCCTCCCACAACCCCTAAGGGGAAGAGGAGCGCTACCCATTCGGGGAGCCAACAGAACACATAGCCAAGTACGTAATAGACGAACCCCATACCTAACTAGAACCTTTTGTTTTCACATTCTATAATGGAGCTCAACACACAGTTTCCTTTCTTATCATCTTTTAACTTACCCAATTTATCAAATTTAATGAATGACCCCATTGCACACAACCCCACTTGGCCCCCCATGCCCACGAAGCTCCCTTCGGACATTCCAAAATTATAAGGGAAGCAAGAGGAAGACCCTGGAAACCATGTAATGGCTTTCCACTTGTGGTGTTTATCGAACAATATTATTGATGATATTATTCAGTTAAGACTATTTCAGCGTATCTTAACCGAACCAGCCACGAAATGGTATGTGGAGCAACCTTCTGCTACACATGGAACCTTTAACGCCATTGCTACTACTTTCCTCACATATTTCCATTTACCCATCCACCATGATTTAGGAATGGAGTTACTGGCACATTTTAGACAGACATCAGCCATCCATATCTCGGACTATATCCACAAGTGGTAGCGACGTCAAGGTTTGTGTAAAGCCAATCTCGACAATCGAGTTTTACTGGACGTATTCCTAAAAACTCTCACAAAAAAGATTTAGAAGGATGTGGCAACTCAAGGACCTACTTTCGAAGAGGATGCCATCAAAAAGGCCTAGCAACTCGAGTTGCTATACACACAGTCAAAATACATTTATAACATCATGCCCATTGGCCCACGCCTACAAAATTATAAATATTTTACAGGCGCGTCGAACACTGCAGACGGATTTATAGGGTCACTGACCCAAAATCACCTAGGCAACAGTAATCGGTACCCCGGTTACTCATATGATCCTAACCAGAAAATCCCGCAACCAGGCTACCATCAAATTCATCATGCACCTTTGCAGAACATGACCAATAGGGTGTAGTCGTACCATCATCAGTAAGGAGGATCATACCCTCTTATGCAAGGGACCTGGTATGCAGCTAGAAATGCTAATGGAAGAGATCCCCCCCTAGCAGTCATTCACAAACCAAGATAGGGACCCCCAATATTCCCAATCCCCGGAACAAAACCCACCAATGCAGAATAATGCACTAGTGAACTTTGTGCAGCCTTCCTAGGCACAACCACGCCTGTAATACAACTAGGAGAATCCTTTTTATCCTCCTAAAATGAAAGGAAAAAATAAAAAAATAAAAAAAGGGAAATCCTGGAAAGGGGGGCAATAACCAACAATGCCCTCCGCAATCTCAAGCTGTGGGCAACTCCAACTGAAATCAAAACTAGGAGCCAAATAACTCCCAAGGGAAGAAAAAGAGGGCCAATCTTCGGAACAACCACTCTTGTGCAATTTTTGGTGAGTACGGCCATTACACTCATCACTATCCAGAACTCCCTGAGCTGAAGAAACTTCAGGGTAACCAAGGACAAGGGGGCCCACACAACAAACAGTTGTAATGCAGGAGCTCTTCCCCCACCAAGTGGTGGTTAGTACCCAATAGTAGCAAACACTCCCCGAAAATTCTAGAAATAATAGCCACAAAATATATATGACTAGCAAAGAATTGTTCTTCCAAACATAAAATCAAAGTTATGATACCCTGCTAGACACCCGTTCGTCAGGAGATAGCACGAGTGCACCTACAACACTGTCGACTATTTCAAAAATTCCTATTGAACCTTTGCCAAATATGGCTAAGGGACAAACTAGGTGAGCGGGAAACCACTCCAAAACGGCCATAATTATAGCATTGTGGATGATTTAGCTCAAACTCCCATTGCCATGTTAGCTTTGGAAGTCCTGCAATATTTCCCAAAGAAAAGGAAAGCTTTAATTTCTGCATTAGGTGCCATCGACCCTACCGATTCAGGCCTAATGGATTTTGATCTAGAGAAAGCCACCCCCAATTTGCCTTTGTTGGTCACCTTCCAGATATAGTTGTCAGTCCAGAACATCACTATCCATCATTGTATCATTGATGAAGGTGCATCCACATGCATCATGTCAAAGAAAGTTTGGCAGAATTTAGGGTCTCCCGAACTAAAGCCATCGAAAATCACACTCAGAGCATACCATGGGATCCCTTATTCTATCGTCGGTCTCTATCAAAACGTCCCAGTCTGCTTGGCCAGAAAGATATTCCTTATATACATTGAGGTCTTGGATGCTTAGCTAGATTACAATATAATCCTTAGGGGGAGTTATATGTACGCCATGTTTGCCATAGCATCCTCCGTCTTCCGAACCATGATGTTCCCCCACGAGGACCACATCATTACTTTCGACCAATTGATATATCATGACAAGAGATCCTTGAAAAACGCTGATGTTTTTCTACCCTATGTAGACACATCTGCTGAGATGCTTACACAGCACCAAGAATATGTCCCTTGCCAATTCATACTGTCGTATATCCTCAGACCATTCCTAGGATATCCCACTGTCATACAAGAATAATTCGTTGATATCACAGGGGCTCTGGCGTGCATGATGTCTACATCAAGAACCAAATCTAGCCATGAGATAGAGACGAGTAGTAATGACACCGAGGCCTCTATCATGGCAACCTCTCTATCCTACATCGTCTCCCAAACTCCTTTTCTATACCCTCCATCTATTTTTGTATCACAATAGGTCTTGGCCATAGTAGTGTTTCCAAACATATATTTTGCAATACTATTTTTTTATTTGGTCCCACCTACCATGACAGGAGTCACAGGCATCACCTCTACAGGGTTAATCCCCCTCACTCCTAAGGAGGCCCGACCTGTTAAGGAAATGGCCGCAACCATACCATCTAAGGAAACTCCCATCGCAAAACCGATTGTCACGAACAATAAAACCCATAAAAAGGGGAAGAAGGTAGAAAATCCCATCATACAACGGAAATTACAACCTTGCACAATATATGACATCATAGGCCACCCTACCCATATCTGCCCGAAGCTGGACGAACTAAAACCGCTCCTAAGCTCCTAAAGAAATATCGCGGCAACAAGTTCTTGTAAAAAGGAACCTGCCACAAAAAATCAAGGCAAGGCATTGCGTACCAACCACACGTGCTATTTGTAGCAATTATGGGAATTACACCCATCATTTTCTAGAAATACTGTGATATAGGGATGCCTTATGTTGTGGATCATTTGTAATATCCTTTTATTTTAATTTTCAAAAATACAAAAAAATAGAAAACTAATAAAAAGATATGTTAGAGTATTACAGTTCATATACTCTAGCATAAAAATAGATCTACTCGTTATATTAAAGTTAAAATTTTAATACTTTTAGGCTTTATGAAAGCGGGTCCCAATTCAAAGTTTAAATATCAATCACTTTATCGAGCGGGATTCGATGATTTACTAAGCGCTGAGTAAAGGGCTCAACCCACGGGCACATTTAGCGCATAAGTTAACATGGAGGGTGCCTCCGTAGTTGATTGTGTTGACTACGGGAGTAACCCAGATCAACGGTCAAGATTGATTGCAGGGGCATAAGACAAATAAATCCTTCGTACCTCGATGCCCCTTGTAGTGACGTTTGCTGCTAAGTTGGTTACAGTTCTCATCCACGTCAGGGTTTCTTAACGGTTTGTTGGCGCGTCTTATTAGCATTTAAGTTCAAAGCCGCACCACCTATTTAAGGAAACGTCTCATTATTTTTGAAATTATCATTAGTTAGCTGGTGTTTGAATTTTTTCTGTTCTACGTCTTTTTCAGTTTTATATCACCCTATCAATTATTTGTCACCCTGTGAGTTGTCTACCATCCCAAAGTTAAACTATGGCTAAACGCTCATCATTGTCAGGTTCAGCTAGTCACATCCCTCTCATGGACATCGAGAGGGATATCCAGGATACAAATTGCTCCCTTGACCACCTTTATTTTTACCAGCAAGTCCTTCTAAATGAAGATAATTCTTCAATTTACTCTGACATGGAAAAAACTGGTGTGTTGTCTGCATGTATCCCGAAAACTCATATTTTCCCTAAATTTATCTATTGGCTAGTTTCTGTTATGTACTATGGGAAATCTTTTGTAATGAATTATCAAGGGGAAAACGTTCTACAAGTGTCAGTTCAGTTAATTTTCCAAGCTCTATGTTACCCTGAGTGGGAATCATATGTCCAATTCTCTGACAATTCCTTGATAACATATTACAAAAATATTGCAAGTCAAGAATTTAATCAATTCATTCATTTTCTAAAGCCATATATAGAAGTTAGTACATGAAAGCAAAGAGTTCCCTATGGAGGTTTTTGATATTGAAGTCAAACCGGTGTCGAGTTGCATTGCAAAGATTTTGGGAAAAGACAATGACAGTACAATTGACAAGTCAATTTTGGGGATGTTTGCCATGATGATGAAGCCAGGATTGGTGTTGGATATTCCATCCTATTAGCAAGAAGCTGTTAAATCTTAGCTCATGAGCTTATCATTGACGGGTTCATTCATGTTTCCCTCACTTATTGTTTACTTATTTTTATATCAAAATGTAAAATAATTCATGCATCTGGGGTTAAACATCATGGATATGAATAAGAGGAGATAATCAATAATATTTTGGACAGATATAGTGAGAAAAGAACATAATGAGGGTGGTTTGTTTGATTTTTTTGGTCAGTTTATGTCTTCTACATATAAAGTGTTGAATGGAAGTTCTCCCCCCCTTTTTTTGCCGAAAGCTCAAGAGTTCTTGCATTTGGGGGCAAGTTGTAAATTTGGTGATTGGTTTGTTTTTTAAGACTATTCTGAAATTAGACTTTATGGAGCTAGTGTAGAACCTTATAGGCTTCCTGTGTTTGTGCCTATGATATTATTTGCTCTGGAGTTTATTAGGAAAAGTCTAAATGTTAACCAAATTCACTTTGTGCCTATGAAGAAGGGTCATATGTTCAAATTGCGAATGACTGTGGGTCCCTTATAGTTAATAAGAGACAAGAATTTGATGAGGTCACTCAGATGTTAGATGGAATGCACTTATTGTTAGGGGAGAAGTGGGCTTATGACCCTCACAGTGTCATTTCTACTAGAATAATTGATAATGGATATTCAGCCTTCACTCATGAGATCAGACCAGATCTAGAAAAAATGGCAAGTAAAGGTGTTGTGATTTCAATAAGTTCAAATGTTCAGACTCCTGTTATATCAAAAAAATCAAATAAAAGAGGTAAAGAGGTAGTTTTTGATTCAGAGGACAAGGAACAGAGAGCTGAGAAGAGAGCAAAGTTAAATGAAGAGTTTGCAGATATTCAACCCGATTTTTCATTATAGTTGGGAGATGAACAAAATGTCTCTGCTTCACCCAAGAAGCATGAGAGCACTCAGGATCAAGTGCCTCTAATTAAACAAATGTTTGCCTAGATTTCAAAGAGAAATCAGAAGATGAAGGAAAGTATGGAAGCTCAAGCTGAGTATCAGATAACTCCAGACCAAACAAGACTTCTAACTGCAATGGATCTTGAAAAATATCAATTCAAAATTTTCCTTTCACATCCTTCTGATATGTCAATTGGTTCTTCTAACAATTTCAATACTGTAAACTTGACCATAGATGTGAAGAAAATCCCATTGTTGTATAAAGTGAATCTACACATGCAAACAGTACAGCTGATTGTGAATGACCTAACAAAAATGAATGCAGTGGCAATGAAAGCAGAGAATATTCTTGGAAAAGTGATAAAGCAGTTGAAGTTATAAAAATCCAATTCTAGGGCTTTGACAATTAAGAAAGAAGAGCTCAAGAAAATCATAGTAAAGATTGGAGTAGATCCCAATGAAAGGTCAGTTGTGCAGAAGCTTCTGCAAAGTGTTGAATCAAAAATATCTGTGCTAAATAAAAAATTGAAATTTCCTACAGGAGAACTTTCCATGGCAGCAAAAGTTGCAGAGGTGGAAAATGAGAAAGAAAAAATTCTTCAGCAGCTCATGAAAAAGGAAGAATAAGTCACTAAATTGAAGCAAACTACACTGTCATTGCATAACCATATTGAATATCATACTTGCACTTTTTTTTTTCCATCAGGTAGTGAAGATCCATCATCACAAATTTCTCAATTAACCACAGAATTGAAGATGGCAGAAATAGATTGGAAAAAGGCACAATTTGATTTGGAAACTACAACAAAGTTTATAAAATCTACTAAGGGAGAAGTCAATAAATAAAAAATGGAATGCAAAACTATTAATGTTGAGATTAAAAATCTCAAAGAAATATTGAAGGTAAATATATTCTTAATACAGGTGAAGGATATCATTGGGAATGATATTATTGAAGAAATGAAAACAATCTGGGATTTTATGACTGTTATTGCAGAAGAAAAAAGAATTATCAGGGAATTTGAAGAGAAAGTCATGACAAACAAACATAAGACAATCAATAGGGCTATTTGGGCAAGAAAGTTCATTAATTTCATTAATTCTAAAATAGATCAGGAATTGGAAGAAAATGAAATTAAAGACACAATTTTATATGTAGTAGAAATTAACAAAATGATTATAAAAAATGATTGTAGGAAGTCTGCAGAAAAGAAGTTGATTGAGTTAAAGGAAGTAGTGAGTCAATTTGATAAATTATTTGATAAAATAAAAAGAGCAGGTTTGCCATCATGTTGGGGGCTTGGAGGTGGTATTATGTCATGGGATTCTTATGAGCCCTTGCTAGTTTTGGAAACAAGTAAGGTTGATAGCACTCATGAGAAAACTCAGGTTCTTAAAGGAGCAACAGTGATAAATTTCCTTCAGAGACATTTTCAGCTGCTGTGGTTAGTGAAAACTCTGTTTGTGGAAAGACCATCTTTCAACATAATCATTGCTTTCAGATTGGAGTTACACAAGCTAGTTCATTCACCAAAGACAAACATCAAAATATGGAAGAAGTGCACAGCCTAGATGATAGATTTACCAAAGGATCCCTCGACTACAAAGAAGGATAAATCAACCAGTCAAGGAAATGTAGCAGCATCATCATCAATCCATATTCGGCATATAGATTAGGATTTTAATTTCATGTTATTTCCTCTTTTAAAGAGAGAATGTAATTGTAATAAGACATTTTTGAAGACATGTAATAGATAGTCTACGACATCCTAAGTAGTTAAAGTAGTTAAGGTCAGTTACAATAGCTACAAACTGTTTTCTATTGTATTTAATGAGATAGAGAAGAAAGAGAAGGGTTCCGAGTTTTGGACCATCAGACTATAATTTTTGTACTCATATTTCAAAATATTAATAAATGAAAAGCAAGTTTCTGGAATTTATTGATGTTGATGTATCTTCTAGTTTACATTGTGTACTTTCCATATTTGAATAAAATGAAGTAATGAAGCTACGGGTCTCTTTTTAATTTTGTAAATAAGATTTAAAATCTTTAATATGCGCTCCTTCATTTTAACTGTTTCCTTTCTTATAATTATTTTGGATTTTGAGGTGATATATTCTTCACAACAGCATATCAGTTTGGGCTTCTTTCTTACATGTTATTCTAATCATTCCATTCGATATTAACAAATAATAGCATTGTGGGACATTCATTATGTTTGATCTTTGAGGGTTTAATGATTAATATTTGAGGGTGATTAAAAAAAACCAATATTTCTGTGACATAACAATATAAATGTCTTAAGCACAGATTCCTTATCACAACTAAGGGATTGTCTCTTAAGCTACAAAACCTTACATGCCCTCAAAATCATACCAGGAGGATCCCTCTAAGCAGTCAAATGGAGAAGAACCCCGCATCATATTATACCTTCAGTAGGCACGGAAGTCAGCAGAACATATCCCGTTCATATTCCCAGATTATCCGTGGGATGTAATGCATCACTACTCATTTTTTCTTCTTCAAAAAATGTTTAGCCCTAATAAAACAGGAAACCAAGAGATTTATGCAATCGAATCAAAATATTTCCTTCCATCAAGGAAAGTCGATTGGTTCAAAAATCCCATTATGGCGCCCGATGTGTTTGAATAAGGGAACATGTCAAACATTTCGCCTACCATCAAGGTGAATATCCCTCGAAATCCTAAAAAATTCAAATAAATATCACTGGGGGTAGCATGTTCACCAGAAGATATGACCTCTTACACCTAGTTATTGCAAGAGTATTGAGATATCTTTGCGTGGGACTACTCAGAAAAGACTGGGCTTAGTCTCGCTATTGTAGAGCACCATATTGACACCTGGCCTAACGTACCACCAATACGCTAGAAACAGCGTCAACTGCACCCATCCAAGCCAGAAGCAATTAAACGAGAAATTGATAAGCTTCACAAAGTCAGGTTCATCTACCCTATCGCTTACACATCATGTGTTTCCAACCTTGTTCCCGTCATGAAAAAACATGGCACCATATGCTTTTGTACTGATTTTCGTAATTTGAACAAATCCTATCCAAAGGAAAATTACCCTACCCCATTCATAGACCAAGTCATCAATGCTTGGGTAGGAAACAAGGCTCTCTCCTTCATGGATGGCTTCTCTCGGTATAATCAAATTCAGATATGTTACACCAACTGGTACAAGACTGCGTTCACCACCCCATGGGGTAGAGTCGCATACCAGGTGATGCCATTTGGCCTAAAGAATGTTGGAGCCACTTTCTAGAGGGCCATTAATTATATCTTTCATGACTTATCACACCTTATCCTCGCCTACCTAGACAACCTCACCGTCCGATCCAAGAAGCGATCAGATCATATCGAGGATCTACGACTGGTATTCCAACGATGCCGGCAATGCAACCTACGCTTGAACCCCTTCAAGTGCGTCTCCTGCATCACATCAGGATGAATTCTAGGTTTTATTGTGTCCTAGCAAGGAATTAGAGTGGACCCCCTCAAGGTCCAAGCTATCAAAGAGGTACCTCTACCTAAAACCCTCAAGTAACTACAAAGCTTGCCCCAGACTATTTGTCCAACTTTCTGAGACATTTTGTCCCAGAATACGCCACTTGTGCTCAAGGATTCCTGTGTCTCCTTCATCAGAACATCCTTTTCAAATGGGACGATCAAGCCAAACAATCATTTGAGGTGTTGAAATACACATTATCTTTAGCACTGTTGATCAGTCCCCCAAACTACAACAAGGACTACATCATGTATCTATCAACATCTAAGACCGCTTTGGCTGGAGTGTTGAACCATGAAGGCCTAGATGGTAAGGAACACGTAATCTATTACGCTAGCAAAAACTTGCCCCACATTAAGATATGAGCTTGAAAAAAATACTTCCCTAGCATTAATACATGTAGTCCAAAAACTTTTCCACTACATTATCTTAAGGACTGCAACATTCATTGCAGATATTAACCCCATAAAGTACCTGCTCATGCGTCATTTAATGAACCATAAGTACGCTCGCTGGATAGTCATTCTAAAAGAATTTGACTTACAGTTTCTCTCCCCCAAGAGAAAGAAGACTTTAATTTTAGCTGAGTTTATCATGCACCTACCAAGTCAGACCAAAGGATCACCAGTCAACGATATGCTACCGAATGAACATCTCTTCCTAGTACCGACCAAAGACCCTTGGTACAGAGATATTCTCCTATTTTTATGAACCCAAAAGTTTAGACCCCAGCTCACTCGTAGCTGACCTTCACTTATCTGCCACGGCCCCCCCCCCCCCCCCCCAATACCTCCTCAAGGGATATGTATTATACCAATGGGGCATCAACACCATCTTACATTGATGCCTCACCCATGACCAAGATGAGAAAGACCTTAATGATTGCCGTAGTGGAGCTTACGATTGCCACCTCTCCAGAATGGCCATCACCCAAAAAGTCCTGCGGGTAGGATATTTTTGGCCCACGTTATTTCATGACTACATTTCAGAAGTCAAGAGGTGCGAGCGATGTCAATGCTTCGCTCACAAGGCAAGAGCCCCTCCCTCCCCCTGCACCCCGTCATCGTCCCTAGTCCCTTCTACAAATGGGGGATCGACTTCATGACTTGCAACCCCATGTCGTTAGGCAATCACAAGTACATCATTGTGGTCATCGACTACTTCACCAAGTGGGCAGAATGCATGCCCACATACGACAACACAACATAAACCATTGCATGATTTCTGTTTAACCATGACATTTCCCGATTAGGTGTACCAAAAGAGAGTCTTTGACCATCAAAAATACTTCGAAAAATATTTTTTCCAGGAGCTATCTCACAACCTCAGATTAACACATCAATTTATTTCACCATACTACCCCCAATCAACTGCACAGGTAGAAATTATGAACAAAGTATTCAAAAAAATGTTACAGCGCATGGTGAATAACCACAAAACAAACTGGCACCACATGCTTTTCTCCTCAATGTGGGCATACTGCACGATAGAGAAAAAATCAATGGGGTTTACACCCTTCCACTTGGTATACAGGATCAAAGCCGTGATTCCCATCAAATATGAGATCCCAAATTTACATGCCGCCATCGAACTCCTCAATGACACCCAACCTCTAGAGCAACACTTAGTACAACTAGAGTTCGTCAACGAAAGTTGAAAATAGTTGCTCCAACACATTGAGGCCCATAAAAATCGGGTGAAAGCATCGTTTGATCGCAACATCACCCCTAGATCATTTACCGAGGGGGAGTTAGTCCTCCGTTATGATGTCACAAAAGAAGACCTAGGGCCAGAAAAATTTGAAACCTTGTGGAAAGGACCCTATATCATAAAAAATTGTCTCCTAAAGGGGGCATACATGTTGACAAAGTCCGACGGATCATGTCTGAGGAACCCCATCAATGGTCTTTACCTCAAGAAATTTTACCCATAAGGATCACAAGGGCTCAGCCCTAGAGCTAACGTGCATATACCAAACTTTATTTTTTATCACAAACTTGTCACAAAAAGTGCTCTAGTGTCACAAATGGACCTTCGACCCAACCATTACTTTGGATTTCCTGATGGAGCATCACAATGGTCTCAAAATTTAGCAGCATCTGCCTGGGTCATCTACCACCCTGACCAATTTCCATTCTTCACTAATGGAGTATGCATCGAATCAACAACAAAAAATCAGGTAGAATATGACATCATCATAGGGCTCATGTGTGATGCCTTCAATCAAGGCATTCAAAACTTTCATATCTACCTTGATTCCCAGTTAGTGGCTTCGTAGTTAAACCAAGAGTTTGAGGTACTGGATTCACATTTTTTTAGAAAATATTTGTGTGCAAAAGGATTAAGCTGTCAATTTGATCACATTACATTCACACATGTGCCAAGAAATCAAAACTATACAACAGATCGCATAACTAACCACATCCTAAACTAGAATGCATCTCGGATAAACCATCATACATGAAACCAAAAAACATAAAAAAGATAGATATCCATCAACAATACACAACATCCATGAAACCAAAAAACATAAAAAACATAGATATCCATCAGCAATACACAACATCCATGAAAACATATAAACAATGGAAACATCATATAGAGCCACAAAAAATACATCTCTCACATATATACCTGAGTACAAAATAAAAATTCATGTATCTGACCCACAGGTCAGTCAAAAATACATATGCACATGTCGTCAAAAATAAGGGAAGCATCCCCATAACGGGTGATTTTCTTGTGTACAAAAAAAAAAAATCTAGGGTTGCGCCCCTCCAAGTTGGGTACCTGGACCCATGGATGCTCCTAGTGCCAATACTGGGGCAGTCGTCAAAACTGAAGCTACCACACGACACAAAGTTGGTCGATATCCTCTCTCTTGGGACATCAATGTATCTAACTATATGTCATCTAAATCATCAACAAACCCACAGGTAGGCATACCCTGGGTCAACCGGTCCACTCGGCTCCAAGCGTCCGCCAAATCAATGGCTCAGGCCTCTAAGGTAGCTAGCTGCTTTGCCATATCTGCCATGTGGGCCTCTGCCGCCTCGTTGCGAGCGATATTTGCAGTAAACTCAACAGTAGCCGAACTACTACCCTCTCCAGATGGGACAACCCCGTCACCGAGAACTCCACCCTGGGGCTGCATCATACATCCTCCCTGCCCCCTAATTGGGGGTGGAGCTCCTCAAACCCTCCTGTTCGATTAGTGTCCTACCAACTGAACTGTGGGGTGCCCAACCTTGCCAACATCTACAAGAGTAAAAAAAATATATCATTGTCATCATAATACACATATAAATCATAAATACTCAACAAAATGTAGAATAGGACACAAAATTCATACCTGCTGGTCCCCAAGCATATCCAATAGGAAGACCCATATCCAGATCTCCTCAAAAATCCATCCCAGCGTATGGATAAGGGAGGAATAGATGAGGATTGGCCTCAAACTAATAATTGGTGGTTGTGTTCCAGTAACGCCCCACCATACCTCCCCCACCATGAGGCATCACTGGAGCGCATCTCCTCATGCGAGGGTCTCAATGACCCCCCACAAGCACAACCACCATCGGTCACAGTAGCACCACTCTCTCGTATGAAATGCTATAGAGGATGCTATCATAGGTGAATATCTTAGATCCATCGCAGACCTTCACTAGCTAAGCCACCATCCCATCATAGCAATGATGAGAAAAATCAAAGAAGTTTCTAGCCCTCAGTCGGCATAGGACACCTATCTATAGCCCCGACGCCCTGTGTAGTGACGATGACCCCATCAGTCTCACAAGCATCACCAAATCACATCGCTCAGCCAAATCAGTCATGGATTCTATCAAATTGCATGCCTTCGTGAGAGGCACCATGCCGCAATGAATATCTGCAAATCACTAAAGATCCACCCTCCCATGAGGAAGTGGATAGGGGAGTACCTCACCCTGAGGCAAGAGACCTGTCATAAAATAAATATCCATCTCCAGATGGATAGCCAAGTCACATCCTCGTAGCACCATCACTCTACGCTACCTGTTCCAGTAGCGGACCAGGTAACACAGTAACCGATCCTACGATCACAAGAGGTCATTCTTAAGAAACTTGAGAAGACCCCATTGAGCCAAATGTTGTCGAGCATTAGCATCTTATGCCACATCCATGCGGAGGTTAGGCCACATCCATGCGGAGGTTAGGCCAGTCTCTCTCCCTCCACAACATCTTGTCACCAAACAGACACACATCAGTGACATCAAAACACCAAAAAATTGAAAAATTCCCCAAAAATTTTCCAAAAAAACCCATTAGGGGAATTTTGAGGTCTAAAATGGGCCTCCTGAGGAAAATGTACAATCAAAACTGACTTTATGAGAACCAATCACATTTTAGGGGATGACATCATCCCTAATGGTTGAGGTGGCATTACTTCAGTTAAAGGTACTTACTTGTCACATTCGCAATGGTGGATAAAAACTCATGGTTAACCATGGTAGTGTTCTATGTACTTTTAAATTCAAAGTAAAGTACTCATAATAAATGTCATTTCACACTTTTTGAATAAAAATTTATTATTGTCATTTCATATTTATTGAAAGAAACAATGCATATCCCTATACATTTATTATATTATTTTATTTTTATATAGTATATTAATTACATGTTACTATACAATTTAAATAATATAAATTTTAATTAATAGCATATAATATAATTAAGAATTTATAAATTTATATTTATATTTTATTTTAAGTTATTTAAGTACAAAGGAAAAATGCATTAGTTGTTTAATGATAATGATTTTCTCTTTAAAATCTCATTCTTATTTATAGTCACATCAATACAATTTTTTTATTAATTTTATTTTGGTACAACTTTTGAATTGAATTTAACTATGATTACATGGATTGTGGTGCAAAAAGTGAATTGAAAATTCATAAATATTATTTTATTGGTTTAGCTATTATTTTATTATTTCCTTAGGAGGCCCATTTTAGACCTCAAAATTCCCCTAATGCTTGGCCTTTCAACATGCATGTTTCTAAAATAGGCACGCTGACGGTGCGCCTATATTTCAGACAAGCACGAAGGCTGCATGTAGAAAACACTGATAGGTGTGGAATTTGTGTGCAAATCTTGAACTTCACGCAGAGATTCCGTGCCTATGCCTTGATCTCCCTCGCAGTTAAGGAAAAAAATTTCTAGGGTTCCATACAAACCCATTTTGTACGAACACCTGCCCAATCACATTGATAAAATTAAATGCAGGACATTCTAGGGCCTAACTGACTCTAGTAGCATGAATCCCAGGTGCACAGGATGACCACAACGGCAAGAAAATATCGATAACAGCCCCTGACCTCTCAAACTCTGAAACACTCAAATTTCACAAATGATTTGAAATGAGCCATATTGGCCTATATTTCACCCTTTTCAAATTGTTTAAAGGACCATAACGAGAGCTCAGAGGCCCAATTGTAGAACCGAAAGAAACACAGTGATCAGCACCTCATAACGCCAAAAGAAGGCTCAACTCATTCACACCTCCGAAAAAATAATTTTTCAGTTCCAACAGGTATGCCCTCTCTTATCCTATGTTCATTCAGCACATGTTTTCAATAATATTTGAATGAAATATGCTTTCACTTGGGTTATTTTGTTGGAGGTATTCTACAACACGACAAACCATCCATTTCCCCATTCACCGAAGGTTCCAGAGTAGGTATCATTCTACCCTCAGCATGATAGAGTCCCAGAGAAACTATGCATATCCTAACATCATTTCTCCACAAGAAATCAACCATAGGTTCCAAACACCTGACCATGTTTATCATCTCCCCACCTTGCACATGATGAACATCCTCATTGGTCGGTAGAGCCTCCCCCTCCATGGCACCTGTCACTCAAAGTAGACCATGCATCAGAAAAATACGACACCATGATCATACCACCTCAGTCCAGGAAGCACTTCATGCCCATTCATCCACCATGCATCAAGTCAAGTTTTACAATATCGAAATAAAACCCCTTTCCTGGACTACCATTTTTTCGCAAGAAGATCAAATACGTACCACCTCGTCTCACATTTGGCCTACCATCCTCCCATCAGCATAGCCCATCTACAATATTTTCCATCTGCTTCATCATCCCCACACCGAGACCAACCAATGGGCCCCCCACCATCAGCAAAAAAAACTTACTCACATCATCAAGGACCGATCATTTTCATGTTTTTGGGGCACCCATCTCTATGTTTTTTACAATCCAATCCCATTTTTTTATTCTTTTGGCAAGTGTGCAAAGATTTAAAATAGAGAATATCCCCCACTCATCCATCCATTTTTCTCCCATGGAAGTATTCCCTAGTCACCCTTGGTCGGAGCATCACACCTTTCACGAAAAGCCACCATGACATTCATAACCAACATATACCCACCCTGGACAACCTACCGACTCCATGGATTCCTTCATCAGAAATAGTTATGACTGTCACAAAACTCCTTTTTTCATGCTCTGACCTTGGGAAACTGAACTCCCATCATAATTTTTCAGTTATCCCTCACCATCATGCCTATGCTAAAACTATCAAATCAGATATCATGGTCCCTTGCATCAGTATCTCTCTCGTTCAGTTGAGGTTTCCTTTTTGTCAACTTCAACACCCATTCTCCAAAAAGGAAGTAGTACCTTGAGGGTGGGTCAAGTCGAGTCATGCCATACTGTGAGGGCACCCAAGGAAATGCGTTCGGGCAGGTCGGGTTGGGTCGGGTCATGTGAGGGCCCCCAAGGAATGTGTCTGGGTCGGGTTTTGTCGGGTCATGTGAGGGCGCCCAAGGAAAGGCCTTCAGCTAGGTCTGGTCTGGTTCAGTCAGGTCATGCCATGTGAGGTCGCCCAAGGAAACACGTTTGGGTGGGTCGGGTCGAGTCATGTCGTGTGAGGGTGCCCAAGGAAACACATTTGTATTTGGATCTAGTACAAGGTTGTGGGTTAGTCAATGGTGAATTTCTAGTACATAAGTGTGTGATTTCAAATTTATCAATCATGCACTGGCTTGTAAAATTAAGGTATGGTATACTTTTTTTCTGGTGGACAGAATTAAAGTTTTGTTGGATTTTTCTTGATTAAAAACAATGATAAAATACCTATTTCAACGTTTCTTTCCTTTATGAAACAACCAACATCAATGCCTTCCAAAAACAACTCAAAACAGAATCAAACAAGTCTCCATTATTATCAAGTCATGTTGGGGCACTACGTAGCTGAATATAATCTATAAAAGAAAGCACCTCCAACATTTCAAAATGAAGTATGAACAAAATGAACCATTACTTAGATTGAATTCTAATCCAAGAAACCTCTTAGCCCTCTCACTTTGTCGGAACTAGACTTTTCATGGGTGAACTATATTTGAGCCACAATTACTAACCCCTAAACCCTAAACCTCTAAACCTTTAATACCTAATCCCTAAACCCTTAACCCCTAACCCAATTAACCTCCTAAACCCCTAAAACCCTAACCCATTTAACCCCCTAAACCCTAACCCTAATCCCTCGAAGGAAAAAGGGAGAAAATGGCTAACGGGTTGGGTCGGGTCGTGTGAGGGTGGCCATAGCAAAAATTCTAAGTTGTGACCGCCCGTGTTCCTTATGCACGTTTGTGCAATCCATTTTCCATTTTCTCCCTCATTCCATCATTCAGGTGGGTCAGGTCTTGACGTGTGAGGGTGCCACAAGAAACACATTCAAGTCGAATAGTGTGAGGGAGGTTGTATAAAAAATGCTAAGTTGTGACCGTCCATGTGCTTTGTACTACAATTTTGTGTGACCTGTTTGCCATTTTCTCCCTCGTGCCTTCGTTGTTCGGGTGGGTTGGGTCGAGTCGGGTCGTGTGATGGCACCCAAGGAAACGCGTTCGAGTCGGGTCAGGTTGGGTTATGTCCTACTGTGAGGGCGCTCATGGAAATGCAGTATAAAATAAAACATCTCCAACTTTTCAAAACTAAGTATGAAAAAAATGAACCATTACTTAGACTTCATTGCAAGCCAAGAAACCAAATTTATCAATGCAAGGATCTACAATCCCAGTTTTGTGTATTCTTCTCCATCTAACATTATAAGCATACTGGCCATTTACAAATGGAGTATGTTGACATAAATTGAAGATTAATTCCTTGATGTGATTTCATGATATGGCAATTTAGTACAAAAAAAATGGGAATATGACAGACTCAAGGTCAGCTCTGTAATGACAGATTTTATTTTTTTTCTTGATCTATTGATGGCAATTTTTTGTGGTGCATCAATTGTTTTTTTTTTCTTTTAAATAATTTTTTCCTAATTGGTATCTTGAGGACTCCTCTAGAGCTACTCTACATGTTGGTGGGTGGCAGGCTCTAGAATTATTATTATATCTTCTTTGTAAATGATAAGCACTCTTTTGTGGGCTAGCTTCTTGTGGGCACCTCATAGCCCTCTCACTTTTTCGGAACCATAATTTTCATGGGTGAACTATATTTGAGCCTCCATATTGTTCTAAGGCTCCATTTCATAGTCATGCTTATTTTTACCTCTATCCCAAAATATTCCTTTTGATATTTTTCCACATTTAGCCTTAATTTTTAATCAAGAGATATTTTCCTTCCACTTTGTGTTCAGTTACCTCCACCTTTCAAGATGAACTACTTGCTACAAATACAACTTTAGAATCATATATCCAATGGGGTTTGTCTATTAGGAAAGGTATTTTAGAAAATTCTTCCAAACCATTAAGTTTTTTTATGACTTTATATTTTTCTATCGAGCTTGAATCCTTAGCCACAATTCCAAACCCCTAACCCATTTAAACCCTTAAACATCTAAACCCCTAACCCATTTAACCCCTAAACCCTAGACCTCTAAACCCTTAACCCCTAACCCCTAAACCCTTAACCCTTAACCCATTTAATTTCCTAAACCCATAAATCCCTAACCCCTTAAACCTCTAAACCCTAACCCCTTAACCCCTTAAACCTCTAACCCCTTAACCCCTAACCCCTTAACCCCTAACCCCTTAAAACCTAATTCCCGAACCCTAACCCATTTAACCCCCTAAATCCTAACCCCATTAACCCCTAACCCCTAACCCCTATAATGTGTCCTCCATCATCAATGTCTGCAAAGTGAACGATCTCGGTCCAACGTGTTCGTCAAGTTATTCCTCTATCATTGACACATCTGCAACATCCTCTTCTTCACATGTCTCGGATTCTTCTTCTTCATCGCAATCTGCAGCTCCATCTTACTCAATTTACCAACCAAGTCAAAGAAGCTCTACTTCAATATTCTCCTCCAAGAATTTAAGTTCAACACGAATCTATGGGTGCTCTTCCTTCATACGCCTCAACCTGCACAAGGTCTGAAAAATCATTCCTTGAAATTCTTCCCAACTTGCCATGTCATGTTATGAAACTTTGACCCTGACCAATGTCTTTCCCCTGCCAATGTTTCACTGAAACCAACCAATATAATTTCCAAGATTCGATACCAATTGTAGCCTTGTCGTTGTATTCGGGTTGGGTCGAGTCGTGTGAGGGTGCCTAAGGAAACGCGTTCGGGCGAGTCGGGTGGTGTCATGTGAGGGTGCCCAAGGAAACATGTTCGGGTGGGTCAGTTAGGGTCATGTCGTGTCATGTGAGGACACCCAAGGAAACGCATTCGGGTGGGTCGGGTCGGATCGAGTCAGGTCAGGTCGTGCGAGGGCGCCCAGCAAAACGTGTTCAGATAGGTCACGGGGTCACGTCGTGTGAGGGAGGTCGTATCAAAAATTCTAAGTTGTGACCGCCCGTGTTCCTTATGCACATTCGTGCGACCCATTTTTCGTTTTCTCCCTTGTGACTTCATTCGGTCGGGTCAGTTCGTGCTGGGTGAGGGCACCCAAGGAAACGCGTTCGGTTCTGGTCGGGTCGGGTTGGGTCAGGATGTTGTATAAAAAATGTTAAGTTGACCGCCCGTGTGCCTTGTGGCGCACGTTTGTGTGACCAGTCTGCCTTTTTCTCCCTTGTGCCTTCGTTTGAGCAGGTCACGACGTAGGGTCATGTGAGGGCACCCAAGGAAATGCGTTTGGGTTGGGTCAGGTTGTGTCGTGTGAGGGAATCCAAGGAAATGCATTTGAGTTGGGTCGTGTGAGGGAGGCCATATAAAAAATGCTAATTTTGATTGCCCGTGTGTGTTGTGCATGTTCATGTGACCCATTTGTCATTTTCTCCCTGGAGCCTTCGTTAGGGCGGATCGGGTCAGGTCGGGTCATGTGAGGGCGCCAGAGGAAATTCATTCAGGTTGGGTCAGGTAGGGTCGTGAAATGTGAGGGTGCCCAAGAAAATGCGTTCGGGTTGAATCGAGTTGGGTCGTGTGAGGGCGGTCATATCAAAAATGCTAAGCTGTGACTGCTCGTGTGCCTTGTCCTAGCTCGTGTGACCCATTTTTTGTTACTCCCTTGTGCCTTCGTTTGGGTGGGAGTCATGCCATATGAGGGTGCCCAAGGAAACGCGCTTGGGTCAGGTCAGGCCGGGTCGCGTCGTGTGAGGGTGGTCATATAAAAAATTCTAATTTGTGACCACCCGTGTGCCTTATGCACATTCATGCGACTCGTTTTCCATTTGGCACTCCTTGGTGCCTTCGTTCGGGCAGGTTGGGTCGTGCCGTGTGAGGGCACCCAAGGAAACACGTTCGGGTCAGGTCGGGTGGTTGTGTGAGGGAGGCCATATAAAACATGCTAAGTTGTGACCACTCATGTCCCTTAATGTGCACGTTCATGCGACTCATTTGCCATTTTCTCCCTTGTGCCTTAGTTCGGGCAGGTCGGGTTGGGTCGTGTGTGTGGAAATTTGTAAGTTTTACATATTAAATAATTTATATACACCTTAATATCATATTTATTTATATTCAATTTTTAATTTAATACTATATATACTCTTCTTTTTAATATTATTATTTACATTTAATTTTTTATTTTAATTCCACTTCCTACCTCAAAAAAAGTTCACCATTCACCCCAACCTCCCTATTCCCGCTTGCTCTGGCTCTTACGGCACTGCCCAACTCGACCCAGAAATTGTCTACTTCTCGAATCATTGTTTCGAACACGTTGTCACTGTTCTGCACGCATACTCGGGTTGAACCTAACTCGACCCTACCTGACGCGCTAAGGAATCCAACTCGCCCTGAACCTGAATGTTGAACATGTTTTCCATGACTCGACCCTTCCATTTATTTGGCCGCATTGGAGAAGGGTGTGGAACAAATCCATGCTTTTACAGGCTTTGAGGTGTTGTATAATCAGGTGGAAGGAATTTTAGATGTCGGATTCTGCCAAGAAGGTTAGTTTCTTATACTATTTAAGGTTTTGGATTTTTTCTGATTTTCTCATGTATATTCTTGTTATTGATTTTTATTTTGTCACAACTATGAGTATAATAAATAGGTTGATGTTTGAATCACTCAAGTAGAATACAGTGTGAGGTATATATGTGTTTCCAAGGAAAATGGAAATAGAATCAAATTATCTCAATCCTGGACGAGCCAAGAAAATAAAAGAATGTTTTTTTTGGATGAGATAGTTGGAAGGGTATTCGGGTGAGGTATAAATGACATTACATGGGCGACCAACGTGCAAATATGACCACTTCAATTGCCTTTCGAGCATTAGGTGGAAACCCTAATCAAGGTTGAAAGTGGGGCTAAAGCAATCTAAAATGACCTTTTGCAGAGGTTTTGACCTAACCCGCCTACCACCTAAGATGAAACAGAACATGTCTTCTCATCAGAGATAGATCACGCCTCATTGGAACACCAACATGCCCATTAGAATCAAGTGAACCACGTCTCAGAATAAGTGTAACTAACCTACCTTCTTCCAGGTCTAAAGACTAGGATGCCTCCACTCACTCCATCTCCTAGTCTTTCAACAGTAATAAAAAGAAGCAAATATTGGGACCAGTGACAAATTGAGTGCTATTCTAGAAGAAAACCCCAAATAAATGGGGCTTAGCCATTTTAGAGCTAGTATAGAAGTTTATCTCATTAACCCAAGACTAGTTCATATCCTATTTTGGACCAGTCATAGTCCTAATCTAATAGTGTCCTCATAGCCAACTTGTCATAGGCCTAATATGGCTAGCTGAAATAAAGGTTGCTATATCATCATGACAACCATTCCCATTGAGAGACATTTCAATCACTCTTCCTTGTAGTGATATTCAATCATGACTAACAGGGGGGGGGGAGAGGGGGGGGGATCCATAGGCCCTCGTAGTCTCTTATTTCCTTTTAGTTAATTTTGCACAGACCCAAAGTTAATTTTTCTAGAATTCATGGTTAAATTGGGCACCTTACATGATGAATTATTAGCATAATCGATGGCTCTGGGGTTTCAGTATTTGTTGTCATAAATTGTATAGCATGCATAAGTTGATATTGTAGATGGCCAATACTTAAATTTCACAACAAGAATACTTCACATTTGGCATAGTTTCAAGAACTAGCATTCCCTTCATAAGCATTAGTTCATATTTCACTAAATATATGGGCATTTTTCATCTCACGAGGCTAATAAACTATTGGGTTTGTTGGACTTAAGAACCTCATAGCTTGCTCCCATTTCTACTTCAACGTGTGTCCATCCTTTGACAACATTGTGGACTAACAATGTTGAGTACTTTGTGATATTGGATTCTAAGAAGTTTTCTCTCCATTTACAACATTTGTATTGCATCTTCAAAAGTGAGTTGGTTTGATTGAGTGTTTTCATTTTAAGCTGAGACACTTTCACTTTGTATCAAACAATTAGGCTTAGGTTGACACAGGGATTCCCCCATAGACTAGTCTTTCCTTATCTTGAAGAGTGGAGAAAGACCACCATAGTGAAAACATATGGCTTTCTTGATATTACTTTTAACCTATCCTAGAAACATTTAGGGCTTTCCTTGTAGGTATATATTGCTTTTTTGGGGGTTTCGACGTTCTATATCCTATTGAAATTTCAGGTTAGGAACACCACAAACAAGGGAAAAGGTATGGGAATAAGGGCTTCACTCCTTTTCCTTTTTGATCTAGTGGTTGTTTTAAATTATCTACTCGAAACTAGCCTCTACCCTACTGCAACATTCCCTTAGCTTCACATTCCACAACAGATCCATGTTCAAGTTGGTGAGATTTGTGAAACAAAGGGACATCGACTGGGATAGGTACCCATAGTGGATGTAATCAGGATCATAACAATACAAAATCAGTATATACCATACTATTAATTCTTAATCCCATTATGTATGCCAAGGTCTCAAGTATTGGAAATATTTTATACCATACCCAACATTCTTAATCCCATTGTGTCTACCAAATTATATTTAAAGTCTCGAGTACTGGAATCTTCCTGTATATTTTAAGTAATAACCCATCACTTCATTAGTCTTAGAATTCAAATGTTTGGAAATATTTTATACCATACTCAACATTCTTAAGGTCATCTGTTTGGGTGTCTATGCATGAGAAACTTGCTCATGCTTCTGCATGTTTTGAACTATATGCATGTGATTTTCTTCTTTAATTGATGAAGATATTATTATATTATGTTATTACTTAGCTCTATTATTATCCTCACAGCTACCTTTATTTGGACATGCTACAACACTGAATCATCTATGTTCGATATTCTTATATGGTTTGAGAAAAGATGATTTTTTGTATCATTTCAGTATCATAGCATACTTGTCACTGGTGTGGTACGACAATGTCCACTTTTAGATCCAGATCGTTCAAAGTTTTGTATATGAAAATTTCTAGTCTACAAGTCTTCTATACATTTCGACTGTCAGATAATTATTTCTCTTGCCAGTCGTTTCCTGAGAAATTACTTGGAAATGTTATGTAATATCCCTCAAGTAACCATTGATTCAAAGAGATTTTCTAATTTTGGGTTTTCGACACTGCTTGTGATTATGGCTCTTAGATGTAGAGGCTTGGTGAGGCAAATTGATGATGCTTCTAATATATCCTAGTTTAAAAGATGACATCTCCCAAGAAATACATATGATTACATTCAAACTAATATCTTCTCAATAATGAAGATCATTCTAAAACAGAGTGTTTCTCAATTCTGCAGATGGATGCATAATAAAAAGGACAAAGTAGTCTGGAAATCATTCACGTTAGAACAATAGGATAAAATTTATTAATGTGCTTTCTATTAGGAAGAATTAAAACTCATGGTACAGTTAGAATGATAATATCATGGGACAATTATAATGTATCATGGATTTACTCCATGATACATCTGGAGTAAATCCAAATGTGAAAGCTGCAATGCCCCTTGTGCAAAGTCGTGACCTACTGTCATCTCAGGGAGAAGATAAGTTCCAGCCAAAAAATATGACCAAGGTATGCTTGGTTCGAAGCATGCTTGATGGAAATCTGTTTTTGGGTGTGATTATAATATTGGTCTTGGTTCGAAAGGTTTTTTCATTTTTCAACAAATTGTATTGTGTTTATTGTAGAGGGAAAGGCTTAGAGAGGAAAAAAAAATTAAGAGAGAGCAGGACAATGCACTAAGATGGAATCAGAAATTAATTCCAAAGGAGAAAAATATGGTGAGTATAACTGAGCTGGCAGTTTAGCAGTTCAGAAATTTGCAGTGTATGTTTGATCCAGGTTGAAAAGGAGCAACTCTATTTCCTGTGTGCATTAGACAACTTTAGATTCTAGACTGACTATTTATTTCCAAATTACAAAATACTTAGATTGAAAGAAAAAATTAGATGGAGGAAATTAGGAAGCTGAGAGAGGTTTCCAAATTCCTAGTTGCTAATGAGAAGGTTTCACTTTCAAAGAATCTAATGAAAGGGTTAGTGCAGTTGAATGATATTAGAGTTGTTTAAAATGTAGGCAACTACAGTTTGTTTAAATATTTTTTTTGGAATTTGGATAACTTTCATGTGATTTTTTTTATATTTACTTCACAACACCTTACTATAAATCAATATTTGTATTATCTGTAGATGTCATTTTATTTTTTTAGTTGATATTGATTGATGGAACGTGTTCTCTTGTAGGCATACCGGATTAATAGATTGGAGCTTTAAGCTTTTCAATACTTAATATGAAATTTATGCTTATATATATTACAACACCTGATTCATTATATATATAGTTATGCTTATATGCTTATATATATTACAGCAGACCTATTCTAAGCTCGTAATCATTCACAGTTAATGTCAAGCTATGCCTCCTTCCATCATTGCTAGGAACTTGCACTCCACAAGTTGCCTCAATCTTTTGCTTTCTAGCCATAAAAGCTAAAGGGGCCCCTTCAGCACCCCCATACTTCTACAATCTAGCAAGTGAAATTGGAAGTTCAAAATCATGCAAAAAATACACCTTTGCATCTTCTGATACAAGAGCGCCAATGTCAACAAGCTTTCCATCATCCTCGGTAGTTTCCATTGCCATGGATTTATCTGCTTTGGTTGTATCTGCCTCTTTGTTAGCATTAGTATTGTCTTCCACAACCTTCGCCTTTGTATCATAATAATTTTGAGATTGAGTCCAACCCCGAGTGAAAGGATCGTACCCTGCTTCACCTGCTTTAAGGTTAAGGTTTAGAGACTTGATCTTAGAATCATCTTGAAATTTTCAGCCTTGTTGTTCTTATTCATTTCTGATAGCATTATGGCTTTTGCATCCTTTCTTTTTCTATAAAAATAAAGGGCTTCTATTTCCTTCAATATCACTTTAATTATCTCAACTTCTGAATAATCATGCCTGCTCTCTGCCAGCTCCATCTCTCTTCTAATCATGTCCTTTTCGGCGAGTAAATATAATATTTGGGAATAAAGTAAATGCATGTTGTATTCTTAATTTTCCATTTGGGATGCATGTGGGAGGCGTTGCACTCAATCTTATTGGGTAACGAACGCGAGGACCGAAGCATGTGCAGCTCCATTGGAAACTGATATTTACCATTCACCTTCAATTTACCATTTCCTTACCCTACTAACTTGATTTGCATAGATCCTCAAGTTCTTGTATAATTGAATGGAACCTCTCACGTTTCTTATTACATACTCTTAGATCTACTTTGAATGGTTTCAATCTACTTGAAATTTCTAAAGATTGAGGGTATTTCGATGGTTATGTCATAGGAAAAAACGAGTATTGTACTTATGGAATTTACAAATATGTGGGTTGGATTTAATCAATGAAACTGATGCTATGTCTAATACAAGAGAGAGAATTTTAATAGTTAGACAAATGTTGGATGGTCCCTACACACTCATTTTCCTTCTTTAGAGGTTTATCAGACATTGCCCTCACAAGTTGAGTTTCTCAAGGTAGTACTTGCAATTGATATTATACCAATTTGTAGCTGAATATATTTTATCCAAGCCAAAGATAATCATAAACGCAACACACATGGGTGCCAAAGGTATGACTAGAGGCATTGCAACACTAAAGGTAAATCAAAGAAAACATTCATCATATAGGAAGGTTCCCATGCAATCACAAATAAATTCATGTTGATGCCAATAACAAGAAGCTCGTGGCATGAGATACCTTTGATCATTTTGGGTGAGTGGTTGGCCAAAATTTTAATATTCAACTAGCTTGCCATTATTTTTAGGGATTATTTTTATCCTGCACCAGGTTGTTTTCATTATGTGACATGAAAATATGTGGATCATAAAGAATGTCAACCACTCCAATGCATAAATAACAAGTGGAGTCAAAATAAGAATGAGCCTTGTTCATATTTATCTATCTGGAAATTATTGAGGTAGTTATTGCATAATTATAAAATCGAGACAAGCACAAACATATCAGCCTCAACAACCACATTTTTTGAAAATTATAAGAGATAAATTTGTGACATACATTTGGAAAGGAGCCTTTGATAATACCAAGTATCCATCAAAGGATACCATAGGAGGTACTTATATGATTGGATTAGGGATGTTTCATTAAAGGGGAGAAATCTGAATATCCATAATTGGAAGTCTTTCTAAGGGATCCTTTAATGTTGAGGTGTTGTCTCCACAGAGGAAATATTGCTACTTGAATATTTGGTAATAGGTAGAAGAATTTGGCTACATCAGTCCTTACTCCTCTATTATGTTATACCACTGTTACAGCAATGATAGTTCCCTAAAGGATCCATATAATGGAACCCGTCAGTTTCCTTTCATTCTAGATTCTCTTTGTCCCAACTTTTGCAACCTCAAATTTACCTCAGTGAGTAACTAGTTTATTCCTCACCCTCTGGAATTCCTATATGAAAGGCTTATAATTCAAAATTTCCCGAGCACGAAGAAGTGTTTGCCAATGGATCCCTATGATTAGAGATTATTTCCAAGTTCCATGCCACAATCGGTACAAAATTCATGGTTCCAATCATTATAGGCATTAACACAACCTACATTCCATTAGACTCCTAATATTCCTACAATTTCACTAAAATGATTTCATAATGGAAATATTGAAAATATTTTTGAAGTTGATATGAGTTCATCTTGCATAACTCCTTTGCAATCGTTTTAATATATATTTAATGAAAGGAAACATATTGGATCAACTTCAGTATTGGTTCATTATCCTATCAAGCTCGTCATCCATTGGCAAACACTTAACTGAGTTAGAGTTCGAGAAGATCTAAAATATACCTTATCTGAGCATAGTGAAGGGTCCATCTGGTATTTTTTCACTTAATTGAGTTAGAGTTCGAGAAGATCTAAAATATACCTTATCTGAGCATAGCGAAGGGTCCTTTTAGGCGGTAAGGTTAGAGGCTTGATCTCAGAAGCATTCTTGAAATTTTCAGAGGTTTGATCTTAGAGGCTTGATTCAAAGCACCCTTGTTCGGTAACAAACACGAGGATGGAAGCATTCAAGCATTCAAACCCTGAACAGAGACCCAATTCACATAAGCATATACACCCTACCTTCATTTAGATGGCCTGAAATGAGTACATTTTCCATGGAATGAAATCATAGAGGCAAGTGAACTAAGAGGAGCCCAACTCCCAACCGTGGACTAAAGTAATTGGTAAGAATATATAACTCATAAAAACATACATTTAGAAGAACAATTGATTCTTGAAGCAAACTTGCAAGGTATTAAATACAAAGAAGTGAAAATCTACTGAAACCAACAAGTATCCAAAGAAAAATTCACCTTTATGTTTATTCCAAATTTATACAACATTAAAAGGATTTTGGCTTACAAGAGACACAAAATTCAGAAGGGAAATCCAAGTATAATTTTGACTTCCAGCCAGAGATGTTGTTCTTGAACATTTGAGAAAGCACCCCAAAGGTTCGTACAATGACATGAATCTGGTTATCCTAGAAATGAAATTGAGGTCAAATATATTCCCAAATAAATTAGGGTGTTGATGGGTGAAATTGGATGGCATGTTAAGGTGTCTATGTCAATGCAATTACTATGGCAAAATTTTTCCAAAGAGAATTTGTAAGAGTGTCATTTTTTAGCATAGAATAACAAGAATATTTTTTTGCAGGTTGGAAGTTCAAGGTAAAGGAGAAGAGGGATTTAATAAAACCTCTACCATGGGCACAATAAAACTCAAATCAAGTTGGATAAGAGGAGTATGATTTTTATCTATTTATGGCCTATTCTTGAAATAAATATTCACCGATAGTGGTTTTGTATCTAGTGGAGAAGTAGTGTTGGAAGAAGTGGTGTAAGTTGTAACAAGTAACTACATCCCCTGAGCCCATCACTGGGTAAACACGTGCAAAGAATTTACCCAAAGGAGAAACTACGTGGAATCAGTAAATGGTATTGCAAAATTTGAAAGCAACCTTATATTGGCTCATATAACACCCTTTTGAAGAAGGATACAGTTGCATTTGGGAGGTTGTTGGAATTGGTTTGTTCCATTTGGATTATGACTGGTGTGTCTATAATTTCAATGATTGGGTTAGACTGATAAGACCGATATGCCATTGGTGAAATTGATAGTGTTAGATAACGTTGCAGAGCTCAGAGCTCAAAAAAACAATTTTTAGCTATATAAAATCATTGTCTCGTGCTTTTAAGTCTCCTAACTTTCCATGATTTGTGCTGACTGACTGACCCAATTTTTTAGTGAGTGTGACGGAATAGTTTGGGTTTCCATAGTATGTTGAGTTTTTTTACAATTTTGAATGCCATTTGAGATTGAACCTTGGGTTTATTCACTATAAAGTGTGCATGCTCTTTTGTTTGAGTGACAAGATAAAAAATCCCCACCTGCAAGCTTCTCATCTATGCTAGTTTTTATTTTTTTAATTAAATTTACCATTAGAGGTCAGGTGTTTGGTTGTCTATTTTCTGGCAACCTATTTTAGTCATTAGGACTTCGGAGACATTTTTGTAATCTTCTCCACTTTACCCTTCATCATCCATTGAATAGTTAAAGATGTGATATTAGCTCAAAATAATTCAACACAAGTAATGGTATTTCATTTTGTTTCTTTTCTAATTATAACATATCTGAATTTGTCATTTGCAGTATAGGTTTACATTCTGTTTTCATCACTGTCTTGTAGAGTACAAAATCCAAAGTATCAAGTTTTTAGTGGTTGATCAGTAGCCAAATTTTTCATGACTCCCTAATGTTTTTTTTTCCATCTACCATTTTGGTCGTCGGAATTTTGACGATGGCTTCCATCGGAAATGCGACTAGAGTTTTAAAATGTCGGACTTGAGACTATCTATTCAAACCATCATAATATGACAAGAGCTTCAAAACATCAATCTTGCGACACACTCTTCGATCCGTCGTAACTGCGACGAGAGCTTCCAACCGTCAGAATAGTGACGAACGCCTCATAACGTTGGAATAGTGACTAACTATCCAAAACGTCAGAATTGCGACAAATGCTTCAAACCGTTGGAATAGCAATGACAACATGGAAACTTCTGAAGTGAGAAGAAAACTTGGTAACATCGAAAGAGCAACAAAATCTTGGAAATGTCAGAAGAGTGACGATGATTGGAAATGTCAGAATTGTGACACATCCAAAAAAATGTCAAAATTAATGTCGCTCTACCGACAGTTATTAGAAGTGTCTGAATTGCGATGGGACAGGAAACGAAATTTTTCCCCACCTCAAAGTTTCACTCTTGGGATTCCTATGTGTCACAAGAGTGAGATTTTGGTCATCGGAAATTGGGTCAAATGTGCTAGTGATACCAATCAGTCCTGGTAGCCCCTTCCTGTTCAGCACTTGCATCTTCTTATGAAACCTCTAGATGTTGGATTCCAGATTTTGACATTTATTTTCCAGTTGTAGCATTAGGTTCCTTTTGGTATGCATCCTCTTTACTTCCAAAATAATTTATTTCTTGTCTTGAATCCCAAACTTCTCTAATTCTTCTCTCTTTTTGGAATTCAAGGTTTTGATGATGGTTGTTGCTTCCCCAGTTTTTTGTCCTAAATTTGTTTTGATTTCCTTCATTTCTTCTTTGGACCTCTGTATTAATTCTTGTTTTTAAAAAATAATATGAATTGAAGGCGATATATCAATCATGGCTTCATTTTCCTCTATCCATATACTTTTATTTGCTTATGCTATAGTTTTTGCCATTGCTAATTCACTTTGTAAATGTTGAACTTGTAGAGTGAGCTAGTGAGCTTTCTATAATTCTACAACATAAGAAGTGTCTATTTTTAATTTCTTCTCTTACAGTGTTTTGAGTTGATATTTTAACCTAGAAATTTCTATTCCTTGAATGGACAGATCGTCCATGGCTTTAACTAGTTCACATGCACGATCTGATGTCTGTGCTAGTGATGAAGTTGAAGTAGATTCCCCTAAGGTTGTGACCACTAAAATTGGGACTGTTGTGAGTGGAACTATGGCCATTTGTGATTCCTCTTCTTTTATTCTAATAAGTTTCTCCAACTCCACTTCCATGTCTCGGATCCGGTTGTTCTACTCAATTATAATCTTGAACGTGTCCTCTTTTTCCTTTTCCATCTCTCCTACTTCCTTAGCCTGTGGATCCTCTGTAGTGGGCAGCTTAAGTTGCTTCTTCAATTTTTCAATATCATCATTTTTCATTTTCAAAATTTCTTCTGCTACCTTTACATCACTAGGATTATATCCCAGTTTAATTACAAGGTCTTCCAATGACCTGATCTTGGTATCCTTGGCTAAGTATGAAATCCTTTCCAACTTGAGTTATGTCTATGTGTTGTTTAACGATACCTGCAATATGGAATTTGACATGGTAGCATTATTTAGATTAGAATACATCATCTCACTGGTTTGATTATGCATGTCCATTTGGTCAAGTGGTTGAACTTGTTGTGAATCAAATGGAAATACATGTTCTTTGTAATCTGTTGGTGTCCTTGGGTTTGCCACTTTTGCCTCAAGGAATGAAATTTTAATTTTTCATTTCTCTATGTCAAAGGTCGATAAGATCATGTGCTATGATGTGGTTGTCTACTTCCATAATTTTGTGTATTTTGTGGCTTTAAGAATTTCATTCCTATGTTTGATTTCCTTGTACTGGGAAAAAATATTAGGTTCATTAGTGTCTTGAGACAAGTCTATTGTTTTTGTTGTCTCTGGAGGATCTTTGGATGTTGATGAAGAAGGAGATCCTACGAATATGTCATCCTCCCTTGTAGAAATAGAGGACCCGTAAAATCTATTGTTTCCTGCTCTTTATTCTCCTGCTGAAAAACTAGTGCAGAGTTGGTCTTCTATTTTTTCTTATATATCAGGAATTCCTTAGCTCTAATCTTTGTCACTAGGGAATATTCTTCTTCCCTTATCCTTTTCTGCTACTTTTCTTGAGGTGTAGGATTTTGAGAGGTGGTTGTTGATATGAATTTTTCTTTGGCCTCCTGCAATGTGTTCTCCTCCAATTATTTTTGGTTCATGTATTTCTCTATCTTTGGTCGAGGAGTGTGTGTGTACAGAGTGGTCCTTTTTTCCACCCTAAGCTTTGAAATTAGGCCGAAAGGGTCATAATACCAGGTAAATATCAACTTGAAATTCATTTCCTTCAACATAAAATCTACTTCCTTACTTTCTATTCTGGTATTGCACACAAATGGTCCAACCTCTATTTTGATTTTAACCTATGCCTTCTACTTAGCTGCTAAAAAATGCAAGTCATCCATATGAATCATTTATCTATTGTACTCTAATGAGAACAATCTCATGGGAGCAAATTTTGGAAGCTTATAGGGTGGCATTTCACACCCATATATTCTAATCTTTGTGTAATTATGGTATAAATACTAGTC
The DNA here is from genome assembly GCA_034641835.2 of Pinus albicaulis. NCBI lineage: Eukaryota > Viridiplantae > Streptophyta > Pinopsida > Pinales > Pinaceae > Pinus > Pinus albicaulis. The sequence goes on from CM076575.1 coordinate 836,605,314, forward strand.
ACATGTCTTCATCTAGTGACTAAGATGCAATATTTTTTGAATATATTCTCCTATATTATGCTCCAGACCACTATTTAGTAGACAACTAACTATATAAAAAATTGATCAAATTAGTCTACAAAGGTAAATTATGTGGAATTTTTCCTCACCAAGGAGGTCCAATAGATCACTGACTGTGAATTATGATGCTCATCCATTTTCTGCAAAGAAAAAGGAAGCTTATTTTCTTGGTGATACATGAACCAATAAAATAAAACAATAGAGTATTTGAAAGCTCCCTCTATGGGAGATTTCACGAATTGGTCATGCATTGCATCTACAATAAACTCATTGTAATTAAAAATAATAGTTTTCTCATGAGTGGTAAAAATTGACAAGAAGCTAACAATGGCCTCATCAACCCACTAATTAGAGTGGTAACCAAGTATATATGAGATGATGGTGATTATCTATCTAGTTACCTCAGGAAACATATAAGATGAGTAGGGAGGGTTTTCTTTGGGTAATTGAGCATCTTCAAGGAGAAAGATTTCAAAGATCTTGGCTTTCTGTGGGAAGGTCAAATTTTTGGAGAGCTCTGTGAGAGAGTCTACTAATAATGGCTATGTGGATTTTGGATTTTTCACTTGGAGAATTTTTGAAATGGCTTCAACTATAATGGTGAGGAAAAATTCACCATTTCAGCTAACAATGGTCCTTTGGGAGGGTACATAGCCTATTTGACACCAGGAGATCATCGCAGGGAAATAATGAGTCTATGGGAATATGAATTGGGGCAGGGAAGAATCCCATAGGCCCAATTAATCACTTTGGTCTAATAATTTCTACTTCAACCAACTGTGAAGTTCAAACAAGTCAAATTCACAGATAGTCTCAAAAATATTACACCGTAGGTCGACTAAAGGTAAGTGATCTGGGTTAATGGGAGAGGGTATCATTGGATTCTCTTCAGGATTCTTGCCTTTGTTCCTGATGGATTTTCCTTTAGGGGCCATTATCAAATATAAGAGAGAAGTAGAGGGATGGATACTCTAATATTACCTAGAAATGGAAGCTAACTATTGGATTTTGAAGTGGGGTCGCTGATGGTGATCTGATCACTGTAGCTGGGCTATTAACTAGTCACTGTGACAGTGTGGAGGAGTGTAATATTTGGTTGGTCATGTAAAAAGTGTGAAGAAAATAATTTTATGGCTTCATAGTGTTTAATAGAGCAATATCGAATTACCGTTATGATTTTTACCATTAGTCGGGAGCAGGTCTGTTGTGGCGGGAGCGGGAAGAAATTTATTGTTTTAACGGTTTGCTGAAGTGGGGAAGGGAGTGCTAGATGGAATATTTCTATTGGGAGTGAATATATTATCGTGAAAATTTTAACGGGAGGGATGTTGCGGGAGTGGGGTTCACGATGCTCAGTTGGCGGATGGTGAGTGGAGGAGGGTGAGTCGAGGTGGGAGGAGTGATGGTGGGTTCGGGAAATCTCTCGTGGTGAATGGGAATTGGTGTGGGAGTGAGAGGTCAATGATGGATGACTTTTCAGGGTGGGGGGGGGGGGCGGGGGGGGGGAGTGAGATGAGAGAAAAGGAAGGGGTGGGGTGCAATGTCCTGTGGGGACGACACGTAGAGTGACAGGTCCATCCATTTCAGACCCCCCCTACGGGCAAAGTGTTAAGGATTCCAAGGGGGGGGGAACACTCCCTTGTCATTGATCCAAGTGAGGGAAGATATCGACCATTGATTTTTATCATACGGTAGAAACATTACATAGAACCTTTATATCAAACATTATTACATGTGATAAATCACAATTAATTTCTATGATTAAACTTAATCTAATACAAACTTAATAACATTCTAATGCCACTTATTTACTCAGTAATGTTGCATTTGAATTTGAAAGGAATTTTCAACTCTTTCTTTTTCAGTTAAACATGATTAAATGGTGTGATTAAATTCACTAACTTAGCTAAATCCCAGTTAAATTGTGTGATTGATTTATTCATTATCCCAATGTATTTTATTTCAGCCAAATCACATTTAAACAATGTGATTAGACTAGTTATATCTACCTATCCTATTTACAATGTGGCATTTTGGCTAGTAGCACATTTATTAAAAATTTCAAAGTACTAACTGATGCATTTTATTTCTTGAGTGGCATTTATGTTTGCTCACTCCTATACATTTTTTGGGGTTTCTTCAATTTTTTTTATTTTTTATTCAATTTTTCTCTTTTTTACATATTCATTTTTTATAACCTCTTTTCATTTCTTTATATACATTTTTTTTTTGTAAATCATTTGCAGAATACAATATTATTTACAATTTCATGAACTGAAAGTAAAAAAACAATCATCAATTGAACCTATGAATCATAGGACCCTAACAGATCCCATTTTAAGCTCATAAAATCTTCCTTGGCTTTGTTGTTGTAGTACCTTTCTAACAAGTATTTATTTCTGAAGAGTCTTTTGAATTCATGTAAACTCAACTCCTCTATCCTAATGTCTTTGACCCGTTTTACATCTTCCCACCAGATATCTTCTTTCCCTTTGAGGCTGAAGATAGTTATTATGGCCTTCATATTCTCTGTGTACTCTTTAAGTTCAAATAACTTATTCATGCCAAGTAACCAAGCCTCTGCATCCTCAGTATTATTCAAATATCCATCAAAATTAGGTGTCTTCACTTTCTTAAAATCATCTAGAAAGTATCCCATTTCACTCCTCCTATAAGGGTGATAAAGATGATGATCATAGTGTTTGTCAAAACCAAAACTAGAATAGTACTTGTGTCCATCACCTATCATATTTGGAGTATCCAAGAATCTACTGTCTATCATCATGTCATCTCTCTCTTACTTATAAATAGCATGGGACCGACGTCCATATGCCTCATTAGTCCCATCCTCCTGTCCATAGCTGATTTGGAATGGCCCCTTTCTCTACAATTCTGACAAACTCTGAATAATTACTACATTGACTTCTACTTATTTCCCATGTACTTGCATGATTCTGTCATTATCTGATTTGCAACTCCTTACTTCTTCCTTTAAACTCCTCAATGTGTCTGGTAAGTCAGAAGAGTGTCCAATACTACGCTACTCATCTGATTCATAGGGAGAATATATGTATTCTATCATCTTGTTAGTCATCTTGATCTCTTCCTACAAGGCTAGCTAAACAAAATAAAAAACAAACCAACGTACCTCAGTATAATTTAGGGAGTATATATCATCTGCAAGACCGACCAGATTAGCATAATACACACACACACACACACACACACACACACACACACATATAATCAAGTCAACATATAATCATCATTACAACCATTGTCCAGTTACCATGCATGATGACACAACCATAAAACCAACTACACACAATGTATGCACAATAACATATGTATGACATGCATGCATACAAAGTACACAAAATAATTTTCATGCATATCCAGTGCATAACCAGCATAAGCTCATGATAAACACCTCCAACAACAATCCCATTAACTTTCACATGGCAACACCACTGCAACCATAACCAACACCATGCATACATGGCCAATACATATACCACAAACATAACAACACATATGCAACAGACATGAATGCATGACCAACACACCTCACATCCAGTCCAAGGGGTGAACCTTGCTCTGACACCACTTTGTAACACCCTCCTCCCACAACTATCCAAGTAACCTACCAATTGGGGTAAACATGTGATGAGATGCTACTATGATATGATTCAAATCCCCATGTACAATTAATGAAGTGGAACTGACACAACACAACCAATATGACCTTCTACACATTCTACAAAACCTCTAGGAGCTAACCCACCCTTCTAGGTGACCAAGCCTTGATGGAACTCAAAATTTCAATGAATTAAACCCCCAATCTCTCCCTTGCCAAGGCCTCCATGCGACTGACAACCCCACTCCCACTCGCTCCCATAAGCCTGCCTGAGTGTGACTATAGCCTTTTTATTCTAGTGCTATGCTAGTGAATCACATATTTAAGGGTAAATTCCAGGCCCCTAGGACCCAATCACTGGCTAGAACTTCATGAAATTTACAGAAGTGAAAAATAACATAGAGACAATGATGCCAATGCAAATTCTTGAACAAACACTTGACTAGACCCCTACTATCCATCACAAGAATTTCATCAAACCTGTCATAAATATTCACTCTACATGTCATAATAACATATCTGAGCATAGGGGTCTTATACTTACCTTAAAATTACTCAGAAGCATTGATGCCTTATCACATTAGCTGCATTATCATCTATTAGGTCATATATTCATTTCTCATTCATTTACAAAGAAAAACATGATGAGAACCATACATTTTCAATGTCATAAAACACATTCATAGCCAACATATAAACAACAGAAATAATGAGATTACAATATCCATAAATGCCACATATCAACAAGTGCATTTACACATAAGATACCAAGGAAAAGAAATCTTATTAATGAATGCAAAATCCAACCTGGTATGGGACTACCTCATTCCACCTTACCATAGATTGGCTGAGCCAAATCTCTCTTCATACAATCACTCTCATTCCATATTCCAAGCATGAAAGTGGGACTCAAAACCAAAAGAATCAACCAAGGATTCCCAAGGCTAAACCACCTCACCCTCATCAATAGAACCATGTTTTACCGCAATCATCACTAGATCACTAGGTCATAAACAAGCATGGATCCCACCGGATTTCACCACCTACACCATAAGGAATTTTCCTGTCTCCTTGTCTCTAATATTTATTGCAATCCAGTGTTTTATCAAGGGATCACTAGGCCATTATCATGACACCACCCTCCAGCCTTTACCGTATATTTTGTCATTCACTGGAAATGATTCCAATTCCTAATAAAGGGAAACCACCTATAGGATTTACTGTGTATCCCATAATTCACCGGTCAAGGATTCTTAGGCCCATCGAGGCACAAAATACATGGCTTTACCGCAACCCACAGTTTGGTTCAAGGGTCACTAGGTCAATGGCTTTACCACAATCCACAGTCCAGTTCATGGATCACTAGGCCATGTGTTCTTTCATTTAGAGATCCACCTCATTTTGTTTCAAATCGATCCAGAAATCTAGCTCAACCAAAACATGAGAACCCCATCACACCATGGCTATCAAGAAATGGCAAAGCAAACTTGAATAACATTGTCACACTTGGAAAAATCCATTCCAATGATAATACGATAACCAATAACACACATGCATAACCATGCATGCCAAATCTACCAAGGAAATTACACATGCAAATCGATACTTGTAAGTAAACCCGATGTAGTTGCTTGATCCTGCTCTTTCTTGCTTGATCTTTGATTCCTCTATGCCTTTTTTTCCTTTCTTGATCCAATGCTAAAGTGCTCCAAGCAAACTCTAATTTTCCAAGAGTGTGAGAGAGAGAATAGAGAGAGAGATCCAAAATTGAACCTACAAAAGTTTGTGAACTCATCCTTAGCAACCTTTTTATTAATGTGGCCTCTATTTTCTTCATTTTCCATTATTTTCCTTCATTTTACTCCTCACATGCAACATGTGACCTTTCACCTTCGTTTTCTCCTAATTTCCATTATTTTCATAAATAAATTGCCAAAAAATCCATTTTGCCTTTCTGAAGCCTTTGCCATTGCGTTTGCCAATTTCCTTAGACACAATAATTGAAATGAACACCCACACTATGATTTTTTTTCCCAACGTTAAACTTGGAATAAGTGTCGCATAACCGTGGTTATTATTTTTCCTTTATTAACTTTTAATACATAGAATTTTCACCAAGGTTGTTAGATTCATCCGTTATGGCCACCAATTCAGTGCTTGTGTTTTTTTGTGAAATTCACTTCCAAATGTGGCCAACTATTGTGATCATCATGCTTTTTATCAAACTTTTTCAATTTTTTTATAAATTCACTTCCAAATGTGGCCAACTATTGTGATCATCATGCTTTTTATCAAACTTTTTCAATTTTTTTATGGTCGTCAATGCTTAAAAATCTCACCTTGCGCAATATTTACTGGAAAAAATTGTTTAATGTGCAATAAGTTCTGAGCTCCAGGGCTACAATGAGATCAAGTTTCTTCACTTTAGCGTCCATAATAGATCCCAATTCCCTCCTTATCCCCAAATTTTAATTGTGTGGGGGTACTTGTGTTGAATTTTATTGCGCACAAATCAATGCGCCTAAACTTCGCACAATCACAACTTTGTAAGGACTAGCACTCGTGGTGACATATAAAACGATGAATGAAAAATGTGTGAAAGTGTTGTGCAGAGATGCGGAGGGAGTATATTTGGTTGATTGAACTCCCCAGATATCTTTCGAATGTGCCTCGAGTGGAACGTCCTCCAAAAGCATTCAATTTTCGATGGAAATTATGAAGAAAATAGGAGAAAAACTATACAACTCTAACTTTTACTTTGTACATAATTCCTAAAATATACTTGAAATCATTCCTCAAAATAGAATTGTCGTGAAAATCAATTTATTCGAGAATACGATAATGGAATCTAGGGAAAAAATTCATGCGGCTAAGACTTCAACAGGGCTTGAACTGGCCTTTAGCATGGTCAGATTTGTTTTTTCAGTGATATCTGTTGACGAAACCTTCTAGATCTCAATAGTCGCTAGTGAACTAAATTATTTTAATTTTATATTTTTTTCATAAGACAAAAGTAAATATGTAAACATGTGTTTTAATTAACTAATGAAACTCTCCATGTTTTTCATTTTGCAAGCTCATGAATGAGCGCAGCTCAGTGTGTCTTTATTATCAACGATTATATATATATATATATATATATATATATATATATATATATTTATTTTTATTTTTATTTTTTTAGCCAAAGTAATTCCCTAGGGAATCTAACACTATTTTTTTATAAGTTTTTATGTATTGTAACACTGAAAACTGCAAAAGAAAAAAAAAATTCAGTATATCGCCATATTTTTTTTTTTATTTACATCATATGAGAAACATGAGAAAGAAATTAAAATTTTTGGATCTGTGCATTGTTTGAGGGGTGGTGTGGTGCCTTTGCGGGCCTTGGGAAGGGCAAATGTTAGTGTTTAATAAATAGGAATGCCCACTAGATTACTTCCTGTGAATAGCTGGCCGAGACAAATGGGGTTCATCTTCTGCACGCTAGTAAGGTCACTTCAACAGTGAAAAGACATAAATTTAAAGGATTAACTAGAGAATAAAATACGACATTCACAATAGCATAATGAAAAACCCTAATCTATCCATTCATCCAGAAATGAAGCCCTAAATTAATATAGCAAACAAACATTCCTAAATATTAATAAATCATTAGAAATTACTTCACTGTCATTTCGTTTGAAGATGTTCCTGAGATGTTGTTGCTCCCGCTCCTTCTACCAAACAATTTTTTTTTCCTCCCAACATATATGTAATCAACTTGTATAATTCTTATATCTAGAAGATGAGTTTTCTGGCCCCTGTGCCCCAAACTCCAAGAACAATCAAGCTCAATCTTTCACTATGTCTATGGATCTGTTGGGAATTTATCTTCTATCTTCGTAATAATCTCAAAAATAACTCCTTCCTTATTATGGCCTCCTCAACTCCCTTATATGCTTAAATGCACCATCTCCCAACCTATTTATTGTCAATCTCCTCCCTTCCACCGTCTCCTAATTCCTTTTTTTGTCACTCTCCTACCTTCTCGATCCTTCTTTTCCTTTTGGTTAGAGGCGGTTATATTCATATTTGAAATGAAGTGTTGAAATCATTTATTTATTTAGTTTAGGAGTTAATAATATATTATCTTATTTAATTTTCAATTTAATTAATTTTCTTTATTTATAAATTTAAACTAATCACTTGATTTTAACACTTAAATAAATTATTTAATTTACATTAATTAAATCAAATTATAAATTTAATAAATCTATATATATATATTTGAAATATATATATATATATATATATATATATATATATAATTAAAGGATTAGTCATACATATATAGGTATATAAGGGTGGTACACATATTAAGGACCCCACTCGATATATTTATTATATTCTGGTGAGTTAGGAATTTACTTCGATAATCGATTCATTAACCTAAACATAGACATTTTGCAATATTAGCCAGTATGTATACTAGTGAAATAGATGTGGTTCATGCATATGTAGCTATCATATGGATGCCTCATATGAATGCTAATATTCACATTTTTTTTGTAATTGTAGGTGGGTCATTACATAGCGTTGGGACAGTTCTGCAATGTTTACCATCATGTCGTTGATGCACGACACTAAAATTATAGTGGCACTAAAAAAAATGATGATGTTTGAGAAACAACAAAGTCTATCACGGTGCGAGCGCAAGAAGAAACAAGTTTCAAGCTTTAAATGCTCGACAAAAGCTTATAATAAATTTCTTAGTTTAATTTTAGTTTGATATTGTGAATTCAATGTGGCGGTCTCCAAGAACATTTGATGTTCTTGCTAACATTGTATAGATTCCTTTTAGTGTCTTCTGTTCACATTCTTGCATCTCTAGTAATTTGTTGATGCTTCTAATTTATCTACAATATACCAAAAACTACCACTTGTGAACATGCGTTGAAAACCTGTCACAGACATGAAAAACATGTTGTAGTTGTGGAGTCATAGAAAATGAGATCCATGGAGATAATGGTGAGAGGATAATTGTTAGGTCCTTATAATACTAGTTTATCCCCATATTGCTATTGTTAGTATAGCCCCCTTATTGTTATTGTTTTGTCCATGTAGTCCCTGTATTGTTATTATTGTGCCCCATAGAAACCCACTATTGTTATTGTTGTGTCATTACATTGTTATTGTTATGTCAGCTAGAATTATATTGTGACCCATTAGACTCCTATGTATATAAAGGAGGTTTTGTCATTTGTATCATCTAATAATTGTTCATCTATGTAATGTAAAGGAGGTTTCCCCCTCTAAGTGGTTGATTTCTAAGTCATTGATCTCTCTTTTCTTCTATTTTGTGAGTTGATTTCATAACAATAATGATGTTAGCATTGTAGATGATGGTAAAGAGTGAGTTTACAGTGGTTTTGAAGCCCTTCATCTTTTTAACAACACATTTACATACCCTCGTGGTGCAAATCAAAGAATGAAGGTGCTAAAATATAGGTGAAAGACACACTGAAGATGATTTTATTTTTGTGTTGGTTTATTAGGTGTGGAAAGAGGTACTTAGTTTATAGGAGCATATGAGAAGAGTGTGGATTGCTTCCTCTGTATAGATCAACAAAAAATAACTTTCCCATAACATTAATCTAAAATTAACTTATTAAAACATAAACATATGTAGGGACATGTGATGGTGACAGAATTTCCCTCGCATGCATATCTAGATCAAACCACCAGGATGGTAAATCCTAATGCTAGAAAATTTCCAGAACCGGTAATCTAATAACTCAACTCCACACAATATAATACTAGAGAATATAGAATATTGGAAAATGAATAGCACACGAAAATATGATGGATTATTGGACATATATTGAATTCTAAAGGAAAACTTGGATCAGATAAGGATATGTAATACATAAATTAATGTTGTCATTGGAAGCCCTAAGGCACTACTTTTTATACTTTCAACTTCCAACCGGTTCTAGAACCATTGTAACTCGCCCTATCTCACTTAAAAGGAGCATCCTGTCCTCTATCTCAAACCTTAGAACTTCCCAAATTGATAATGTCGGTGACTGATCTAGTTCATGGTAGGGTTGGAGTTAAAAATGATTGAAAGCACTCATATATTTCACACAAAGGTCTATGTTTTAAACACACACACAAAATTTACATTCATAGATTACTCTAATAAATAGAGTTTCTCAGATCTAACTTATTCCTAACTTAGAAGGAGAGGTTAAGAGAATTTCTCAACCATCACAAATCAACATCTCAAATATAAGATGTAAGCATTAACTCCAAGTTCACCTCTTAATGCTTACATTACATAAATTTATTGAAACCTCCCATAAACAAAACAAAAAACACAATTATTCTTTAACTGGCTTACAAATTATCAGTATAGGCTCCATCAAGTTGCCTCATAACCCTCGTAAAGGTGTAGTCGGCAAGTCAGATTCCTGAGTTTGAATCTTGAATTCTTGAATCTAGGACCTCCTGAAGTCAATTATCAGACAACATCCCAAGCCATCACATAACCTCATTATAAGATGTTGAAAATGCAGCAAGATGATGGAGCTTAGTGAAATGAAGTCGCCTTCACTAAGTGGGCCTGCAGGCAAATTCTGGCGCAAAGTCTATTTTTAGACTATGTCTATTTTTAGACATATGGAGCATGGTCTAGGGGTTGCAGTATGTTATTCTTGGAGTATTGGTCATGTTGGTAAAAATAGATGGACCTCTATTTTTTGACCTATAGGTCGATGTCTATTTTTAGACTGCCTATCCTAAAAATAGGAAAGTCAAATATTATTTACCCTTAATAATATTTGGACTATAAACTTCAGTTTACTCTCTTGGAGCACTTCAGTTTGAGCCTTGGAAGTGGCTCATGCATCTGACAGAGGAATTACGCTATTCCCAAGGGTTTGATGGCATCATGCATGGTTGACTTCAGTTAGGACTTCAGTGGCAGAAGTTTGGTGGAGTTAATGAGACGGCTAGTGGAGTTGTGTTCTGTTTATTTTAGTTGAACTAGTTGAGATTAGTTTAACTAGCTAATCAATTAGTTATGAGTGGAGTGAATTAAATATTATTCAATTCATTAATTAGTAACTCATTATTCAACTCAAGAACACATCAGTTCACTACAGTGCATGGACAGTTCAGTGGAGACCAGTGAAAGAGGTAGATGAAAGGGTGGAGTTAGCTATCAGTGGCGACATCGGTTGTGCATGAGATTTGCACCACACTTGGAGGAATTGCCCATGATGATTGCGCTGTCAAGCCAAGGAGATTCGAACCTTGGATCTCTATTTAGACGAGCCATGATTGTGCGGATAGAGGCAAGGCAATTAGTGGATGTGTTTTGAACCTGTGACTTGTTCAAAACCAAGCTAGTTTGTGTGTAACTTCATGAGATAGTACTGAGTACTTGTGAGGAGTATTGTACTAAGTTTGTTACATGTTTTCTCCATTATAATATACACAATTGCTGCGGGGTTTTCGGCTATAAGCTTTCCCCATACATACTGTGTAATGTGTGTGATGTTTTTATGATCTTTTGATCGCATACCGCTTGTTTTATTTCCGCATGTGTGATGATCTGAGTGGAAGAGATTATGTGTTGCATATAAATTCGAATTGTATGTGATCAGGATAGTCTCGGTGGATAATTAATCATTATTCAGCAAATTTCTACATAAGACCACTCCCACATCTTCAATGAATGTGGGATCCTTTCCTAGATCCGCAACTTCCATACTATCCAAAAAACCATCCATGTTGAGCCTTTTCACCAAACTGTAATTTTTCTAACTTAGAGCTTAAGAGGTCCAAATTCTTCATTGAATTCATCATCAGAATTCAATCAATATTCATGTGGCTATATTTGTTGATTCTTTCCATTTTAACATATCACAGGCATGACTTCTGCAATTCCACGTTGTATTCCCAATTTTCTTGCAATAGTAGCATTCAACTTCACTTTTGTTTGCATTTTTCTTTCTCATCCTTGTCATTGTAAACAATGCATTTTATATTTGAGAGTTCTCTTCAGTATCCTTTGTTTTTATTCTCTTTTCCGCTGCCAAAAGTGTTGCAATTGTCTCATCCAATTTTTGTGAAGCCATTTGACTCAATGTGAAGATAAAATTACTATAATTTGAATGAAGAGTATTTAGTAATATTATTTTAGAATATTCATCGTCCACCTTGGCACCTGATTTAGCTAATTTGCTTAAAAGAAACATTAAAATATTTACATGACTAGACATGGATGTCTCCTCATTCATTTTAACTCTAAATAATTACAAATTTATGGAAAATTTTACATTTGTACATTTTACACCAAATAATTGAGTCAAATGTTCCCATATTTCCTTAGATGGTTTAATGAGATCTACAAGATGTAATTTTTAATCTGAAAGAGAAATTCCAATAATAGACTTAGCTTTGTCATCTCTATTTTTCCATTCAATTAACTATTTGGCATCTGTAGGTGCCATTTTTGAACCATTTACTATGTCCCACAAATTTTTGTTCATTAATTGCATTTGAATTTTTACTTTCCATGAGGGAAAATTTAAGCCACTAATTTTTTATAAAACCATGAATTCCATGATTAAAGAAGAAATTCAAAATACTTTTTAAACTTCAGCACCGTTGTACCTTTCTGAAATTAAAATAAATTACTTCGACTGCTTTGTGAAAATCACATGCCACTTTCCCATGCATCCATCCCCTCCTCTAACAACAAATATGCCACACATTTATTTTCACTTCGGTAACAAACCACACCACACAACTCTGCAACAATCAGCTACACATTCCCTTCACATTAGAGTACATAGTTCTCCACGACATCATTCTAATCTACCATTGCACTGATCCTCTTCTCACAACGTGATCTGAATGTGATTGATTATGTGCTGAGGTAGTTTTGATTAGTTTTACATTAAGTGAATTGATCGTTAACTGATGAATGATTAATGTGGAAGACTGAAGGAAATCATTTACGGCTTAAAACAACAACAAATTAAGAATGAAAACACAACAAAGAACAAAGAGAAGGAACAACAAACATTGATTACGGAGTTCATCCCTAGTGGACTACATCTCCAAGCCCGCTTTTAAGATGGGCGTCCACTTTATTAGGATTGATCCAAATAAGCATTTACACAGAAAAACGCCAGTGGTCACTGAAAACAAGAATATCTCACTCTTATCTTTCTAATGCCTATCTCTGTGCTCAATTCTGCCTCCGGATGGTCGAGCAATGCTGAAAAAAAAACTACCTCCAACCCTCTAAATATGATCTCCAAACACTCAATGTATGTCCATGGAAGAAAATGTCATGGTTTTATAGGTGAATTCGAACTCCTTGATTCCAAAATAGGAATATGTCTGAGCTAAGCTGGTTCGATGAGGTGTTGACCTTGTCATTTGATGACACCTAGCAGATTAGGGATAAGGTAATAATACAACCTTCGCATAAATTTAATACCAAAACCCAAAAATAACTTTGTAACAACAATAATTCCCTTGGCAGTTAGCATAACAGTGCGGAGACGGAGCTGATAGCAGCATGTGAGCAACCTGACATATTGGGGTTTGATATCTCATGGTCTAACCCGATGGCACCGCAACAATGCGGTCTGCATTAACTGTTGTCCCGTTCACATGTGTTGGTCTTCGCTGTGGTCCCCGCACTGTTAGATTTCCCGACTGCTGACTGTTATGTTTTTAATTTTTCGCTTGTTCACATAGATAACATTTCCCAACGTGGTTACTGTAGCGGTCAGGTCCGTTTTGCATTTCATTTTTAAATCAAAGTCCGAAAGTGGGTTTTGAACCATAGGTTAGGTTTATGTTTGCGTTATTTTTTTAGGTTTAGGTCTTAATTATTAGACCTTAGGTCTTAGAACTAGGTTTTGACATGTTAGGTTTGTCGTTACATTTTATAAGGTATTTCACCATAGGGTTGACCTTAGGATTAGGACCATTACATCATCATAAACCCTTATACACCAAATTACACCATTACATCACTAAATTCGAACCACATGATAACTTGAGGACTTCTTCTTCGGATGACAATGGAGAAACTGACGATATTGAAGATTGAACCAGACATCGAAAAAACTGAAGCTTTGTCGATATGTAATGAACAAGATCCTACTAGATCACAACGTCAACAAATATATGAGAAATATTCAGTTGTTTGTGAGACATCATGAGAGAACATTGGCTCCAAGGAATATAGAGCTACTAGAAATGAAGTTGCGATCATCAGGGCACCCTGCCTGATTATATAACTTAGACAACAAAGAAACTATCTAAGTCCGCTTAGGTTCGAAGTATAAAAAAAATTTAAGTGCCAGTACTGTAGTCCTCACTACCTCGGATACAACAAAGCTCCTCGTTGATTCACCATCGCAAACCTCAATGTTCACAATATGCACAGTCCACTACTTGCACAACCTTTCCCACAATCCCAACACGATCCTAGCGCTCTAATACCAAGTTAAAAATGATTGAAATCACTCATATGTTTCACAGAAAGGTGTATGCGTCAACACATAAACACAATTTACATTCAGAGATTACTCTAATATATAGAGTTTCTCATATCTAACATATTCCTAACTTAGAAGGAGTGGTTGAGAGAATTTCTCAACCATCACAATCCAACATCTCAAATATAGGATGTAAGCATTAACTCCAAGTGTTGGCTACAATAAGTTATCTTATAGCTGAAAATTTATTTGTTTGTCGTGGAGGTTTTATATTTTATTCAATGATTTTTTTTAGGGCTTGTGTGGTCCAAATATTTCGGCTCCTAAATAATTCTATGCATTATTTCTTGGTATTTCTTTATAAAGATCACATTATTGGATTATAGACATTACTGGCTAAAGGTACCTTTACTTGATGCATATTTCTCCGATTAAATTAACTAAAAGGATTGAATTTTTAAGTGATCTTCTCACACATATACCATGTCCCATGCTTTGGAGTGAATCCCATTGTCGAGGTGAGAAACAGAGCGTTGTGTATTGGATCCATTGATGGAGGCGTATATTCCATTACTTCCATTATACGAATACACTATATTAGATATGACATGAAGTAACCATAAATGACTAACGAAAATGAGCTTTTACTATGCAGAGAAAGCTTTCTCCACACACAGTGAAAGCTTCCTCCACATAGTGAAATATCTGCGTAAGGAAGTTATTCATTGGATATTTGTTCAATCCCCCACCCCACTCCCCATCTCTCTCACTTACATAAAGGATCTACAATTGCGTTATTCATCACTAGGTCACATCAGTTCTGACATCATTGGGCAGAGCAGTAGCATAACAATGTTAGTGTCAGAGAACTCATCGCATGAATGGCCACTCACAAAATTAGCCTTTTTTCGATTTTAAAATTATTTGTTAGGCACTGATAAATGCCGAAAATAAAATTCCCTCCACTAGGGGAATTATATCACATCAAAGCTCTCTCAGACAATCGAAAATTAGAAATAAGATTATTAGAAAATTAGAAACTTATTTTTGAATTTATGAGAAAAATAGGAATATTAAGCATTTTCTTCGAAGCTTTGTTTAGAATAGCAGAAAACTTGGAAAAATATTGAAAGTCAACGCATTTTGACATGAGGCGAATGTTATAGTCCCTGAAGAGGTAGGGACTAATAATGATTAAAACTAACCTTGTATCATTTAAGTATAAGAGCCACCTAGATGTTGTTGTATCATATAAGTACAAGAGCGCCACTAAAATATTGATTTCTTTATTTATCTCTATATATATATGTTCAAAGTTTAATTAGTTAATAATCTTAATAATATATCCAACTAATTTGCAACTTCAAGGTTTTAGAAATGGCTTCTAAATAATTAGAATATCAAATCTAAAAAAACACATACTTCAATTTTAAAAATAATGAAAATAGATTAAATTTACACATATTCGAGGATGTGAAGGATTTTCTCAAAGAGTTCAAATATACAAATACACATTATATGACCTACCATCACGAATATGATGCCATTTAAATTCTTCCACTTGAATATGCTTTTATTAGAACTAAAGTCCAAAGGGGTATAGTGTACTTTAAAACTTGAGATTTCCATGTACGATGAATAAGAACAACATTAGTTGCTTTTAATGGGTTCTAACTGCATGTCAATATCTTGTGAAGAATATAATCCCCATGTCACATGCATTATATCCCATTGGCACACAACTACCTATCGCATTGATTGACTTGTATTTATTATAAGTGCAAGGATTAAGAAGAAGAGACATATTAAATATAAGTGCATGGCTTTTGAAGAAGGAGACAAATTTTGAGCTTGAGTTATGCTATGTTGAATTCATGTTACACTAATCACAACTATGACCTTTGTGGATAGCAATAAAAACATGACACTTGATAGGATTAAGACCTTGGAAATATGCTTGAAGTCCTAGCTATTGGATAAACATGGAAATGTGTGAAGGCCTAGAAGTCTGTGACTTTACATCTATATATAAATGATTATGGTTAAATTTTGTCTATATGGTTCAATTAAAAAAAAATTGGTATATGTAGGTAGAGCTTAGAATTATAACGAAGGGAAAGGTGTATATATATATATATATATATATATATATATATATATATATATATATATATATATATATATATATTTGAGTTTTTTAAATACTAATTTTATTTATATATTTAAAAATATAATTTAAATTACAAAATTATTAAAATTTATTACCACATTCAAATAAAAAAATCAAAATATAAAATAGTTAAAGTAAATTAATAATTATCACAATAATGATTTATCTATCAATATCAATAACGATTTTTTTTAACTTTATTATTAAACAAAGTTAATTACATTCTTAAACTTTATTGTTAAAGAGAGTTAATTAAGTCGAAAGGTTGTCATTTAAACTCTAGTGTTGAAGTGAGAGAATTAAACCGCTTCGAACATTTATATGGAAATGAAAAGATGTTTCTTTATATTAGTGAAATATATTTTTAGTAAGTTCGTAATTGTAAATGTGTATTAAACTTTTAGCATCTTATTTCAACTCTTTTAATTAGGATATCTGGTTGTTGCTTAATATATTGGGTCATTTTGTATGATGTTGATCATTATGGTATTACTCTATAGTAAATTTTTATGAGGACCCATCAATATCATTGTTTTTATAGATTTTCTAGGGAAATTGATAATTTTGGCTTTGCTCTTGGCTAATGTCTTTAGTGGACCTTGTGGTCCCATTACACACACTCTTAACAAGTCATTCATAATGGTTCAAAGTCTCTCTTGGTCAATTAGTAGAATGGCAACCAACATGTCTTCTCTCACCACACAAGTTAGTTTTTGTTTTGATTAGATTAAGAAGTTAAAGGGTAAGCATGATGAGGATGGAGCTTTTACAAGTGAAGGCTCTCATAACGAAGAAGCATTTGATAAGGAAGAAAGCCCCAATAATCGCTATAGTATCACTTTATAGTAAATATTTTTGTGGACCCTTCAGTATCATTGCTTATGATTTCTCTTCATAGATTACTATAGGGAAATTTATCATGTTCGCCTAGCTCTTGGCTAACCTCTTCGATGGACCCTGTGGTCCCATGACACACACCCGCAACATGTCATCCATGGAAAACGTAAAGCAAATGGTTCAAACTCTCTCTTGGTCAATTAGCACAATGAAAGCCAACATGTCTTCCTTTACTACATAAGTCGGACTTTGTTTTGATTAGATCAAGAAGCTAAAGGGTAAGCATGATGAGGGTGGTATTTTTGCAATGAAGGATTTCATAAGAAAAAGCATGCAAGCAATGAAGGGTTAAGGACAAGGCGTCCATCCAATACAATGCAATTAAAACATCGATTACAACATCAGAGCCATCACTTTGAAGTATTAATAAATTCAAATGGCCTACATGGGAAAATAGTATCTAAAATTATAGAAATCATTCAAAAGGAACAATATATACAAATTTCCCAATGTATTTATTAGATAATCATTTTTTTCCTTTAATAAATCATTAAAAAAATTATATACACTAAAAACATTTATGTTCCTTCAAATATTTAAACCTATATAAATTTAAAATATTTATATATAAAATAAAATTAATATAAAGTCTAAAATATATATGACTAATACAAATTCAATAAACAACCAAAAATTATAATTCTTAACTAAAATTGAGAATTAATAAAATAAATCTAAATAATGTGAAATCTGTAAAAATTGAGAGATCCAAAATTCAAATCTTCACGTTTACAATCTAACTAAATCATAAACCCTCATAAATTATATGAATTATAATTTTTTCACAAAATTATATTGCAGTTCAAAATTCCCTAATTACAATCATCACAATCATCCCAATTTAATTGTTGTAGAAAGTTTATTCATTATGCATTCCAGATGGTGAAACCAAATCAACAACGAAAACGATGTGATTATAAGAAACCATTCACAAAATTTAGACTTCGGATTTTTAACAAAATTTTATTCCAAATTAAAAAATGGTAAGTTACAATCATCCAAGTTTAGGTGAGAAATCTTAATTTTTAGAAAGTTAAAAATTTGAGAGGGAAAATACCTATAAAAATATAAAGAAAGATTTGAAGTTCTAATATTAAAATTTAATGAGAAATGATACACAATGTCCACGAAGCTGATGGGAGAAAATATGAAACTTTCAAGGAGATAATGTGAAATTTTTTTGTGGGTACAATTTTTATTGATTTTTTTTTGGGATATTGACCTTTACAGTAAACTTATCCTTTACATTAATAACTTTGAAAATCATGTTTGACAAATTTAGTAAATAATCGAAGGAAACCTATAGCAGATAAAATCACGTTGGAAATAATCGAAGAAAGTCTCATAGATATTGATTAGTCAATCAAACTAACTCAATAAGTACTGCATATTTAAATTAGTAACTATCAAATTTAGACCCAATATCAACCAGATAATGTGCGACTCCTAATTATTTATTTTTAAAGATTTCGTGACTTTTGGGTAAACTTGTCATTTGCCTTAATAGCTTACATAGTGATATATGTTGACTTTTGTAAATAACTGAAGAAAGTTTCTACCAACTAGGTTCAATTAGTTTTGGTAGATGTTGATTAGCCGATCGAACTATATTGTCAATTAAAACAATGGGCGTTTCACATTTAATTAGTAATTATCTAATTGATTGGATTCATTATACAATATTGTAAATTTTTTATTGGAATATTAGGGGTTTTATTGTAAAAAAATTATTGGAATATTAAGGGTTTAGGGTAATAGAATATTGATAATTTAATGTAGAAAATTCTTGTAGATTTAAACTACTAATTTTAATTTACTAAAATAATAGATTTGAATCTATTTTATTTATCAACGAAAATAATTAAACGCTTGCGAAATTATAAATTAGATACAAGAAGAAATTCAATCGACACATTACAAATTTTTTTTATGGGAAAGTCACAACTAAAAACCCCTTTTATATGTATATTGCATTAGTCAGAAATATGAGAAGATTACAATGCTTTGTTCAAATATTCCCTTGAGCTCTAATGTCAACTAGGTAACTCTTAGATCACACATGCATGAGTTATTTATTGTTGATTTATCAGTTAACCGGTTGATCATGAAGTACACACTCCACTATTTGACCTCCCACTAGTTCCTCCAACAGTTTGAACTATCCAACAGTTGGAACTAGTTAAAGTGACTTTAACTCAGATAAATTGAATTAATTAATTACAACTCAAACTAAACTAAACCAGGTATCCTAAAAAGTAGGAGCCACTCTACATGACTCAAGTTAGACCCTCTACTCAAATTAATTGAACCAACTAAGTCAAACTAACTTAGTTGACTTGTACAAGTTATCATGAGATGTGGAATTACAATTTTATTCTAATTTAATTCAAGGGAAAATTAAATTAGAATCTTTCTTGGTGTCATTTTCAACACTTCCTCTCAACAAGAAAGAGATTATCAGATACCTCGATCCTGCCTCTCTGGAACTTGAATTTGCCTCTTGACAATGCCTTAGTCAAGATTTTTGCATCTTGTTCCTCTGTAGGAGTGTACTCTAGCAACATGATCTGCCTCTACACACAATCTCTGAGATGGTGGTACCATATGTCGATATGCTTGGATCGATCATGAAAAAATGGATTCACTGAAAGTTTGATACAACTCTGGTTGTCACAGGAAATCAATGTAGGATCCATCTGTTGGCCAAATAACCCAAGTTACAAGGATATTCCTCATCTAGATAGCCTCACAAGCTACTTGACTAGTAGCCATGTAATTTGCTTCTGTTGAACTGAGTACAACTGATCTCTGCTTCCCATTGTACCAGGAAATTGTGGTTGACTCGATGCTCAATATTCCTCCTGATGTGATCTTCATGTCTGATGGACTCCCTGCCCAATCTACATCTATGAATCCTTACATATTCACTTCCTCTGTCTGGTTGTACCAAAGGCCAAAATGAGTGGTGCCTCTTATGTATCTCAACCCATGTTTAGTTTCTCTTTAATAGAGTTTAGTAGGCTTAACCATTGCTTGACTAAGCTGGTTAACTACATAACACATGTCTAGTCTTGTGTTCACAAAGTACCTAAGTGAATGCACAAGCTGTTTGTAAATGGTAGCCTCTACCACTTCACTCGAAGTAGCATCTTCCTTCCTCCAATTCCCTACTAGAGGAGTCTTCATGGGTTTGTTGCTCTCCATGTGAAATTTCTTCCATATCTCCTTCGCATAATTTTACCGAGACAAAAATTTCCCCATCTCCTTGCCAAATTTCCAAACCAAGGAAATAATGCATGAGCCCCATGTCTTTCATCTTGAATTCTCATGCTAAATATTCTTTGCAAGATTTTATTAGCTTCTCATCAACTGTTAGAATTAAATCATCGATATATAATACTATAATCAATAATTTACCTTCGACCACAATATGGTAAAGTTTTGTGGTTGCTTCACTTTTGGTGAAGCCCAACCTGGTGAAATAGTTGTCAATCCTGGTGTACCAAGCATGAGGTGCTCGTTTCAATCCATACAATGCTCGCTTGAGTCTGCACACATGTGACTCTCTGTCGAAGGTCTCAAATCCTTCTGAATGCTCTATGTACACCTCTTCCTCAATCACTCTGTTGAGGAAAGTTGTCTTTACATCCATCTGATGTATCTTCCATCCCATTTGCACTGAAAGTGTTAGAATATATTTAATTGAAGAGTACCTTGCTACTAGAGAAAATGTATCCTCGTAATCAGTTCCCTCCACCTGAGAGAACCCCTTGGCCACAAATTTGGCCTTGTGTTTCTCAACTCTACCATATGTTCCTTACTTCACCTTGTAGATTCACCTGGATCCTACAATTGACTTGTCCTTTGGCTTTGGGAACACTTCCCAAGAATTGTTCCTAATAATGGAATCATATTCCTCTACCATGGCATCAACCAATATTGGTTGTTGCACTGCTTCCTCGAATGAGGATGGATCGGTCTCTACACTTGCTCATCAAATCGATGTAGCTAGTGTACCGATCTGGTGACCTCTTATGTCTGCGATGTGATGTGGGTGCTCCCACATTTTCTCTATCATCGTGCATCAATCTATCAGCCTCTCTGGTGCACTTCCTTCTATCTCTGGATGTATCTGCACGAGTAGGTGCTTCCATTCTCTGCTCCTCTCCTTGTGGCTTCTCCACAACATTCTAAGTTTCTTCCTTTGGAGCTAAAAGCTCCTCATCTACATGCAAATGAATCTCCCTCCAAAGAGAACAACTCACAACCTTCTCTTCATCCAATTTCACATCTCTACAAGAAAATTTCATCCTATGAGATGGAAGTTACACCTGATGGTTGTGAGGTGTATCAGTGTACCCCACAAATATGCCCAAGTCAGCTATTGGTTCTAGATTTTTCCTTCTATCGTTAGAAACATGACAGTAAACTGATGAACCAAATATTCTGAAGTGTGCCACATCTAATTTCTTACATGAAAAATCTTCTTCTGGTGTACTCATCCTAAGAATGTGATGAGGACTCATGTTTTGCACATATACTGTCATGTTGCATGCTTTAGTCCACAAGTGCAATGGTAAGCCCTGATCATGCAACATCACTCGTGAAGCTCCCACAATACTTTTGTTCTTTCTTTTTGAAGCCCCATTGCGTTTTGTTTATGGGGTTATATTAACTCCTGTTGAATTCCTTCTGATACACATAAGTTATTGAATAGATTCAACACATATTCTCCATTATCGCTCCTGAGAGCCTTCAATTTCTTACTTATGTATTTCTCAACAAGTGCTTTAAATTCACAAAATTTTGAGAACGTCTGGTCTTTCTTCTACATGAATAATATCCAACACTTATGTGATAAATCTAGTCAATAGAAATATGTAAGAAACAACGCAAGGAGTGATAACAATGGAGAATTATTTACTAAATATACTCCTTTGATAATTGTAATTTACTAAAAAAATATACTCTACTCATCAACGGAAATAATTAAATGATCACGAAATCACAAAGCATACATGAGAAGAAATTCAATCAACACATTACGAAATTATCTCCTGGGAAAGCCATAGCTAAAAACACCTGCTATATGTATATTGCATTAGTCATAAAATGTTAGAAGATTACAATGCTTTTCTCAAGCCCGAGAAACCTCTACATTATCTCTATCCATCTCACTTCTTCCTAGACAAGCCTAGGCCAATACTTAACGATTTTTTTGCTTTCCCAAGTCCTTATTTCCTTGCATTGTTTCATTGGGAATCAACCCCCTATTAATTATGGAAATCCTCAATTGGAATTGCACAATACATCACAGGCCTTCCTTTGACTGCATGCACCACCTGTACAATTTGGATGATTATACAACTGATAGTACAATTCCTTTGAACTCCAATCTCAATTGGGTAACTCTCAAATCACAAATGCATCAGCTATTTATGGTTTATTTATCAGTTAACTGGTTGATCAAGAAGTACATACACCACTACTTGACCTCCCACTAGTTGCTCCAAGAGTTGGAACTAGTTAAACTAAATTTTACTCAGATAAATTGAATTAATTAATTACAACTCAAAATAAACTCAGCCAGGGTTACTAAAAAGTAGGAGCCACTCTACATGACCCAAGTTAGACCCTCAACTCGAATTAATTGAACCAACTAATTCAAAATAACTTAGTTAACTTGTACAAGTTGTCATGAGATGTGGAATTATAACTTTCTTCTAATTTAAGGGAAAGATAAATTAGAAACTTTCTTGGTGCCATTTTCAACACCCAAGTTGTGTATAATTATTTCTCTCTCACATAGAGCTACACATGGATTTGTAGTTTAGATATATGTTATATTTTTTCATAAATACATGTTAGTGAAGTATTAAGCAAGGATTATATTGTGCCCCTACAAAATAATACTAAAAAATACTGATGTGCTCCAATAAAAAAGGAGTCCATGAACATAAGCTACTACCTAGAAATAAGAAAAAGGTGTGGGAATTAGAAACACATAAATTATGGCAAGGTTTCTAGGTTATAAATAGACTACTTAACCGTATCTAGGAAATCCATATTTTTGAGAAGAACACCTTAGTGCAAAATTCTATAGTTTGTGAGTCATAAACAAAAAATACAGAATGCGAATTAGGTGTTGGAGAAGTAGTGGTGGCCTTCGATGATTTCAGTGGCTTTGCTCATCACACCAAGCATAAATGTAACCACCCCTCCCACATTTACCCACAATAACTGGCCTTCGAGGTTAAAAATGAGTTTAGGGTTACTATGATACGAACCGACCTCCTAGCTTCATTAAGGAAGTGGAGTCGACAAACTAAAACTTTACTGAACTCCCTCAGGAGCTATAGGACCTCCAGGAGCTAAACAACCACCCCAGGTGCCCAAAACCTGAGTTAAATTTATTTTTCATTAACTTTGACTCCTAGTCGCATGCACAACAAGGCAAGCCAATGGTTGTGACACTCCAGTCGCATGCATAACCCTACCTCCTCGCGACTATAGCCCAAACTTCCCAGTTTTGAGCATGAAACCCTAGAATTTTACCCACCTTTTCAAGGCTAGTCTCCAGACCACTACCCATAACTTGATGATACCTTCCAGAACAATGAATGGCATAGAGAAAAAACATTTAACACAAATCTTGATCAAGGACTTGACCTAACTAGGCCTAACCATGACAGTAATTTCATCAAACATATGGTGAACATGAAATGTACAGGTCATGAATGCATATCTAAACATAGGGGCTTAAAAATTATCTGAGATTCACCAAGAAGTTATAATGCCCTCTCTTAATATCTGCAATAAAATTTGTTAGCTTATGCATTCATCAACCAACCCAATACATATCAATTCATGAACAAGCCATAACTAGAGTATATAACAGATCCATGCTTATAACCAAAAAATAATCGTCATAGTAACCATGACAAAACAACCATCAAATCATCATATTAACCGATACAAATTCTTCATAAATTTCCATAGAGAAATAAATCTCATTAAATGAAAAGTGAACCAAATCAAGGACTTCCACGTACCACCCGACCATAGATTGGGATTAACCAAATATTTCTTTCATTCAATCACCCCCGTGCCATATTCCAAGAATGAATGTGGGATCTCATGGGATATACCAAGACATACACAACCAAGGGAATCTAAAGGTTAAACCCCTTCCACCCTCATGCTATCGTTATCTCACCTAAATCAGTCTTATTATCACAAAACTAACCCAAGCTTGGATGCCTAATAATTCCTTCACCAACCCTTGAGGAATTTTCCTATGTCCACCCACTTGTTGAGGGCTTCCCAGAGAAAACCATCTCCATCCCCAACTCTTGGGATTTTTCTAAGACCACCTCACTTGGATCCAAAACCTTTCTGCAATCCACAACTCAACCAAGAATGAATCCCATCACACCATGGCTATCCATGAATTGTCAAAGCAAGGTTGAAAAAAATGTCAAACCAAGAAAATCTCTTGCTAATGACATAAAATGAACCAAATACAAAAATTCATGCACCATGCATTCACACTTCAACTAGGAAATCACACATGCAATATGTTACTTGCAATCCCTCCTGCTGAAGTTGTTTGATCCAATCCTTCCTTGCTTTTCCTTGCTTTCCTTACCTTCCTTTTCTTTCTTTATCCTCTTGGTTTTCTTCTCCTCTCTGAAGCCAATTCCAAAGCTAAATTGTAAAAGGCCCAAACTGATGCTTTGATGCCTTTTTATTATTGATTCCTGTCATTTCTTCATTTTTCCTCTATTTTACTTCA
Source organism: Pinus albicaulis (assembly GCA_034641835.2). Taxonomy (NCBI): domain Eukaryota; kingdom Viridiplantae; phylum Streptophyta; class Pinopsida; order Pinales; family Pinaceae; genus Pinus; species Pinus albicaulis. Next base: position 836,630,384 of record CM076575.1, read on the forward strand.
ATTTACTCCTCATGCAAACCTATGACCTTTCATCTCCATTTTCTCCTATTTTTCTTTATTTTCATAAATAATTCTAATAAATGCCTCTTTTCCTTTCCAAAGCCTTTTCTAATGCATTTTTCAATTTTCTTAGCCATAATAAACAAGTGATTCCCACTATAATGTTTTTCCCAACATTAAGCTTGGAATACATGTCCCATGACCTTGACCTTATTTTGCCTTTACTAACATTATTACATGAAATTTTAACTTGGGTATATTACAGACCCCTCCCCGTTAGGGGAACAATGTCCTAAATGTTCTATGACACATATAACCAACAAGACCACTGAAACCAAAACATATTTCCCATGAAGCTTTATAATTTAGCTCGATGTAGTATTTAAAATAAAAACCCAGTGAAAATAAAAACCATCATGACAAACTTGACAACATGATAACCATACCTCTTATTAGAGATTTATAACACAACTCATTGTGGTATTTACAATAACAAACATACACAAATATTTATAAATAACAAAAACTCATTTTCCTCCACCAAAATGTAATGAAGGATACATAGCCCACATCTAATCATCCATTTCCCATGTAGATTCATCGTGACCAAAGTGCTTCCACTGCAATTTAACTTTACATTCTCTATTTCTCTATTCTAGAGCATGATTTGTTTCCACTATAATATGCACTTAGGTCCTGGCTATAATTATCCTTCTGGATCCACCTGTAATATAGACCAATCAATCACATGATCAACATCCTTCACATATATTTTAAGCAATGAAACATGGAAAACATCATGGAATTTTATTGTCAACGATTATGCAAGTTTGTAGGCCACTAGTCCAATCCTCTCAGGGATATCAAAAGGCCTACAATATCGAAATTCCAACTTGGCACATGATCCAATCCTCAAGGATCTCTCATTGGGATTGATGCGTAAGTACACATGCTCCCCAACCTGAAACTCCTTAAATGCCATGTGATGATATAAATATCTCTTCTGTCTATCCTATGTTTCCTTTATATTCTGCTTGATAACCTACATTTCCTATTTCGTCTCTGCCAACATATCTGTTTGAATAATTACCCTTCTCACTAAATCTCTCCAGCTGATAGGAGTATTACAACTTCGCCTATAAATTGCCTCAAATGGAATCATCCTCAGTGACTTCTAATACCTATTGTTGTAAGAAAAATCTACCATTGGATAATACTCCTCCCACCTCCTCTACTGATGCATGACATACATCCTCATCATCTCCTCGAGTATCCTATTGACCCTCTCTATCTATCCATTTTTTTGTGGATGATAAGTTGTAATGAATGCCAACTCTATACCCAAAACTGCAAACAACTCCTTCAAAAACCTGGAAGTGAACTTGGAATCTCTATCTGATATGATATTCTTAGGAGTGCCATGCAATGTCAATATATATCTAATGAATATTTGTGCTACATCACTAGTTAAATAACTAGAATTCGTTGGAATGAAATGAGCTACCTTGTTTAACCTATCAACCAAAACCATGATGGAATCATGCTTCTTCGAGGTCCTCGAAAAGCCTGTAATGAAATCCATGGAAACGACCTCCCTCTCCACTCTAGAATCGGAATAGGTTGTAACAAAATAGCTGGGTTCTTACACTCAACTTTCACCCGCTGACAATCTAAAAATTTAGCAACAAACTCAACCACTTCCTTCTTCTAATTTGGCAAATAGTAGAACTTCTTCATAGCTAACGTCTTTTGATATCTCAGGTGACCTGAATATGGGTTAACATGAAACTACCTCAAGATAAGCTTCTTGAGATCACTGTTTTCCTACACATAGATCCTGTCCCTAAATCTCACCAAGCCATCTGTCGTGAGGTGATCCTCCTCATCCCTAACACCTTCACCCTGATTCTGCAACATGTGGTTTGTCTGCTAGTACTTGTCATCATGCTTTCCTTCCTACAAGAACAAGTATTGTAGATTTTTCCCATAAGAGCTCATAGTTGCAACATGGTTTACCTGCACTCTCCTACTGATAGCATCTGCAACCATGTTCTCCTTTCCTTTAATGGATATGATCTCAAAGTAAAACTCACTGAGGGTAGCCAACCATCTAGCTTTCCTGACATTCAAATTAGGTTGGTCAAATAGATACCTCAGTCCACTATGGTCACGCATCAAAATTAACCTCCTTACAAGAAGATAACACCTCCACATATTCAAGGCATGAATAATAGCTTCCAACTCAAGATCATGGGTCACATTGTTATGTTGGTGATGATTCAACTTCCTTGACACATAGCATACCGCCTACCCCTCCTACATCAGGACTCCACCAAGTGCTCTCTTTCAAACTTATGTACACACCACAAACTCTTTATCTGGATATGCAATATTTATAACTAGATAATTTGTAAGAAATTGTTTCAACTTCTCAAAAATAGTTCCACACTCCTTTGTCCATTCAAATTTATTTCGTTTCCTCTTCAAATATATAATAGTATAGGAAATCCATGAGAAGTTCCCGATGAACCGCCTATAGTAAATTTCTAATCCCATAAATGATCTGACATCATCCACATTCCTAGAAGCTTCCCATTCCATGACATCTTTGATCTTCTTCGGGTCCACTGCTATGCCTTCCTTGGAAACAACATGTCCCAAGTAATGTACCTTTTTCTGAAAGAAGCTGCACTTTCTAATATTGGCAGACAATTGATGCTCTCTTATAAATCTCAATATTGTTTCTAAGTGTTTGGCATGTTCTTCCTCATTCTTGGAATATATCAATATGCCATCAATGAATACTATCACAAAATTTTCCAAATAAGGACATAACACATTGTTCAACAAGCACACAAAAGTAGATATATCATTAGTCAAACCAAAAGGAACCACAACAAAATCATAATTCCCATACCTAGTACAGAAAGCATTCTTGTAGATATACTCTTCTTTGATGCGCACTTGATGGTATCCTGATCTCATATCAATCTTTGAGAACATTGTTTCTCCCCTCAAGTAATCAAACAAGTCATTGATCCTTGGCAATGAATACCTGTTCTTAATAATCACTTTTTTCAAATTCTTGTAACTAATGCATAACTTGAGAGTACCATCCTTCTTATTTACAAAAAATACTAGTGCACCCAAGGCGATACACTTGGTCTAATGTATCCCTTGTTAAGCATTTCCTTCAACTACAACTTCAATTCCACTAACTTTAGAGTGATCATCCTATAAGGTGCCTTTGATGTTGGTGTTTCTTGTGGTACCAACTCAATAGAAAATCAACTTCCTTGTGGGGATGCAACTCCGAAATCTCTGCTAGAAATACATCCTGAAACTTCTGTAAGACAGGGTACCTTTTGATGACTTTTTCATCCTCAGAATACTTACCCTTGTCACTGAAAATATGAATTGAAAAAAATACACACCCCTTTATGCAATTGTTCCTAGCCTACATAGCTATAAACATCCTCACTGATGTAGGCTTTTTCTTTCCCAGCAAGATTCTATTTTTCCCATTATTGTCTAGGCACTCAATAGCCTTTTCATAATAGTATAATTTGGTCCTATGGAGGTATAGCCAATCCATACCCAAAGGCATACTATATGATCCCAATGGAAGAACATTTATTTGTGCTTATGTAAGCATACCATTCAACTCAAATGCACAATCTCTTACCATATGATGAACTCTCTTCTTAGTACATGTAGCTAACTTCACCAACCAAGACTCAACTTGAACATATTTTGTAAAACCACACTCTACTAGGTCAAGATAAACATAACTATATTTAGGTCCACGGTCAGTAAAAATATAAACAACTTGATCACATAGCTTACCTTCCATCTCAATAATGGATACCTGGTGATCTTCTTTCTTGTTTTCCACAACTACATAAATTTGAGGAATGTTATGGCCCACATCCCTAACTGTATGTACCTTCTTGGCACTATAGATTTGATGCCTACCACCCTAATATAATGGAAAATCATTCTTGCAACTATCTTTGCCAAAAATCCAACACTACAACAGTCCCCTACCATCACCTCTATTTTTTTTCTCTCCAGTCCGAGGTCCATGTCCCTTTTCAGTTGCATTATGCTTCTTGTAAGGAGTAACATTTTCTTTCTCACATGCATCCTAAGGTTTTCCCCTGCTTGGGTGGCCACTTCCCTTCAAATTTATCATTCCCATTCAAATCATGCTTAGGCTCATATTTACGATTTGATTTATCATAACAATTCTTTAGTTTTTCGATGGCTTCCTCCATCGACCGAGGCTCATCAAAATCAATCTAGTATCTATATGCTACTGGAGACCCATTGATGAAAATTTTAATCTTTTATTTCTCATCCTTGAGGTAAGGCGCATACCTCAACAACTCTAGGAACATGTTAGTATATTCATCAATTGTCATAGAACTCGTTTGCAACTCATAAAAATCTGTATCTTTGTCATCGTAATGTCTTTCAGATAGGTACTTCTTCTTGAAGAGTCTCTTAAACTCATCCCAAATCAACTCTTATTCTCGAATGCCTCTAAAAATTTTCACATCTTCCCACTAGATATTTTCTTTCCATTTAAGACTGAAGGTAGCTATTTTGGCTTTCAAGTTCTCTAAATAGTTATGTAATATAAAGAATTTATTCATCCCAAGAAACCATGCCTCTGCACCTTCTGACTTCTTCATCTCTCCATAAAATTTAGGAGGCTTGAAATTATTGAATTCCTATGGCAAGTACTCACTCCTCCTATAAGGATAATTGTGGTGATGATGGCGATGTTGTATCCTAGATGAGGAACTATAATGAAACCCATACACACCAGTCTTCCTTTCAAGTGTATCCAATGATCTGCCACCTCTGACTATGTCCCCTCTATCAAACCTGTATCCTGACTGAGACCTACTACCATATGCTCCATTAGTCTTCTCTTCATGTTCTTCAATAATCATCAGTTGTCTCTGCCTCTACAGAACTGAAAAACTATGAAGGATCACTGCATTGACCTCTGCCTACTTTTCCTAAGCCCTTGCAAGTCTTTCCTGAGCCTCAACCAACCTATCATTTTCTACCTCACAACTTCTGAAATTTTCCCTGAAACTCCTCAATGTATCTGCTATATCAAGTGAACACTCATCTCCTTACTACTCAACTGATCTGTAGGGAGATTCATGCAAATTGTAGTACACAATTTTTGCGCGCCATCTCTGATCCTCTTCTTCCTGTAAACATGCCATGTCAGATAAACCAAATATATACCATAATCAAAATCATACCTCAATGATGTTCAAGGGAGGCTATCTCATCTGCAAAATTAGTCCAAATTATAATGATACATGTATATACATAATCATATCAATATATCAACATCATGCATGACAACACTAGGTACATACAATGACCTTAGACACAATAACCAAAACCATGACAATGCTTGCATAACAACATGCTATCCAATTCGGTCCAAGTGTTTAAACCATGCTCTAATACCAATATGTAACCATCCCTCCCATATTTTACCACACTAATTGTCCTGACAGGGTAAACATGAGTTGAGGTCTACTATGATATGACCCGAGCTCCTCGTTTCAATAAGGAAGTGGAGTCGATAAACTGAAACTTTACTGATCTCCCTCAAGAGCTACAAGACCCCCAGGATATAAAAAACCACCCTAGGTGCCCAAACCCTGAGTTAACTTGCTTTTTCACTGACCTGGACTGCAAGTAGCATGCACAACAAGGAAATCCAGTGGCTTTTACCCTCTAGTCACATGCATAATCCAGCCTCTTAGCAACTACAACCTAGATTTCCCAGTTCTGAGCATGCGACCCTGGAATCTGAGCCACCTTTTCAGGGCTAGTCTCCATACCACTTCCCAAAACACTATGAGACTTTCGAGAACAATGAATGAAACAAGGACAAAGCATTTAATATAAAACTTGATCAAGGACTTGACATAAATAGGCCTAACCATGACAATCATTTCATCAAACATATGGTGGACATGAAATCTACAAGTCATAAATGGATATCTGAACATAGGGGCCTGAAAATTATCTGAGATTCACCAAGAAGGTCTAATTCCCTCTCTTAATAGTTTCAATAACATTTTTTAGCTCAGGTATACATCAACCAACCAAATACATATCAATTCATGAACAAGTCATAGCTAGATAATATAACATATCCATGCTTGTAAGAAACAAATAATAATCATAGTAACCATGGCATAACAAACATCAAATCATAATATTAACCAGTACAAATTCTTCATATATTTCCATAGACAAATAAATATCATTAAATGATGCAAAATCCAACTAAGTCAGGGACTTCCACGTACCACCCGACCATAGATTAGGTTGAACCAAATCTTTCTTATAGCCAATCACCCTTGTTCCATATTCCAAGAATAAATGTGGGATATCATGGGATAAACCAAGACATACAAAACCAATGGAATCTATAGGTTAAACCATCTCCACCCTCATGCTACCATGATCTCACCTAAACCGGTCCCAAGATCATAAAACCAACCCAAGCTTGGTTTCCTCAGAATTCATTCACCATCCCTTGAGTAATTTCTTGTCTCCACCCACTTATTGAGGAATTCCTGGAGAAAACCATCTCCATATCCAACCCTTGGTATTTTCTTGAGACCACCTCACCCATATCCAAAACCTTCCAGAAATCCGCAACTCAAACAAGAAAGAAACACTTCACACCATGGCTACCAATAATTGGAAAGGCAAGGTTGAAGCCATTGTTAAACCAGGAAAAAACCTTCCCGATGACAAAAAATGAACCAAATACACAACTGCATGCACCATGCATTCAACTTCAACTAGGAAATCACACATGCAACTTGTTACTTTCAATTCCTCTTGCTAAAATTGCTTCATCCAATCCTTCCTTGTGTGTCCTTGCTTTCCTTGTCCTTCCTTTGCTTGATTTCTCCTCTTGGTATTCTTCTCCTCTCTAAAGTAAATTCAAAAGCTAAACTAACGAAAGGGCCAAAATTGATGCTCTAATAACTTTTTATTATTGATTCCTCTAATTTATTCAATTTTCATTTATTTTCCTTGAATTTCATCCTCATGCAAACACGCGACCTTTCATCTCCATTTTCTCCTATTTCACTTGATTTTCATAAATAATGTCAATAAATGCTTATTTTCCTTTCCAAAGCCTTTACCAGTGATTTTCCAATTTTATTAGCCATAATAAACAAAAAGTGATTCCCACTATGATTTTTTTCCCAACATTCAACTTGGAATACATGTCCTGTGACATTGGTCTTATTTTTCCTTTATTAACTTTATTACATGAAATTTTAACCTGGGGTTGTTACAAGAAACTTGTTGAGTATGTTGTAATTGATGTTAGAGAAGGTGCAAGATGTCAAAGGGGGGGCAAGATGTTGTCATTTATGTCCTTGGTATGTTAGCATGCATGGATGAGATGATGCATTGATGAAACCCTAGATCTAGTGTTTGGATTCCCTGGACGATGAGAACACCCCACATTTGTTGAGGATTTTGAAGATGCAATTTAATGAATTTTCCTTGGATACCCTCACCATTTGATTCTCTTCATCATGTTGATTATGACGATATGTGGAGTGTTTTATGGGCCCTCACTATTTTAGAGATATTCTCAATATAAGTTGGTGCATACATTGTATGGTCAGAATCCCTAAACACATCAATGATATTGAAATGTTACATTGGCTAAGAAAATGAGGATAATTTTTCTAAGGAGAAAATTTAATTTAGCAAGTCAAATTTTATCTTCAAATATTTTTTCGCCCAAATCATGAAGGAAGTATTTTTTAAAAAATCAAATATTTTTTTTTGGGTCCAAAATTAGAATGAAAAAAATTGAAATTTCAAATAGGGGTTTTGGCTCAATTTGAACTTTGGAGGAAATTAAGTCTTCCCTCTTAAGGTTATAGTCCTCCATGGAGTGTGATTCAACGTGTTAATATTTTCTGAGTGTTGATAATTATCATATGAAGAGAAAGTATGTGATATCTTCTGGAATGAATTTCTTTGAGATATCAATCTCGATATTCAAGGTCCAATTTTGAAGGTAGTGTATGTGTTAATTTTTCATCTCAGTGAAAAATTCCAAGCATGGGAATATATTCCTCTTTTCGAGAGAACCAATTTTGACTATTGAAGCTCACAATTTGGACAAGGGAAAGTGTACTCTTGAAGAAAAGTCCACACGTGCACAAAAGGACAAGTCGTCCCTAACAGGAAAATTGGACACCCATGGAAGCCTATAAATACAAGTGACCTCAAGCTCATTTGTACATAATCAAGAATCTTCTTATTCTCTTCCTCACTAAATGGTTTGCAAAGATCAGAGGCTAGGTCATGAATATTGGTTCATACACGTACAAGATTGCAGGGCCTGAAACTTGAACGTGTGTTTTGGGTTTTGGTTTCCAACCGCAGGATTGGCATGGAAAATTTTTGGCTAAAACCACATGCACATAGGTTCAATTGGATGCTCTCAACCACACAAATCCCTCTTCCTCCGTGCAGTTGGTTTCTATGGTTATAATTTGACATTTGACCATAGTTGACTGCAGGCAGGACAAGTTTACTCGGATCAATATTGATGTTGCTAACATATTTCTAAATGTTGTTGGGTTAATTTTGTTTGATGAATTTGTATTGGCTCATTGTATTCTTTTTTTAAAATTATATGACAAACAAGTAGAAGAATAATTACAAAGGTTTTTCCCCACAGTGTGTTTTTCCCTAGTCATTGACCAAAAATATGGTGTCTCTTGTTGTTGTGTTGATTGTCTCCTTTTTTATTGCATTTATTGTTCTATCTTCAATTATTTTTTTGTTTGAAAATATTAATTGTCATTGAAAGATTGCTAATTGAAGAATTAAGTTGGGCTAAAATACTTGAAAAAACATAGAGCAGTGTGAAATTTAACATGGTATCATAGCTAAGGTGAAGGACAATACCAAAAGGAGACAAGAATTAAAACAATAATCGCCAGAAAGTTGAAGGATATTATCTAATCAAGTCAAGATGTATTCCTATCACTTCAAGGAAAATGCGAAGTTGGGTAACTCATCCAACTTTGTCGCTTGGAAGATTAGGTTGGAGATCATAGTTGATAACAATCATGTTTTGGAATACATTCAAGGAAAGGTACCTGAGCCTCCGGAGAATGTTTTCGTTGCAAAAATAATAGCTAATGGTTTACAAGATAATTTACTTGCTTATGTTGGGATTTTGAAAAAGTCTAAGGACATGTATGATAAGCTAGTTGGCATGTATGAAATCAAAAATTTGAATTAAATCATCTCCTTAAAATATAAACTCAAATATATGAATATGAATAAAGGAGAGTTTGTGAAATCCTACAATATGAGGATATCTTGTCTTAGAGATCATTTGCAGAGAATTGAGGAAATTATGTATGACACGGAATTGGTGAGTGTGACCCTTAGAGGCCTCCATCCTATTTGGTAAACCTTCATTACTAGTATATGAAATAATATTGTGGTCCCATCATTTGATGAGCTTGTTGGAAATCTCACTCAAGAAGAATCAAGGATGGTTTCTAGAGTTAGGATACAAAAGCATGAAGAAGCAAAGCCTGTTGCATTCATTACTCATGTCAAAAAGAAGAAAAGAAAAGGAGGTTTGTCAAGTTCAAGAAAGCCTCCTCCTCCAAATTAAAATAGAAGGAATGGAAGAGTTAAGGAATCATCACAAATTGAATGCCGCAATTTTCATAAGAAAGCCCACTATGCTCGATACTACCATGAGAAGAAAAATGGTCCTCACTACATCACTAGAAGCAACAATAACAAGTTTAATAATCAAATAAGAAGAGATGATCGAAGCGAGGATTGTAATGGAATAAATGAAAGAATAATAAGAGATGCTCCAAGTTATCATGAAGAAGTTCATAATACTCAAAAGAAATCAAGATATTCTAGGTATGAAAATAATGTTTTTATTCAATCTAAATATATCCTTATCTATGCACTCACCAGGTCCTCTCCTCCAAATTTGTGGGATAGTTGTTTGATTGATAGTGGGCCCACTCATCATTTCTCTAGGTATAAGGAAGTTCCCTCTAATTTGGTAGAGTGGGAGTCAAATTTGAAAACTATTCTTGGAGACAACTCCACTCATCCTATTAAATATTTTTGGTCTGTCAAATTTCATTTCGAATCTGGGGAATATGTTTTTCTTCATGATTTGATGTATGTACCGATATTGAAGAATAATTTGGTATCAATATCTACTTTGGAAGACAAAGGTATGGGGTTTCCTTCATCAAGGGAAAATTTCTTACTTGGCCTGTTGGATCCTTTATGAGAGATGCATTCACATTGGGATTAATATTTCAAGGATTATATAGAGTCATCGATAGACCTCTTCTAGCATTGGTCCATGATACTAATCATCTAAGTGAGATATGGCACTAAACATTAACCCATCTAAATTGTGACGCTCTTTCAAAATTGAATAAATTGGTCTCTGGAATTCCCAATGTTGAAGCCCATCATGATGGAGTATGTCTTCGATGCGCTAGTGGAAAGAATACAAGGGTGTCATTCCCCTCTAGTGAAAACAAGTCGAAAGACATACTCCAAATCACATTCTGATGTATGTGGATCGATGCCATACATTTTATTGGTGGCCATATGTACTAAATCACCTTAATTGATGACTTCTCAAGAAATATGTGGATGTATTATTTGAAGCACAAGGATGAAGCCTTCAAAATTTTCAAGGAGTTAAAATATTTTGTTGAAAATCAAACAGGGAAGAAAATTAAGATCTTAAGGCCTAACAACGATGGAGAGTACATATCGAATGAGTTCATCAATTTTTGCATGAAGGAAGGTATAAAGAAATAAATTATTGTGCCCTATAATCCCGAACAAAATGGAGTGGTTGAAATAAAGAACATAGTATATTGTAGAAGTTTCTCATGCCATGCTCCATGATTAAAAGTTGCCAAAGTTCCTTTGGGGAGAAGCAATAAATGTTGTCGTATATTTTCAAAATAGGGTTCCTCATTGCACCATTGGACAACAAGACCCCTAAATAAGTTTTCACATGTGTCAAGCCCAATGTTGGCCATCTCTGTATCTTTGGTTTCCCCGTATATTTTCTTGTGCCGAAGGACAAAAGGAAAAAGTTGGAATTCACAGGAAGAAAAGGTACATTTGTTGGATATTGTGAAAATTCTAAAGAAATTAGAATATATATTCCTAGTCAAAGGAAGGTTGAAATTAGCAGGGATGTAACGTTCTACGAAGACGTTTCCCTTGGGAAATCAAGGGACCTTCCTCCACCTCCTCCTCCTGAGAATAAGAATGATGATATAGATATTTTAGATATTCCTTCCGTGCCTATATCCTAGAGAGACATTATTTATGATCCTATGGAGCACATGGAAACCTTATATCCCCCTCCCATGTGATCCTCCTTCCAAGAAGAGGCCACTATGGCTTTGTGACACTTTACAGGATGATAAGAGATGAATTCTCGTTCAAAGATCATTTAGAGAAAGAATGAAGCCCTACATGTACTAGGGGTATGTTACATCTATGAGCACTATTATTCAAGTTGAACCTGCCACATTTTAAGAATTCATGAAATAACAATTTTGGAAGGATGTTATGGTCGAATAATATGAATCAATTAGGAAGAATGAAGTATGGGATGTTGTGTCGATACCGAAGGGGAAATATGTAGTGACTTAAAAATGGCTATTCAAGATCAAACATGGAGTCTATGAATCATTTAGAAATATAATGGAAGGTTCATGGATCGAGTATTCTCCTAAAAAGAGGGAGAATAAGATGACGATATATTTCCACTTGTGTCTCGATATACAACCATTTGTTTGATAGTTTCTCTTGCCAAAAGTCAAGTATCGACCCTTCATCGAATGGATGTGAAGAAAACATTCCTCCATGGCATGTTACAGGAATAATTCTATGTTGAACAACCACAACGATATGAAGTAGAGGACTGAAATTCACATGTTTGCAAATTGAAGAAGGCATTGTATGGTTTGAATCAAGCCCCCAGGGCATGGTATGCCTGCATAGATAGTTACTTGGGGAAGCTAGGGTTTACAGGAAGTAATGTAGATCCAAAATTCTACTTCAAGGTAGTCAAAGGTATGTCGTTGATTTTTTTTTTATATGTTGATGATATATTCTTAATAGGTAGTGAGCCCTTGATGATCAAATGTTAGAGGGAGTTAGCCTCTGAATTCGAGATGAAGGACCTTGGACTCATGTACTACTTTCTAGGCCTTGAGGTGTTGCAAAGGATCGCTGATATTTTCCCTTCATAAGGAAAATATGTTGTGGAATTTTGGAGAGATTTGAAATGACATAATGCAAGTACCTACCCACACCGATGGAAATGAATTACAAGAAACTACGTGGAGAAGTTGCATGACCTGATTTGGTGAATACATATGACTATTGATAGTTTATTGGGGCTTTGAAGTTCTTATTTAACACTTGTCTGGACACATGACCGAGTCTCTCCATGCATGTTCAACTCCATGTGTATACCGATGTTGACTGGGAAGGAAACATTGTCAGTAGAAAGAGGACATTTGGATGTTTTTTTAGCATTAAATATTCTATGATATCTTGGATGAGAAGGAAGAAGAAGTCCATAGCATTGATAATCACTGAGGTAGATCACATTTCCGCTAGCATGGCTAGTTGTGAAATGGTTTGGTTGAGGAATCTATTTTGAGAAAAAATTGAGTAGGTCCTAGACACTACAGTGGTATATTGCGACAACAAGAGTGGGATCCGATTGGCAGATAATGTTGTATTTCGTGAAAGTTAAATAACATGGAGATATGATATCATTTAATTTGAGACTTGGTGCAGATAGGAATCATTAGACTCCATCACATATTGATAAATGAACATATTTCATATATTCTCACCAAGGCTTTGTCGAAAGGGAAGTTCGTGGTCTTCAGAGAGAAGCTTGGATTGATAGATGTGGCCTCTCCTAATAAGGGCCATCAATGAATGAGAACACTAAAAATAGCTATCCCCCCTTGGTTGAGCTCCTCAAGGATCTCCTGGGATTGAGGGAACTCTGGAAAATGGGGTATCACCCCTACCATAGGGTGGAAGATGTTGATCCCATATCTTGTTCTATGTAGAGTATACCCCAGTTGGCATCATACCCCCAAGCCGAGATTGTTGGGATTATCACTCCTCATTTGGCCAATGAGTTGAGATATAGCTTGGGGGTGTGTGATCCATACCCTTGGTAAGTCAAGTATCTCACCCAAGTTTATTATGATGCAGGTGTTATACCAGATGAATCTTCAAGGTCACCGTTGGGAAGATAAGTAAGCAATAGGATGGATGTGATCCTTACCTATTATATAAAAATTTGTATCTTGCCCATTTATTGTACAATGGGATGGTTGTTATCCTTTCTTGGTAAGTTGTATCTCTCCTATTATTCGATGAGATGACTTGGGGTGAGAGTGTCCCATAGGACATTCCCCACTTTCATAGACATGAAGATAGAGTGTCCCATAGAACCTTCCTCATTGTCCTAATAGGGTGGTAATTTTATCTCTCCTATTATTCTTATTCTCTAGATTCGAGAATGATTCAATAGATAGAGTTGAGTAGATACGAGACATGATATGATGACACGATAATTATCATGATTACATGATGTAGTTGGAATTTCTCCTTAGCTAAGAGGGAGTGTTAATTTAGTAGTTCATTGACAAATTCCAACAATGGGACTATATTTATCTTTTTGAGAGGACCAATTTTGACTATCGAAGTGTGTAATTTGGACAAGGGAAAGTGTACTCTTGAAGAAAATCCCACACATGCACAAAAGGACAGGCCAGCCCTAACAAGAAAATTGGACACCCTTGGAAGCCTATAAATACAAGTGACCTCAAAATCATTTGGACATCACCAAGCTTATTATTCTTCTCTTCTTCATCAATTGGTTTTCACAGGTATGAGGCTGGCTCACACAGATTGGTTCGTATAGGTCCAAGATTGCAAGGTTCGAAGCATGAAGTGTGTTTAGGATTTTGGGTTCCAACCATAGGCTTGACACAGGAAAATTTTGGCTACAAACGCAGGCACATAGGATCATTCATGCGGTTATAAGTTCTTAACCTCACACATTCCTCTTCCTCCATGTGGTTTGTCTCTAGGGTTACAATTTAAAATTCGACCGTAGTTGACTGCAGTTGACCATAGGTAGGACAAGTTGACTCTGATCAATATTGATTTTGGGAACATATTTATGAATGTTTTTGGGTTAATTTTACTAGATGATTTTGTATTGGCTCATTATACTCTCTATTGAAAATTTTATGACAATCTAATATAAGAATAATTACAAAGTGGTTTCCCCCTAGTGGGTTTTTCCCTGGTCATTGACCGAAAATTTGGTGTCTCTTTTTGTTGTGTTGATTGTATCCTCTGTCATTGAATTTACTATTCTATATTCAATTATTATTGATGATTGAAAATATTAATTGTGGTTGAAATATTGCTAATTGAAGAATTGAATTGGGATAAAGTAATTTAAAAAACATAAAGAAGTCTAAAATTTAATAGTATGGGCTTTATTTACTTTTCTTTTGGGGTGTGGTTTCATTGGGGTTTGAGTTCTTCTTTTGCAGGGTTTTGATGTGAATACCTTCAGCTTCCTTGAAGCACATTTGAGACAAACCTTTTGTGCATTAATTGGACTCACTAGGCATTGCTAGGGAATTCGTCTCTTCTTCATATGATGCATGTAACATCGATCTGAAGTGAAATTCCTTTGCGAGAAATATAATTGTGGAAAATCATTTGACTCTAAACGCTCTTCAGCTTTTTCCTTTTGCGTTGATCTTTCTATTATATTAATGGTTCAAACCTGATATTTTTTAATCCTATGTGTCTTGGCTTGACTATATACGTAATTTCTAAGTGCTAGTGATACAATGTGATCTAGTGTCAGAGATGGTGTATGTGTTGATCTAAAGTGTAATGTATGCCACGAATACTCTTGTATAAATTCTGTTGTGAGATGAGTGATATTGATAGTTTAAACTTGGTATGCTATTGATAATGGTTGATAAGAGACAAAATATGAGTAAGGAGAGAAGTAATGTTACCTGCACAATCTAGAGATTACATGGAGGATGAACGATTACCTGCAGTAGATGATGTTATGCAATGATGCCACCTATTGTTGAGTATGACATTTGTGTAATTATTACTAGAGAGAAAGTGATGTGATTTTAGTAATCAGTATTGTAAACCAATTGAGCCTAGAAATTTATCAAGATGATAGGGGCATGGTCACAAATGTTGCAGTAAGAGTTTCTTAATTGAGTTAATGATGAAAACCATTAAACCTTGAAGGTTGTTTGGATCCATAGAAAATATTTGAGTAATGCTTGACTCCCTTGCACAAAAGTATTATGGATGATATCCACTTATAATCTAAAACTTACATTGATGGTTGAAGCAACATATTATGGTTGTCCTTCCTAGAACTATGAGTTAAAAATTTGGTGCTAAAACATGTTTCTGAAGCTCATCACTATATTTCAATTATAACTTGAGAAAAGGTTTTATTTGCAAGAATTTAATGGTCATCTCCAACTGTGAATTATTTCATTGTTATAACTTGAAATTATTGAGGAAGTCTAGCAAGTAGGGTTACAATTATCAAATAAGTCTTGTGCATTTATGATTGGGTTGAAAAATGAGGTTGTAGTTTGAAGTGTTGATGTAATGTTGTTACTAGTGCTAGTGTTGTACAAGTCAAGTGGCCTGAAGAGTGTTGTAATTCTTGGTATCAATGTGCCTTAGCAAAATATGTGATATCATGCCCTGTGGCTACTTATGATATATTACTAGTATATAGGGGTCAGTGAATAGATGAATGGAATCATTATATGCGTTGTTGTTAATGCCATATGTAGAGGAAATTTTATTAAGCCTTGAAATTATGTTGAGATGATGAGATTCATTAATGTATGTTGGGTACTTGGTTATTACAAAGTAGATTGTTACTAGGAATGCTTAAATTTGACAATTCATCAACAGACCTTAAGGGACATATTGATGAACTAGTAGACATTTGTGTTTGAAGTCTGAATATAGATAATATGGTATGAATTCTAATGCATCATTGTAAGTATGCTTCATGATATGCATATATTATTGGGTGTATTTTTTTTTTTTTTTTCTGACTGTGCAGTTGAGTATTAAACAATATTTCAGCATTTCATATAATTATATGCCTTGCGAAACAATGTTTTGTTAACACTTGTGAAATGCCTAATCAATGTTAGGATTATATCATGATGTGTTTTCCACATTAGCCCAGAGATGGATAATGGCAGTAAGGGCCTAGGGTTTAGTTTATTGATATAATATTGCTAATATTGATAATACACATGTTGGTGCAGTGTTTCAAAGGAAGTAGTTGTGTGCCATTGATAAAATGTTGGATGTTTGATAATGCGTTCAACTTGAACAATATTATTCTTCTCATTGAAAAGAATTTTTATCTAGTAGATAAGGTAGTGGATAATAGTAGATATATCTGACATCTTATGTTATCATTCAAAGGCATAGATCAACTATTCATCTTCAACAATTAAGATAAACTTTAGTATGTTGAGAAAAGAACAAGCAGTGGGAAGTCATTGTGAAAGAAGGAGAAGTCGGGTTGTGTAGAAGTAAGGGCTTCATTGTCATATCCCCTTAACTAAAATGTGATTTTGTACCCTATATTTTCACATTTTCATATCTATTACTAGGCTTAGTAAGGTTCATACCTTCATCATTATATCCTTTTGCAGTAGTATAGTTGTAATCTGCAACAGTCTTATTAAATCTCATTAATATAGATCTTAGAGGAATTATAGTTTGGAATTCTTGATCAGTGAATGAGTTTTTTTGGTTTGGCATTGATCAGTGTATGAGGTAGTAGGTGTGATAGTGAATAGAGGCAACAATAAAGTATATTGCAGGAGCAGTAGCAACAATTGTGGAGTGATAATAGTGAAGTGCAACAACAATAGTGGTAATGAACATATGAGGAACAAATTGTAGTGCAATTGGGTTATTGTCCTTGGTATGGGAGTCCAAGCTTAGAATTGTTCTTAGTTTGAGGTAGCAAAAGTTGACGTGTGGAGTAGAGGAGTTGAATTGTACAAGGGGACTGAATACCCCTTTAGATTGTATTTGTAAACTCTTCAAAAACCTTTATGGAGTCTTTTAATTCCTTTCTGTTCAAACTAGTAAACGTGTATGTAACCATACATAACGAATCATTTGTTGAGAAAATTTTGTGTGTATTTTTCATATGATGTGATGATGGTTCATGTTTGTTCTCTCTCTCTCTCTCTCTCTCTCTCTCTTTCTCTCTCTCTCTCTCTCTATATATATATATATTTGTATCTCGGAGGAATCGAGAAGGCCACCTGACACATAACTACTAGTAAACCTTTGGGGGTCTACGAACTGTCCTCCTCTCTGTAAACTAGGTCACAACTAGAGGATTTGAACTTTGGATCTCTCAATTTTCACAGATTTCACATTACTTCGATCCATAATTGATATTCCCCCATGTTACTTAATGCTATGAGTATTTAAAAAAATCTAACCAATTGGATAAAAATAATGAAATATTGATTCATCCCCACCGTAGTATTTCCAACATATCCTAATACACATAAATCCTCAACAACTAGAAATTTTACACTGAGATACCTAGGAATTCTAATTTGTTTTGTTTTGTTTCTATATTGCCAAATTTAGTGCAAAGGCAACCTAGAGGGAAAGGATATGGCTTTATACAAGGTTTTGGTCTACACCACCCAATGGATTTACATGAAAACCCTAAGTGATTGTAGGGGCATGCATGTTGATTTTGTAGCCTCAAAATGTATTCTATATTAGTTTGTTGTCATAACATGTAAAAGATATTTGATTTCCTCTTTAGGTGGTTTCTTAGTAGAGTAAGCATTTTTATGATTTATTTCCTAAGGTTAACTTGTGAAAAGTACAATAATTAATTTAATTGAGTATTGTGGACTATCATGCCAATGTTCTAAGGATAAATAATAAAATTATTTTAAGCAACTTAGGTATAATATAAACTATTGATATCAAGTGAGGCTTATGATTTAATCCTATCCATTAATCGATTAGCATATTAGGGTTAGGTATTTTAGCTTAATGGGATTATAAAATAATCTTAAGGGAGAGGTGAAGATACACACTTGTTGAGGAAGTGGTTTTCTCAATAGAGAGAGGCTTGATTAAACTAAAGAAATTTTGTCCCTTGCATACTTTAGAAATTTTGTCTCTATATATCAGAACAATCCTCTAGTATTTCAACCTCCTCTCTAGTTTACTTGGCCTCTCTCTTTTCTAGCTTCAGATTCCCCAAAACTTCTCCCAAAATTCTTGCTGCAATTATAATAAGTTCTCTTTAGTTTAATCAAGCCTCTCTATATTGAGAAAACCACTTCCTCAACAAGTGTGTATCTTCACCTCTCCCTTAAGCTTATTTTATAATCCCATTAAGCTAAAATACCTAACCCTAATATGCTAAGTGATCAATGGCTAGGATTAAATCATAAGCCTCACTTGATATCAACAGTTGATGTTATACCTAAGTTGCTTAAAATAATTTTATTATTTATCCTTAGAACATTGGCATGATAGTCCACAATACTCAGTTAAATTAATTATTGTACTTTTCACAAGTTAACCTTAGGAAATAAATCATAAAAATGCTTACTCTACTAAGAAGAGAGGGGATGAATTGTTGGTGTTGAAGGCTAAAAATTCTAGATGTTGAGTTTCGTTAGTAGTGCTAATTTCCAAGGGTTGATTTTTCCTGGTGGGGTTGAGTTCTATGTTACTAGCAATAGTAATTTTTTGTGTATTCTTTGAGGGTCTAAGACCAAATTTCCTGAGAAATTTAATATGAAAGAAGATTTTTTTTGGCACATTTTTTTTGTTATAACCTGAGTGATTTCTTCATTTTTGAGTTAATATTCTAATTTGTTTATTTTATTAGCTATTTGAGAAATATTTGAGATAAATATTTTCTAGGTTTTTAATAAAATTTTAAAGTAAAGTAAATCAAATCTAGTATAAAAGAATCAACATGGTATAAGAGAAATATAAACTCTATGGGGGGGATCACATATCACAGGGGTTTTATGAAAACGATTTTTTTTTGGTCACAAAATTTTACTTTGTAGTGAGGGTTTTGTGGCTAAAGTCTATCTGATAATATGACATCATCAATTTTGAGGTATGAAGATAGGTTATATGGGGTTGTAGAATTCATTCCATGGAAGGAGTGGATCACCATGGTTTTAATGGAAAATGATGTGCGGTAAATTGTAAGCCAAGAGATTCAAGTTCCTTCAAACACTACCCAAGTAGTTGAACATAAGATAAAATATATAAAATCGAGGGGCATAATTTTGGATGGTGCAAAGGATCACATAATCCTTCACATAAGAAAGAAGGATTCATCTTATAAAATGTGAGCGGACTTGATAAAGATATAATAGAGTGACAACTAGAACATAAATATGGTGCTTAAGGAAAATCCAAATAGCATTAAGATGAATATATTTGAGAGAGTGGCCTCATATTTCGCAAGGATTTAGTAGGTTCATGATGAAATTTTAGTTATTGGGGAAGGGGTGGACGAGACGGACCTTGAAAAAGTAGTACTAAAAGGATGTTCCAAGTAGTGGGCTAAATTTTTAATAGGTATCCTAGCCAAATATCAATATCCTGATTGGTCCAAATTGTGGGGAAAATTCACCTAAAAGGGTATTTGGGAAGAACCCATAATTAGTGGAGAACACAAAGGTGGATATGAGGAGAATCTGGCTCTTGTTGGGAAACCAAAGAAGGGAAAGGGTGAATCCAAAAAAAACCAAAGTGGAGGAGTACCTTCAGAAGGGAAGAAACACATGAGAAAATTCAAGTGATTTGAATGTCATAAATTCGATCATTTTATCAAAAAAATTTTAAAGAAGAAGAAATGAAAGTTTAAGACAACAACATCTATATCTGCATAGATGGATGAGTTGGCAGAAAATTTTGAGAACTAATTTTCTCTAGTATCTTATCTTTCTGGAACCATTACAAGAGTGGTGTGGTTTGTGAATAGTTGAGAATCTCATCACATGATGGGATCTCATGATATACTCACCAATATGGCCAAGGAGAACAAAGGTATACATGTGGATATTGGTCACAACACTAGGCATGTAGTGGAGGGAATTGGTAGTGTTGTCATCCTAGAGACATTTCCTAGTTGAAAAGGAACCAGTGCTTAGGAAATTGATTCCAGATCCAATAAATTTATTTAAAGTTATTCCCAGAGACAAACACTGCTATGTGTAATAAGGAATTAATCTCGGATGTTGGAAACACTACTGAAACTAGCTTGATATTAATGATCACAATTTCTTCTGAAGTTGTATAATGATAAGAAGAAGATAAAAAATGGGGGTTATTTATGCTATCCTTTGCATAATCCAATATACAAAACCCTAGAAGGAAAATTTTAATGAAGTGAAAAGGTAAATGCAGTGATGAAGTAGTGGAGCAGTTATTAAGGTTTCTGCAAATAAAATCATAGGCATCCTCTACAACTGTTAAGGAACATAGATAAATATACTCATTTAAATAAGAAAACATATTACATGCATACACGTAATTCAAATTGAAGAGAAAAAATATGAATGTTTCACAAAAGAAAGGCACACATGCTATGAAAAATCAATATTATGGAATCAACTTTGATAATCTTTATTCACCTCCAAAAAAACCAGTTTGCACATTACACAAATATGATTTTTAAGATTCCATGAGACAAAAATTCTAAACCCCTTCAGTCGTTCTCAAGTTTTATTTTAAATATTACGTTAAAAATAGTTACACATCACTATCAAAATTCCCTAACTACTTTAACTATCTTCAAATTAATTTTTTCTAAAATTTACAAAATAAACTTTTTCATTATTGAGAATTAATATGACTGGTGGAGCATTAACTTTAAGAATTAGTTCTTGGTTCCATAACCCTAACTTCAATAGGAGTAATCATCCTTTAACATTTTTTTCCAAAGTGTTGGATCAAGGATTGTACATTGGACCATTATGTTGAAAACAACATTCAAATTTGAAAGATTAAAATAATTAGGCTTTGTAACAAATAGTGTCTTCATCAACCAAAGGATTTGGAATTCTCTCTATAAATAGTTTACCAAAGTTCAACCTTTCAAAGTTTCAATTTTCTCGTTAATTTCATATTCTTTTCTTTTAGCCGCTATTAAAGTTTCCTCATATAACTTCGAAGAGAGTAGTTTTCCTTGTTGGTCCTAGTAGTTAGGTAAACCTACCCTGGTTCTCTGATCAAACTTTGAATCAAATAACGAAACCGACCTTTGCACTTCTTTTAGTTTATTCTCAACCTGCATTCAAAATATGTTTTTCTCATTCATTTTATTAATTTCCATGATCACAACAACTCTATCTGTGATATCTAATTCTCTCAACTTAGTTGGAGACTTTTCATTTAATTACTTGATTATCTTCTTAGCTTTTTGAGCCTCCTTTTATACACAATTTTTGCATGTAACTATGTTTAATTCAAATGATTTTATCATGGAATTTTGTTATACAATTATATGGATGTACTCCTATATATAAATAACTTGTTAGATGATGTAGTTGAAGATGACATGTCTCGCTTCAATTAAATACATGTTACTTCTCAATTTGGTTTAAAATTCTTTGATTTCATCTTGTGTTGCTTGATTCTTGCTATTCAATTGATTATTATTCTCCTTTGCCATATTCATATTCCTATCCTTTATATTTAACTATTCTTTAACCTAACTTGGGTTATCTTGTAGCTTCTTCAGTTCTACTTTTGATAGGGCGAGCTTTGTCATTACCATTGTCAATTTTTTCTGAGGGATATTCTGACTTACTTTTAATTTATTTATTTCTCTCCATCAACATTGTCCACAATTATTCCTTTTGTTTTTCAACTTGAGCTAGCCCAGTTTTTTGAGCATGCTCATTTCCATGTATTTTCAATTTATTTATGAAAGATTATATTTGAGACTCTGCACTTTGCATTAGGGTCTTGATGATTTCCTTTTCGTATAAGTTAACACCAAGCTTAATGTTTAAATTTTTTTATTCTTCATTTTGTATATGCAAAGCTCTAAATTTTGATGTTTCATGTTTTATCTAGTTTTAAACTTTATGGAATAGATTTTCTTCCTTACTAACTATTAATTAACTTTTACCCAAATTGTTGTATAGCATATTACCTTCTTGTCTGTGGAAATTTATTTTTTCAGGTAATGGAATATCAACCACATTTGAAGACAATTCTAATTTTTTAAACTCAGGTCTTGCTGAGGGATAAAATGAACAATAGGATGCTAGAGAGAGAGTTTCAACTGGTTTATCTCTAGATCCATAACATAAAGTAACCTTGTTTGATAGGAAGAAGTTACTTGTGATATAAGTTGTGTTATCATATCATTTCTCACCTTATAGCTATTTTGTTAAATATTTTGATCATTTTTCTGCATTGTCTCTATTGTGTAAGAAGTCCCTTCAACTAAGAATGTTGCTAGATTTGTGGAAGTAGAAGAGGTGGTACATTGAGGATTTCCTAGCTGCATTTGGAAATCGAGTTGATTAGAATATTCTTCTGTCAATTTCATTTGTATCTCTTCTTCATATTTTTCTTGGACCTTTTCTTTCTCATGTGGTTGAGTATCCTCCATCTCAACATATATTAGTTTATAAGTATTCCTTTTCAAAGTTTTCTCCTTGATTATAGGAGTTTCAACATATATTTTATGTTTCACTTTGCTTATTGGGCACATCCTGATTTGCCATTTTTCTAGTCTCTGGTTTACTTTCATGAGTGTAAGGTGCATAGATAGTCTCCATCCTTTTGGCAGAAATTATATGATTTGGATCATATTGCCACCTTTAACCCATATCAAAATTGAATTCTTTCATAATTTATTTATCGTGTAGGAGGGCTCTTTTTTTGTTCACAATGAATGGTCCTATAGTTCTTTCTAGTTTGAACATGTATCCTTTAGGTGTTGGAACAAAATGAACTTGCTTTGTATCAAGGCCCTATCTTATAATTTCAAAAGAAAATATTCTCATGGGTAAAAATAT
Source organism: Pinus albicaulis (assembly GCA_034641835.2). Taxonomy (NCBI): domain Eukaryota; kingdom Viridiplantae; phylum Streptophyta; class Pinopsida; order Pinales; family Pinaceae; genus Pinus; species Pinus albicaulis. Next base: position 836,653,681 of record CM076575.1, read on the forward strand.
GGGTAAACAATATGGTGGCACTTTAGCTCCATATATTCGTATCTCGGTATATTCTTTAAAAATGTACCAATCTCCTACTCTGGTGTATTTAATAAGATGTAACAATTCATTCTCCTAAGGCAGATCTTTGGTGTCTGCTAATTGTTCATAATAGTATACATAGTGGTCATGAATTAGGATAATTACTAAGAAAAACCCTCATTTTTTTCTTTATTTATGATAATATTGGTCCTTTCAACCACAATTTTTATTTAATTTTTGGAGTCCCATATGTTCAAACCAAGATGGTTGAAATTTTCAGCGTGTACATATTGTTGGGCCTTGAAACTGACATTTACTTCCATTACATTTTCAATTATAATTCCATATTATCACCTTCACTCCACCTCCATTTCATTACATTTACCTTACCATTATCATTATTGGGCTGCATTTATGTTTTTCCAAACTTTATTAATTCCTAGTATTTTTAAGTGAATTTATGGTTAAAAATTAGAAAATAATATGCACATACTTATACCTAACAAGTGGAATGAGTTTGTTGCCATGTGTAGGTAAAAAAGAAGCTTCAAGAAGACCCTTATGTGGCCTCCTAAGGCCAAATTCGAATTTGAGTGGAGAATATCATGAGATCATGAGGATATGTGTCTCATTTCCTATTTGTGTTGTAACTCTAAGAAGACATGTGCCCCATCACTTCCTATTTGGATTGTAACTCTAGAGATATAGGGATAGATTCATGGACTCTCATTAATGAGATAGCTTCTCATCTTTTGTATAAATAGGGGAATTTTTCTCCTATCATGTCATGTGTAAAATTGGAGTTATGCTCAAGCTTTGAATAAAGAATTAGATTGTGGCACCTTACCCATGAGTGTTCCTTCACTTTGTGTGGCACTTGGATTTGCTTACATATGGAGCATCTCAATTTACCATCTCTCATACTTTTGGATCGGCCATCTACAATGTGTGAGATTTATTTTCTTTCATAGATTAATATTTGTTTGCTTTCTTAGTATTATTTTTAGAATGACCGTTGAATCTTTGCTTTCCTAGAACATCTCAAGAAAGTAGATTCTTCTATTTTCCAATTGGATTATGTTTGAGGCATTAGAGCTCACAGTTGTTTAGTTTATTTACATGTTTTTACATTGTTTTCTTAGATTAGATCCTCAATTATGTGTATAATTTAATGCTCCTAAAGATCATGTCAAGAGGGTGACTCTGTCATACTTCCAAATTGCATGCTCGAGTATTTAACCTATGCAATAATTGAGTTTTCCTTTACATGCCTTTAAATTGCTTTCCTAGATTAAGATACTCAGTTAAATGTATAATTGGATGCTTGTAAATCATACCAAGAAGGTCACTCTATCATACTTCCAAATTGGATGCTTGAGTGTTTAACCTATACAGTAATTGAGTTTTTCTTTACTTGCTTTGAAATGCTTTTTAGATTAAAATTTCAATTCTTGCAAGTGTGATTGTGCGCGCTATATTTTATTTTGAACTTGTTTTCTTTCTTTTCGTTACTTGATTTCATAGGTTAGTTGAATTTTATTTTCATTATTTGATTTCATATATTAGATGAATTAGTTTTCATTATTTTGTAGTTATATTGATCTAAACTGAAAGACAATTTCTAGCACATGCAATGCACACATGCTTCACAAGTTTACGAAACCCATGGATTGAAAAATTAAATGATAGATAATTATTTGCCCCAACACATATAAAAATAGGTAAACCAAAGTAGAGGGGTATCAACAATAACCATAAATCAAAAAGTTTTTAAATTGGAAACTGATGGACTCAGCCAAGTAGGATGGAATATCTAAGATAGTATTTGGTTGTTTAATTAGGATTAAGAATCCTAAGGTGTGTTCATTCTTGATTCTTGTATCATATTCTCCTAATAGGGATAAAATTATAACCAAAAATGTTATAAATATTCATAAAAAAATAGGTAGGGTATTTTTCATCTGATGGAGGAATTTGGGAATATGTATGTAGAATGCACTTGAATAAAATTTCCTTGCTTTCTTTTGAAAGTTCTTGATAGGTAAGAAGTAGTGAAGTATCTGTGAATTTCTTAGGGTTCTCCATCATAGGAAAAATGAAATATTTATGAATTAACTCACATCTGAACTCGAGGATATTTTCTCCTGATGAAGAGATGGTAAAATTTCTCCACAAGATAAAGGAGGATGCCAACTAGCTTATAAACATAGCAAAATGGTAGGCATTTGGAATTATGATATAGCATAAACTTGAATTTACAATTTGAAAGGGGTCCTTTTCACTATTAAATTAGCCAAGGATATCATAGTGAATTTCCATATGGTCAAAAGGAAAACAATAATCATGAATTTCAGCTTCTCTGTCCATAAGAGGCATATGAACAAAGAGAGTACTAGTTATGGTCTTTTTGGTCGACTTTTGAGTATTTTCCATTTTTACAGTTTTAAGGAAAACAAATGAGGAACGTGAATTTATGAATTACCTAGTGATAAATATGATGATATGAAGAATGTTGATGTGGATCAAATAACACATGACCCAAACATTGGTTAATATGATTTTATGGATTGCATGACAAAAGAGCAACAAGCATAAAGATCATTTTTAAACATTGTGTACTAAGCGGGAAAACAAAGAATTGATGACATATGAATGTACAGAAAAATTACATGGCACATGAGATGATGTGGAAGGTAAGGGTGATATGTGATAGTGATCTGGAGGGATGAAGTGTGCAGTAGCTCACTTATCTGGCTCGTTTGCATGATTGGTGAATTGTCATGGGATGTCAAAAGTGTGGTTTTCATGAAACCCACTTACCGTTTCTGGGGGGTACCCCTAGTGGTATTGGAAAGTGTTGGGGACCTCCTGAAATGAGCCACAACCCTCGATCATGCAATATGTTGTTTGATTGTTCCACCTTTTGGGGGGTCTTCTCTCCTTTTCTTTCAAGCACTTCACCCTACCATTGTAACACCCTCTTCCCACATCTACCCAAGTAGCCGACCAAACAGGGTAAACATGTGACGAGAGGCTACTAATATGAGATTCAACCTTCTAGATGAGCTTAAGGAAGTGTAACTGATGGAAACATAAAAAACGCACCTTACACTGCATCATTGACATCCCTAGGAGGTAACCCAACCTTCCAAGGCCCTGTTCGCTAAGGAGAACTGATTTTTATCCCCTTTGAGGCTAAGCCGCAAGCATATAAGGGTAAGGGAGCAGCTCTAGACCCTTGAGCCAAGGGCTAGCCTTGTCAAGGTAGCAGCTCAGGCCCAAACAACAAATTTTTTGCCTATACCTCCATGATTTGTGCCACATTTTCATCCCCTGAGCCCGGGTCACTGCCCATAACTTCGTGTAACTTTGGGAGAGGGTAAATAACATTAAAACAAACATATGGAATCAATCAAATCAACAAAAGCTCATCTAAACCCACCCTGCTATGACAATAATTTCGTCAAACATGTCACAAACATAGTATCTACAAGCATAAACAACATATTTTAACAATGGGTTCTATTTCTTATCTGAGAATGGTTAAGAAGCATTTCTCCCTTACACCATAAGAAATTATACAATCATTTTTAACATAGATACATGGGATATTCATTTACAGGAAAAAATGTGAATAGATCCATACATCATCATTGATCGAATACATGCTCATAACCAACATACTAATAGCATAAACACAATGGATGAAATAAAAATAAAACCCATATATAAACTAATACATTTTCAAATCGGATACTAGAAAAATGAGATCTTCATTACTGAATGTAAAAACCAACTGGAGGTGGGACTTCCATGTTCCACCCGACCATAGATTGGCTAAGCCATTTCTACGTCAGCCAATCACACCTGTGCCATATTCCAAGCATGAATGTGGGACTTAAACTGAAAGAAACAACCAAGGCATACCGAGGCTCAACCACCTCACCCTCATCAAATATAAATCAGGCTTTACCATGATTCAACCCGGATCACTGGGCCAACACCATAAACATGTCATAGCTGGCTTTACCATGATTTAATCCTGATCACTAGGCCAACACAAGAATGGATATCACTATATTCTCTCTGCCTAAACCGCGAGGAATTATCTTGTCTCCTAGTCTCTCAGGATTTACCATAACCTGTAGTCTAAATCATGGGTCACTAGGCCCTAAATCGAAACATACTCTCCAGGATTTACCACAATCCCAAACCCAAGATTCCTAGGCTTGTAATGGAGAGTAAACCACCACCTCTCAGGCTTTACCATAATCCAAACCCATATTACTAGGCCCTAAACTGAGGGAACAAGTGAACCAGTTCTATATGATTCAGAGATATAGCTCACTCAGCTTTGAATCCATCTGGTAATCCAACTAAAACAAAACTTGAGAACTCAACAACATAATGGATATTCATAAATGGAAAGGCTAGGATGAATACACTGTCACACTTGGAAAAAACCATGCCAAGACAACAAAGAACCACATGCAATGACATGCATGTCAAATATAGCAATGAAAATATACATGCAAATCGATACCTGCAAAGAATCTCATTGTAGCTGCATAATCCTTCCTTTCCCTGCTTCATTTTTTCCTTCTTGCTCGAAATATCCAAGTATTCCACACTCACCAAGAGTGCTCCAACAATACTCTAATTGTACAAGAGTGTGAGAAAGAGAATAATGAGAGAAAAATCTTGCCAAATGATCCTAGACATCCTTTTTATCATTGATGCCTCTAATTTCTTCATTTTCCATAATTTTCCTCCTCACATGCAACCTATGACCTTTCACCTCCCTTTTCTCATAATTTCCATTATTTTCATAAACAAATGCACCAAAAATGCCATTTTTCCTTTCCAAAACCTTTTCCTTTGCCAATTTCCTTAGCCATATTAACCAAAATGAACATCCACTAGGATGTTTTTCCCACCATTCAGCTTGGAATATGTGTCCCATCAACTGTGGTTATTATTTTTAACTTTTATTACATGGAATTTTCACCAGGGCTGTTACAAAACCCTCCCCCTTTGGGGACACCATCCTCGATGTTCAACCACACATATACCTCAGAAAAACCATAGAAAAGAAAACATAATGCCTATGGAGATTTATAACATAGCTTGTTGCAGTATTTACAATGAATAACCTACTCAAAAGAAAAATAATCATGACAATCGTACCATGTACTAGATGTTTATAGCAAAACTCATTACAGTATTTACAATAATATACCTATATACAAATATGCAGATTTTCTCAACCAGCAAATAGAAGGATGTGATGCATGTTTTAGTAATAAGGGAATCCAGAGGCTCACACCTCCACCCTCAAAGTAGTATGAGGATTCACTTCCTTCCCAGGAAGTCCAGAATCCACTGTCATGGTCAAAGCTACATCCAATGTCCATCGCTATAATCCTGCACCACTGCACCCTTAGTGAATAGTTACCAGATCATTGTTCCCAGGCACACTCCCAATGTGCATCTGATTCCTTTTGGCTATGCTAGTGACAAAAAAAAATCCACCTTGGCCTTCCCTTCTCTGCTATGTGGTCCCTCGAATAATCCGTTAATCCCCTTCTATGTAGTCACTCACGTTCCAAGTTCCCCGAAATCCCCTATCCTGGGAAATCCATCCCTTATTAAGGCTTCCTCGGATCGAAAGATATAAAAACCAAGGCATATACCTGCCTCAAAATTGTCATACCAATCATAGCATTCTCATGGAAATCAATGGAAACTATTGGATACCAGTGTCCCACAATGGCCCTACTCCCAAAGTGTTGTACCAACATACTAATACATGTTCCAATTCCTTTTACTGACACTACTAGTTCTTGTAGTCAGTTTCAACCACCCAGCCAGGCATTGTATGCTTCTTGTACCAAGCACATAATTTACATTAGATTCAAAATAAATTGAAATAACTTCAAATCATACCTTATTGGTAGATTTTCAACAAGGTACACTTTCAATTATGTTCACTTCCTATCACACAAGTCAAACTATTTATTTTATCAAATAATCATGTATAAACATATCACATCCAGTTAGCTCAAACACAACCATCATAAATTAAAATCATGAATAGCATGAAATCACCATAAACCATAATCATAAATCACATGTAACCATCATAAGTCAGTATCATAGATCTCATGCATAATAATTATAAAGTAAAATATTGATACTTATCCTTCATTGGTCTGTACTTCTGACTTTGCTCTTTATGTACACACATCGAATCGGTTGCCACACCCAGTAAGCACCCAATGCCCTTTCTTCTCTTTACCCATATACACATGCACACAGTGTACATCACAACACATACATCCACACAAGGCGTACAACACTACAAAATTCATACGCCCACATTCGGCACACAATATCTCACATACACCTACACTCGGTGTACAACAAAACATAGTACAACACAACACAATACACCTATACCTAGTGTAAAAAAAAATACATGCACATACACATACATCCAATGTACAACACAACATAGTACATATAAATATATAGAGTACAACATAACGAATACACATGTCACAATACCATGACTACACCATGCACATACATAGCATTGCATGCCCACAACACAACATGCACGCAATGCCACATGTACATGGCACCATCTGCACAACGTGTTCAGAATTCCAAATGTACACCGCACCACCCATAAAATGTGTACACAGTACCACATGTACACAACACCACATGAACGACATTTACATGGGACCACATGTACATAACATCACATGCACGACATGTACACGACACCACCTGCATGCAACACCACATGTAGAACATGCACATAACACCACATGCATGCAACACCATTTGTACAATCATGCACACAACACCAAATGGACATAGCACCATATGTACATCACATAGACAACACCATATGTACATAGCGCTGCATATTCAACATGCACATAGCACCATATGTACACATCATTGCATAACCAACATGCACAGAACACCATATGCACACCACACCGCACATCCAACATGCACATAGTACGATATGTACACAACACCACATATCCAACATGTATATAGAACCATCTATACCTAGCACTACATATGCAATATACACACAACACCATATATACAACATGCATGCAACATTTTAGGTACACAATACTACATATGTTACATTTACACATCACCATAGGTAAAATAAGTAAATATGCATCATGCGCAACATATAAACACAGTAGTACTGCACATCCATAAACCACACACTAACCCCATAAGAAACCTTTCTTCTAGTGTCTTTCCACTATCCATGCTTATCCTAGCATGTCGCAGGTCACACTACTTTCACTTTGTTGATGTATCCCTCAACATTCCATGTCCATAACATAAACGTAGGCATAGTGCAAGTATATAATATTAATTCACATCCACATGATACTGACCTCTTAGATCCGTTAGGGTTATTCTTCCCACTTGATTCCTCATAAGAACAAGACCTTCTTCATGTCATTCACCTGCATGAGAAATCATTCCTCCACAAGAATGATCCTTGAAAACCATGTCATACAGTGACAAACATGCATAGATACATATATACATATAACCATCAACATAAAACCATCAATATCCATGACGACACTGTCGATCAACGACATACATACATGCATACATATATAAACATCAACTTAAAGCAATCATGATCTCATCATCTAGCGACATACATACAAGCATATATACACATATAGACATCATCATGATTAGGATCACAACATGATTACTAGATATCATAAGGTCTAGGTCGAAATAAATTCCTTTATCCATGCACGATATGCACAATATTGAGAACAACAATTCCTAACATAGCCAAGGCATCTACTATATCAGATCCATTTACTTTACCTTTCTCATGATTGTCCTGCCACTGCCCATTTACCACAATGGACTCAACCAAACCATCTGACTATCATATTCTTACCTTCTGTTTCTCTTACTCATGCACTGACCTCGACTCTTTCCTTACATTACCTATTGGATTTCATTCATCTCTTCCCAAGCTCCCTTAAATTCCACTTTCCCCAAACCAATGCCCAAGACTCACAATACATAAAATACAACGACAAGAACTAGAAACAAACAAGAAGAAAACCAGGAAAAACAATAGCGATATGACACCGCAACAAAGTGGCAAGGCTTTGCACCAGACACGAGAAAAACTACAAATCAATCACAAGAAAATCACAAATGACCAAAATCACGAGGCAAGCAAAAACACCATGACTCAATCCCCATGGTTCCCAAGGAAAGCTCAACCTAAGCCTTCTTCAAGATTTCATAACAGTCTCTCTTTCCATGTAATCCTTGCATCATATTTCCATAAACACATAATTATCAGTGCATAAATAAACATAAAATATGCTATTTACCTTAACTTGTTGTGCCAAGCATGCTGACCTGTAACTTAACACACATGTCAACCACATGTACCAAACATCAAGAAAACATATCTATCAATTCGAAATCAACTTTTACCCAGACTAACAACCATGTCATAACTAGTAATCAACTCACATTCATCGGTTATAATACATAATTCTACAACTATCACCTTCTTACACTCAAGTGTATACCGACTATATCAGCACATATGTGTTAGCACAACCATCTTAAAGCAAGATCATTCCTTCATGCAATATTATAGATACAAACTCATATTATGCGATTAATCAAACATTCAAATAAATTTCAAACATACCATGATAAATAGATCAACTATATGACATAATCAACTCTCAAAATAGTCAAGCACAACGCATATGACATAATCAAAATCATACCTTAATGTATCTCTGGGGAGGCTATCTTTTTTGCAAAATAAATCTAAATTAGCACAATATAACTTCACAACACCTCAACTCAACATAAATAATATCAATATATCCATAAAAGTGACCAACTAACATGTTCACATCATAAAATCATAATCAATTGTCACTCATACATACCAATTGGCATATGCACAGTTAGCCTAAATTAGTACAATACAATATCACAATTATATTGATTCATGCATGAATGTAATAACCCTAACCATCTACATAAGCCAATCCAAGGCAATATGATACATATAACATCAAGATCTTAATGAAATAACCTTAATCATAAAGTTAGTAGCATATACCAACAACAAGCTATATATCATGCTCATCAACAACATGTAACCTAATGATCAAGCTAACTAGCATACCACAAAAATATATTAACATATAACATGCTCATAAAAAATGTATAAAATATTCATTGAACTAACTAAAAGTTAACATATTCACCAATGAAATATAACATAATCATCAAGTTAATACCATGCTTGACTAATTGACACATGTACATATGATCACACTAATTAATTAGCATCTATCATGTATGTAACCATAACATAAATAGATTTACGGGCATACACATAACCATAGTAATAATAAAATGACAAACATATAAGTAACCCTAATTCTTACAAGAACCATGAATCACATACCTACATGCCAAGCACACAACTTGTATGATGATCTGCTCTTGCCTCGAGGTCCAATACTGCAACTTCACTTTGATGATCTGCATCTCCTACTCTATCACATCCAACACATTAGCATCATAAAATACCAATATCATCATGATGTCCTAATTGTGTACAACTACCTTATACACAACAACCTCAACCAAACCAATGAAAACTTGACCATATGCACCCACTTGAAATGTATAACCAATCATGAATTACTAATGCATGTTCAACATATAACCTCACACAAGAAAGCATACATGGACAACATGCAAGCATGACCAATATGTGACCTAGAATAAACAAGAAATGCATGTACAATATGTATAAACATGTAAGAAAATATGCACAAACAATACATAAATGAGAAAAACACACAATCAGTCGTACATTCATGAAAACATATTGACAACAACACCATAAGAACTTCCATGGTGACATCACTACCACCATGGTCAATACAACATGGATGCATCAACCACATACAACATGAGTATGAAAACACATAAGAAATCAACAGAAAAGCATGAAAAACACACTGCCCATCTAGTCCAAGTGTTGAACCATGCTCTAATACCACTATGTGGTATCAGATATCACACAAAGAGAACAGAAACCAAACACCACCATCATGCATACACAACAAGCACATATAACATAAGCATGAGGAAAATATATTATATTGACCTGTATGCAAGACAAACACACACAGCCCAAGGAGAGCGCAACCATGCTTTGATACCACTCTATAACACCCTCTTGCCACATCTACCCAAGTAACCGTCCAACCGGGGTAAACATGTGAAGAGATAAAACTAATATGAGATTCAACCTCCTAGATGACCTTAAGGAAGTGGAACTGATGGAAACATCAAAAACACACCTTACACTGTATCATTGGCATCCCCAGGAGGTAACCTAACCTTCCAGGGCCTTGTTCCCTGAGGGGAGGTGAATTTTAGCCCCTTTGAGGTAGATCCATGAGAATATAATGGAAACGGAGTGACTCTAGATCCTAGAGCCATGGACTAGCCTTGTCAAGGTAGCAGCTTAGCCCTTGAGCCCATGTCACTTCCTAAAACTTCCTGTAACTTTAGGAGAGGTTAAATAACATTAAAACAGGCATATGGAATCAATGACATAAATCATAACTCATCCGACCCCACCCAACCATAATAGGAATTTTTTCAAACATGTCACAAACATATCATCTACAGGCATAATCAACAGATTTAAAAAAAGGTGTCTCTTTCTTATCTGAGAATGGTTAAGAAGAATTTTCCCCTTAGACCATAAGCTATCATACAATCAATTTTACCATAGATACATGGGATATTCATTTACATGAAAAAACGTGAATAGAGCCATATGGGTAGCCCTAGTATTGCACCAAGAGTGTTGCAACTCCCAGAGGCTACTCTAATTTATTTTATCAACCTAGGGTTTATACAAAATTGGAGGTGATAGTGCTATATACACAACAGATGAATTCTACTCATGTCATCATCTTCTTAGTCCTAGGAAAGGGTGTTATTTCTAGGGTTTCTGAGTGAATTCTATCACACTTTAGAATTATACCTAGAACTACAAGAGAGTCAAAACCATTACTCTATAAAAAAATCAAAGGACTATTCTATAGCAAGAAGATACATATAACTATTTTTCAAAGAAATAAATCTACAATGTAGGCTATGGAAAGAAATAGAAGCAAACTAGGAAACATCCTTGAAGTAAAGTGTTGAATTGAAATTGCTGAAAGAATAATAATCTATTCACACATTGTTGGTCCAAATGTCTAAGCACACTCTAACTACTTGATGATTTAACTATCATGCTTTTAATCATGAATCTAGTCATGACCTAAATATGCTTGTAAATACTCTATTTTGTAGCCAAAGGAGAAGGCACTTAGGTGGCTTAGGAAGGTCTTGGACTCATGGATGCAGGGTTGAAGGTGTCTTGATGGTTATTTCAAGTCTAGATGAGGTGGAGGATGGTTTATGGGATGAAGGAGAGGCCAACTAGTGTTGCTACAGAGTCTGCTACATGTTTCCCGTAGGAAACAGGTCGAGGGTAGTCTGAGGCTAAAAATGGTGGAAAAAAGTGTAGGGGAGGTGAAATGAAGGTGTACTTGGATGGATAGAAGGTGGAAAACCCCTTGGCCAAGCTCAGAACCTCTTGAAAATACGTCTTTCACTTCTAGGGTTGATCACGATGCGAAGGTGAAAATCTCAAAAATAGGGTTGAAGGTGATTTGGTTGAAAGAAGGTCGATGAAGGGTGAGAAATGAAGCTAGGGGTGCTGGTAAATTTCTCCTCTACTGTGCTACTTAAACCTGCAAGAAAACTATCTTTTCATGCAACAAACATTGGCAAATCTATGATGAAGAAGATGGAAAAGATGAGTTGAATTCGACAAGAAAACCTACTTAAGAATTCAAACAGAAATATAAATCAATATTCTCAACATGTTCATGAAACTACAACAACCTATCTATTCTTTCCAAGAAATAATAAACTAAAGAGAAAATTTGGGCCTGTGGTGAAGATCTACCCTCCTCAAGCTCTAATGAAAGAGATGAGAGAGGGAGGCTTTGACACACAACTTTCTGAGGTTATATGTTACTCTACCAACATCTATGCAAGCCTAACTACAACACATATAAAATGGAAGTAAAATAAAAATAGTAAATTGAAATGTAAACAAACTAGCTAAAACTCATAAAGAAAACTAGCTACAATGGCATAAAAATAAGCATGGATACACAAGAGAGACTAAGGCCAATGGATTGGGCCCTAACCCAAAATCCTAGCCCTATGAAACTAAATTAGTGAAGGAAAATCTGAACACTCATCTTATTGCAGAAAATAATATCATTACAAAGTCATGAAAGTCTCAAAAACCTATTACAAGAGCTAAGAGTCTACTAGATTCCTCCAAAATTTAAATCCTAATGAGCTCTTGCTCTGCCCTATTTAACCTAAAGGGTAGCTACCAACAACTCCCTAAAAATTAGGTGATGTGTCCCCTTTGAATGCGATATAAGTGGAGTTTTGGTGCACTTGATCTCCCACTTGCTTGGTTGTCTTTGATTTGAAGCTGTTGGAGGGAATCTCGAGAATCCCTTGGTTGCCTTTGGGAGTTAAGGATGTGAAAAACCCTCCTAGAATCTCCCCTTGTTGTCTACTTTGAGCTTTAATTGAAAATTCTTCAACAAAAGTGGAATATATTCATGGTTATCCTACATGTAAACCATATTAGGCATTTGAAGTATGACAAACCTTAATCACCATCTACACTAGAAACATATGACCATAAGATAATCAAATGTGAGAAAAAGAGACTAATAAGGCTAAAAAGGTGATAATTGACCCCTCCAATTATACTTAATGATGGAGCTCATCACCATACATCATCATTGATTTAATACATACTCATAACCAACATACTAATAAAAAAAATACAATGGATTCAATAGCAATAAAATCCATACATAAACTAGTACATTTTCATACCGAATACTGGAGAAATCATCTCTTCATTACTGAATTTAAAAACCAACCGAAGATGGGACTTCCACGTTCCAGATGACCATATATTTCTTGATCCAAATCTACAGCCAATCACCCCCATGCCATATTCCAAGCATGAATGTGGGACTTAAACTAAAAAAACCAACTAGGGCATACCGAGGCTAAAAATCCTCACCCTCATCAAATAGAAATTAGGATTTACCATGATCCAACCCAAGTCACTATGCCAACACCATAAACATGTCATAACCAGATTTACCGTGATCTAACCCCGATCACTAGGCCAACATAAAATGGATATCATCAAATTCTCTAAGCCTAAACCATGAGGAATTTTCCAGTCTCCTAGTCTCTCAATTATTACTGCAACCCACAATCTGAATCAAGCATCACTAAGCCCTAAACTGAAACATACTCTCTCAGCTTTACCAATATCCCAAACTCGGGATTCCTAGGTCTGTAATGGATATTAAACCGCCACCTCTTAGGATTTACTATAATCCAAACCTAGATTACTAGGCCCTAAAACAAGGCAACAAACGAACCGATTCTATATCATTCAGAGATCCACCACATTCGACTTCGAATCCATCTGGTAATCCAGCTAAACAAAAACATGAGAACTTCACAACACCATGGCTATCTGGAAATGGAAAGGTTATGTTTAATACACTATGACACATATAAAAACCCATGCCAAGACAACAAATAACCACATGCAATGCCATGCATGTCAAATCTAGCAAGGAAAATACACATGAAAATCGATACCTGCAAATAATCTCATTGTAGCTACCTGATCCTGCCTTTCCTTTCTTGATATTTACCCTCTTGCTCCAAATCTCCAAGTATGCTACACTCACCAAGAGTGCTCCAAGAATACTCTAAGTGTTCAAGAGTATGAGAGAGAGAATAATGAGAGAAAGCGCTTTCCAACTGATCCTCAGCATTATTTTTATCATTGACGCCTCTAATTTCTTCATTTTCCATAATGTTCCTTCATTTTCCTCCTCACTTGAAACTTGTGTCCTTTCACCTTCATTTTCTCCTAATTTCAATTATTTTCATAAATAAATGTGCCAAAAATTCCATTTTTCCTTCCTGAAGACTTTTCCTTTGCCTTTGACAATTTCCTTAGCCATATTAACTGAAATGAATAGCCATTAGGATTTTTTTCCCACCATTCGGCTTGGAATACGTGTACCATCAACCGTGGTTATTATTTTTAAATTTTATTACATGGAATTTTCACCAGGGTTGTTACAACCATAATTCCATTATGATTTTGGCTTAGTTCCAATGTACACCGATCCACTTCGGACTTGCGCACATTTTATCCCTTTCATTTTTGTAAATTGCAATACCACTTTACTATGGTTATGGTTGATGTTCTTCAAACTGAAATGTTAGGCTTTAATACCCATATGAATAAAACTTTTGCATAGAACTTTTATATATAAAAATTTTAACATGTCCCTGTATCCAAATTTCTTCATTTTGTTTTTCTTTTCTTTCTTTTTCCTTTTTTTTCTTTCTATATATATATATATATATATATATATATGAGCTACAACATGTAGCATATATTTCAAGCTAGACTCATGGAGTCTTATGGAGGTGAAGGAGGTACTGTATGTACCTAGGATGGAAAAGAATTTACTCTGAGTCCCTCAATACAACTTTCCCTTTTACAACCTATGTCTTTGCTAAAACTTATAGAATTTTTCATTCCCAAGGAGATTGTCTCAAAATAATTGTACATGTGTTGGCTAGAAGCCAATTAGTCTAGAATTTTCCTAGTTTCTAGAGCCACTAGATGTCTAGATACATCCTCCCAGAGAGGGAAAAAGTCCTATATAATCTGATAATGTTGAGAGGAAAAGTGTTATTCAAAATCTGCGGGAGAGATTTTTCATATTGTTTGGATGCTTAGAGACTATCTCTATGGGGGGAGTAGGATTGTAAGTTGAAGAGAATGCCTCATGCTAACGGCATAATATTGTATCATTTTGATATTTTAAGGAAACTTGGTTCCTTTCACACCATAATTGATCTCTTTTGTTTCTTATATGTGATTCATTAGATTGAAATTGTTGTGATACTAATGGGTTTAATGTTGGTTTTGGTTTGGTAGTTATGTTGGTTGAATGTGTGTAGGTATTTAGTGTTTAAAGGCTTGGAGTGAAATAATTTCTAGTGAGTCCCTCAATTTGGATACACCTACCCGTGACCTCTTCAGTTTGAGAGGAACACTCTATTATCCATCCCTTTGCAATTCTTATGATTGTATGTATGTGTTAGGGATTGGCTTAATCACGCTTTTATCACACACTATATGGTGAGTTCTGTGAAAATCTCTTGGAGCAATAGCTACTTGTACTAGATTCATTTTGTTTACAACAATTAGGTCCATATGTTAGGTATAGTTGATAAAGGATAGAATTTTTCAGAAGAGTTCCAAAGCTGAAATATAGGGATAGAATTATTTTGGCAGATTGGGTTGAAAGGAAAACTTATAGGAAAGGCTAACTGGTACTCCATGGAGAAGGAAGAGGAAATATTTCCTCCCTCATTAAATAAAACTCTTGGTGACAAAAAGCATATTGAAATGGGGAGGTATGAGCCAAATTGGATCACTATATAATTTTTCATCCATCTTTATGTTTTAAGGGTGGAAAAAATAAAACAAATCAACTTACAAGAATATTTTTAGTGACAACACCTGAGTTGGAGAACCGGGGTTAAAAACCCTCCAAGACTTGTTTTATGCCTTAAATTACATATTTTTGGTGTAAAAGTTTTATTCTTGAAGTATAGCATCACATGCCACTATTTTACACTTGAATACCTTTCAAACGATGCAAGAATCACATCAATTAGAGTTCGGATGAAACTTTTATTCCTCCAGGAAGTTGACCTATTGTGATTGACCACCGTAACCATGCCAACCCCTGTTACTCATGGAAAGGGGGTTATCCATGTGGATATTATGAATAAGACTCTTTACGGGTAAAATTTGTAACTCTATTTCATAGTTGAAAAAGTCAAACTTAATCCCTAGTTGGCTACTGAGTTGTGTTATAAATGGGCCACTAGGAAAAGGGGCTTAAATTTATCCAAAGGAATATCCACAACATTTTACAGATCATATTGATATTAAAATAGTTTTCTTTGTGTATTTTATGGGGATTTATGGGGATCAAATCAATTTAAGCAAAATTCATAAAATATTTATCGCAGTTGATAATTCACTTTATGATAACCCTTGAGATCTGTTAGAGGATAGGTTTGCATGGATCGAACCACAAGTCACATATATAGACTATAATGTGAGCCTCCTCATTATTGTCCTAACTAATAAGCTTAATATATTTGGATAATATGGACGTTCCAACGTAGAGTCAAATCAAAAGGAAAATCAAGAGATCAATGTGAACAAGAGGAGGAGTCGAGGAAACCCAAACAATAGTAGTTTATTTTGAGTGTGGACCATTCATAGCTTCTCTTCAAGATGGAAGCAAAGGTATACATCAATTTGTATGAAGGGGAGGTCAATTCTTTGAAATCTATTCATTTTTTATAATAGTTATAATTTTACTCTAGTGTTCACCACATAGATGATTAATGGAAGATTTCATTAGGTTATTGAAATTAGAAGGTCATGCCCTGACCTAGTGATAAAACCACATGGAAAACCTAAATATGGATGGGGGCCCTCTATTAAATAAGTGGGAGGATTTTAAAAATATCATAATGTATCAATTCTATATTACCAGGTATGCAGAGGACTAATGGATCTGGTGGTATTACTTCATACAAACATTGGGGCAGAATGTATGGGCGGACACCACATAATTTAGGAAGATGGAAATAACATTCGGTATATCTCCCAAGAATCCATACTTAATCCTCAAGTATCTATGGGTATATATATCAATTTTTGAAAGCCAGTGATTCTATTCAATCCAAAAATGGTGGAAGAGGCTTTTATGTAGGTGTAATACCTAGAAAGCATAGGCCATAAGAAAAAATTCCTTATACATAGATGTGGGATGAAATATTCATGAAAATATCTAACCATTACCATCTCATCTAGGATGTAAAATACTTCATCTTCAACAAGCACAAGGGAAATTATAAAATTTTATTGGTAAGTGCCAACCAAGCCAAGGAATTAATTAGTTCTAGCAAGAAGTTTGTTTTTAAATCTGTAAGAGAAACTCAATTTGTAAAAGAGTCAATGAGAACAAATGCATATTGTAAGGGTTCACTAAGGATTAGAGACAAAAATTATATGATTTCTAAATGAATAAAAAAGAGTGCTCAAGAATACTAAAAGGCTACCACCGAGGAGGGAAGTGGCACATGAGTTACAATTTTTTTTGGATTCTCCATTGAAAAACATTAGGTTATGTAGATAGTTTGTCTTAGAATAAAATGAGGTGAAGAAGTAGTTTCAACAACTGTTGGAGCTGGGTGCTATGATCAAGTACCTTTCCATGTGGGTCACCGATCATACTTTTCCTAAAGAAATATGGGACTTTGATAATGTGCATTAATTATAGGGAATTAGAAAAAAATATGATCAAGAATAGATAACCCCTACCTAGGATTTCAAACCCATTAGACTAGTTCCAACAAGAGAAATAGTTCACCAAACTAGATTTAATATTAAGGTATTGTCAAGTGCAAGTCAAAGAATAATATACTTTGAAGATTAGTAGGGTATATTGATGGACCAAAACTTAATTTTAAATATGGGGTTTGAGGTCTTCAAGGAGCAACATTGGAAATTGTAGAGAAATACTCTAAGAAACTTCAAAACAAAAACCATAATATATATAGAAGTTTTCCATCTCACACCTTGAGTTCTTGCACTAGTCAATCATCTTTTCTAATCCTGCACTCATATGCAATTCATTAGAATCAAAATTAATTACTGCAAACACTATTCTTGCAGTTCTATCAACAATTGTAAGAAAACCCTAGCTACTAGAATTTGGAAAGAAAACCTTAAGTAAATATAAAACCCTAACTAAAGAGAAAAAACATAACTACTAATTAATTGGAAACATGAGCATCGACCAAGCAATTGTAAATATCCTCCCATATTAACTGATAAGCAAGGAAATTTCATTCATAAATAATCTTCTTAGCATGAAAGACAACATTCTCACACAAAACTCAAACTACAAGGCCTATTTAAATGATGTTGTGCATAATGCTATCAAAAATTCTTTTTGTTATATGAAAAGTTCTCTTCTATGGACAAAAAGTAAACTCCCGAGATCTAGTGGTCTGATCTAGAAATAAAAGGGGCAAAAATATCTATGATTTCCTTAGATAAATTAGAATATGGAAGAAATACCTACCTGGAATTTGTAGTAATACCTCCTCTTCTCCTTGCATATAAGATCCAACTCTAGATCGAAGTGTTATAAATGGAACCTAAAAAATGGCTAAAACAAACAAGAGAACTACAATATCCACATAGCATACACTAATTTCTATAATCAATGAGTCAGAATGAATTGAAATAGATAAGCATCAACATGACACAAGTATAGGAAACTTAGTGCTTTTTTTATTAATAAATGAAGGAGAGAGTTACAACCATTTATATATGCTTGAATTTGTAGATGTCTCCCCAATTATATTTCCCTTCCTTTCCACAAAGCAAACCTCCAAACTCAACCATAATACATAAATGGATCATGATCCGTTAAGCTCAAAGTAGCAACATGAGGGCACTAGTAATATCCAAAATCCAACCCAGGCTCTCTGGGGGGCAGTGAATATATATGGTAAATAGGTTAATTTGGGTTTTACCAGTCTAGGACTTAGATCCACATATGAGGGAGGATAATATTTAGTGATAAAAGATAATACCTCTAGGATAGGACTTATAGATCTTAATAAATATTAAATGGTTAAATAACCTTATAAGCTTCTGGAAACATGAGATTTGTAATTAATTTTTATTTTTCCCAAAATTATAGAACCATTGCACCTACAAAGGAGGAAAACTTGCACTAGTTAGTGTAGGTGCTCAGTTATGCAAATTGCAACCATTGTAGGTGGACTGAAGTGTAGGGTGTGTTGGGGTCAAAAAAATATTTTTTGAGTTGATTGACCCAGAAAATCGGAGTTCTTGGAGAGGTAATGCTTAGGGATTTGCAAAGTGATAATTACAAGATGTTAAGGATGTTGATTGATGCATTTTTCAAGCCATTTGAGTGAATGGAACAAAATGACTTGTAACACTTCTATATACTTTATGTAAACCTCAAGAAATAAAGATCAAATTTCAAATCTATTTTTGTATCACCTAATCCAATCTAGAGGTACTAATTGTATAGGAACACCTCAAAATTACCAATGAAGGATGCCTTCATTCAGATCTAATGCTAAAAATTACCACAAACTTGCATACAATCCTTCAAATCTCTTGGAATCAACAAGCTTATAGCTCTAAGCAAAAACCAATATTGGAAATGATTTGATAAAGGACGCACTCTTCATATTAGAAAATCATAATGACTCAAGATAAATTTCAAAGTTGTAGCTCAAAACCCTTATCTATAAATCAATCCCTTAACTTTAATATTTATAAAATAATAAGGCATCAAGGGAATAAAATAAAATATATGGAATTAAAAAAAGTATCTATTGGAAGACTTCAGATCGTAAGCCAATCAACATCATCCATATACTCTATTATGGTTTCGTAAGAGTCAATAAATCAAAGCATGGAAATATCTATTTTCTGGAAAATTATTAGTTCAATACACATTCAGAACACAATAAAAATTGATATACACTTGAATATCCCTTAACATACTTCAAATTTCGAATTGCACCTATTACCACCCAGAATTATTGTTCAATGTCAGGTTACCAAATATTAATACGCCTGTGGTGTTGAGTTTATATTCTGGCAGAGAGCATAGATAGAGAGATTTATTACACCTATGTAGTAATAGCTCAACAAAATTAATCAGAGGTAAAAATACCTGAATATATATTGTGAAACTTAATATGATTTTATCCAATCACTACAATACTCATATAAATATGATGCTACAACATATGATCATGATTTATTCAACAAGTAGTCATATTAATGAATTATAAATATGATGTTACCGTTAGATATAACCATGCACACACTTAACGCATTCCTAGGTTTCATATAAAATAAGAAAGTATTGAGTGAAACATAATATATATACTAAAAATCGATAGATGTCAATACAATCATTCTGGTTAGCACATTCAAATCACGAACAACACTACAATCAATAGACCTGTAAAACATGAAGTAAGTGCAAAGAAGAGGGAGTGATGAGCTGGATTGGTGGGAAAAAATCAACGAGCTCGTCCCCTCTGTAATAGATCTAAGTCATAGAGATGAAATCAATCATTCAATGCACATATAACTTAAATAAAACCCGGTATGAATCCTTTGTATTGAATTATACTTAGTATTTAACATTAGAAGCCATATTCTCAAGTTCCAAACCAACAATATAAAACTATATTAACATCCTCTCCCTTAGAAAAGTTCATGGCTACTCTTTTTATACATGCCACATTAAAAATTTAGGTTGTAACATCCCATTTTCTTCAAATTTGTGCATGCTTTCAAGATTCTAGAAAATTTTGGTTTTTTACCAAATTGGCCCCAAATAAATTTTCGTATCACTTAGACCATGAAGAATTTTGGAAAGAGACCCAAATTTTATTGAATTTTTCATTTTGGGAACAAAACCCATGTCCCATAATTTTTAGATTTAACCTCATCTTCGTGTAAATACAGGAGGAAGTTGAATATTTTAAAAGTTGTTGCAAATTTTGGCTGAGGAATTAATTACGTCATGGAGATCCATTTGTACAACCTAGGCATGTTTTGACTCACTGATCAGGAGTTCATAAATTTTGCTCAAAATTAAAAGTTACAAGATTGGGTTGAAACTAGTATGGTTGTGTATATCTCGTCTTCCTAATTCTGATGTCACAAACGATTCAAAAAATCGACATCGTATGAGGGAGATATCATGTTCTGATCAAAATCCCAAACATATAAAATTTGCGACAGGGTTGACTGGGATGCCCAGTCAGCAAGGTGGATGCACAGTTAGTAAAAATAATATTCTAAGGAATATTCATTTCCTCAAAACCAATCCCAGGCTGACAAGTGGCGTGATATTATTGGTTTAATGGTTGTACATTTTTTTTGGAGGACCAATCATAAGGTGACACGTGGCCATCCCTGAGGCCGCCAAGTGTCCCCAAGTCTTAATGTAAAATTTTGGATGAAGGTCCATAGGGATCGACCTCGTGACCTTCAGCAAAGCACGCACACAAAAAAACTGCCCGAGCTTCATGTAGAACTTAACCTTATCAGTATGCGGGTTTGTTATATCGTTTAATGAAGGGGTTGGGGACCGCCACCGACCCTAACCTGCCAGCGGTCCCCGCGGTGGTCACATGTTACAACATCGAACTCCGCAGTTAAGGCGTAACCTCCAACCAAAAACTCCGCAAGTTTTTATGTTATATATGTCACATGGCCACAAAAAATATATGCAGTTATATAACGGTTAGCCTAACTCATGACTTAAACCGGAGTTCCAACCAACCAACCCACAGTTACATGCCTTATTTCCGCCGATTGTTACGATCAGGCCAGGGTTTGGGGTGCGCATGTGGCCACGCCTAACCATAAAATTTATTGTAACGTTAGTTCTGGTAGGATTTATGGAGTGCGCCTATTTTTGGGCAGAGTTGGCTAAATTAACTCCAGTTAAGTGGAGTTTTTTTAGGCGCAACTGGGCAAATGAGTAGGAGACTCAATTTTTGCCCATTTAGTATGAATGAAGAGTCATTTTTGACTAATTGGAGCATTCTGGAGCCATTGGTGCAGAGAAAACAGTTGTTAGAGGCATATAACTACATGTATTTGCAAAATTTTGAGCATAATGAAAGATGGACATGCCATTGGGAGTTGGACCAACAGATGTAGCTGAGGAGGGGTGAACTGCTTCATCATGCCTGCTATGTAGATTATATGTGGTGACTTATTTCTATATTTTAAACTGATGTTTAGTGTTATTTGTGCTTATTTCATGCTTCTAATTCACTAAAATCATCTACAATTCATGGTTAAAATCCTCAATCCTTAAGAAAACTAATGAGACAAGTATGCACATATTTATAAGCTGAAAAGACACTTAGCACAACAAAATTAATACATTCCTTTCAGATCAGATTGGTATCAAAGCTAGAGTTTATTCTCTGGTGTTGTTTTGTGCAAAGAATTGTTTAACTATTTGCAAGTTTTATATGGTTACAAGGCTCAAGCTCAAAAGAGGAGAAGGAAAATTGGTGGGAGCAGAAGGGTCTCAAGAAGAGCCAAAGCAAAGGAGAGCAAGATTTCCACAATATCCACCACCTAGTTCACCTCCTAAGGAAGGAAATTCTACATTAAGCATGTCTCATAGAGAAGGAGAAATCCATGAAGAATTTGATCTCAAAGAGGAAGAAAGAGTGTTTAGGAAAGCATTCCTTGACATGACTGAGATGGTTAGAATCCTGTATCAAGGAAGGAATGTGAGACTGGAAGGAGAAGGATCTAAACATAAAAATGAAAGACAAGGATCTTCAAGAGGTCAACATGATGAAGACCAGTCAAAGAAGGGAAATGGAGGAAATGGAGGCAATGGAGAGCCATCATCCTCACCCTCACCATCATCATCCTCTACTTCTTCTTCAGTACATCAGCCACACAAGTCAAAGAACACTGGTAAAAGTCCCTTTTTAAAACTTGATGTTAAGTTTGAATTGCCAATGTTTAATGGTGAAGTCAATGCAAAAAATATTGATAACTAGATTAGGAAATTGGAGGTCTATTTGAGAATCTAGAACCTTCAAGATGATGATACCAAAATCCAATTAGCTTCACTAAGAATGGAAGGTGCAGCACTTATTTGGTGGGAAGAAAAGACAAAGGAGGAGATAAAGAAACATGGTAAGATTATTCTATCATGGTTAGATTTCATTATTTCTATAAAAAAAGTTTTATCCATTAGCTCATATGCAGAAAGCCATAACGAACTGGTAAAACTTTAGGCAATTGAAGGGACAAAATGTGCAAGAATACACCCAAGACTTTAGGAGAAGAGCTCTCTTATTAGGGGTAGATTTGCAGAACCAAGATACTTTGCTCAAGTACATAGGAGGCTTACATAGCTACCTAAAACGTACTATTCTCATGTTTAACCCCACCAGTCTAGATGAAGTATGTGTTCAGGCCACACATCTAGAAGCTAGATGGAAGAACATTTCTAAATAGGGTAGGAAGAAACCTTTTAAGGGTAAAAACAAAGAGAAGACCTAAATAGGTAAAAGAAAAAAGAATGCATCTGTTAAGAAAGAAGGAGAAAAATTGACTTGTAAACATTGTTCAAAAGAAGGCCATGATGAAACTCATTGTTGGAAATTACATCTTGAAATGAGGCCAAAGAAACCCAATAACAAAGGGAAACAGAAAACTGTAGCTACAACTCAACATGATTTAGGTGATGAATCTAAGTTTACAGCCATGGGATTGAAGAACATGAAGGGAAAATAAATTAAAACTAAACCTAGTACTAGTACATCAAACTGTCACATACATGCTCGAAATGAAGAAAGAATAGAATTGTTTCATGTGAGGGTCATATCCAAGCATACCAAGATTGACACATTGTTTGATAGTGGGTCACAAGCAAACTTAATATCTGAAGACTTGGTCAAGAAACTTAACCTTGAGACCATACCACATCCAAAACCATATCCACTTGGTTGGATTTGTAAGGATGAAAATTTATAGGTTTCAAAGAAATGCATATTGTGGTTTGCAATCACTGCACATTTTGTCGACACAGTTGAATTAGATGTGGTTTTGCTTGACATAACAGGTATTGTGTTGGAGATTCCTTACTTGTATGATAGGAAAATGATCTTCCATCGCCATGAGAACAAATATCATTTATTAAAAGATGGCAAGGAGTACATTGTTAGATCACATCGCAAGAAGACAAATATTGCTATAGTAAATGCTAGACAGGTAAAGAGGCTAGTGAATTCAAGTAAGAATTTTGTTCTTCTAATGATTAAGCATAAATTTGATGTTAATCATGAATCATTTGAGGGATGTGATCCTAAGTTGAAATCAGATCTATATGATGTAGTTAATTCACATCATGAGATCTTTCAGGAGCCAACAGGATTGCCTCCAAAAAGAGAGATTCAACATGGGATTCAGTTGCAGAAAGATTGTCCTCTTCCAAACATCGCTATGTATCACATGTCGATAATGGAGAATGCTGAAATAAAGAGGCAAATAAAAGAGATTTTGGACAAAATAATCATAAGGCCAAGCACTTCGCCATGCGGTTCACCCATAGTCTTGATACCAAAGAAAGATGAGACATGGCGCATGTGTGTATATTTTCGAGCTTTGAACAAGATTACGGTAAATAATTGTTACCCACTCCCAAGAATAGATTATTTTCTTGATCAGATGAAAGAAGAAATTTTTTTCACTAAGTTAGATTTACGAAGTGGATATCATCAAGTAAGAATTGCAGAAAGTGATATATGGAAAATTGCATTCAAAATCAAAC
This sequence comes from Pinus albicaulis, assembly GCA_034641835.2. Classification (NCBI taxonomy): domain Eukaryota; kingdom Viridiplantae; phylum Streptophyta; class Pinopsida; order Pinales; family Pinaceae; genus Pinus; species Pinus albicaulis. Next base: position 836,678,454 of record CM076575.1, read on the forward strand.
AAGGACTCTTTGAGTGGTTAGTTATGCCATTTGGTTTGCGTAATGCACCGACAAATTTCATGCGTGTTATGGATAGTGTTTTGTGTCCATTCCTTGATGAATTTGTGATTGTGTACTTGGATGAAATATTGATTTTCAGCAAAACAAGAGAAGAACATGTCTTGCATGTGAATAGAGTGCTTGATATTTTGAAGAAAGAGAAATTGTTTCTTAAGGTGTCAAAGTGTGAGTTTGGAAAAACTTGTTTGGTATATTTGGGACATATTGTAGGAGGAGGAGAGTTGAGAATTGATCATTATAAAGTGGAAGCCATTGTGAATTGACCCACACCCAAAATAGTAACCGAGGTAAGAATTTTCTTAGGTGCAACTCAATATTGGAGAAAGTTTATTGCTAACTTTTCTTGCATCGCATCTCCTATGCATGTAGTGACAAGTGTGAAGAAAGGCTTCCAATGGGGAGGAAAACAACAGCAAACTTTCAACGCTTTAAAATACAATATCAGTTCAGCTCCAATCCTTGCATTGCCAAATTTGAGACATCCATTCGAGATTCAAACCGATGCTAGTGATTATGCCATGGGCGCAGTTCTTTTGCAGCATGGTAAGCCTATCGCTTTTCATTATGAAACATTTAATGGTGCTGTGAAAAAATATCCTACATATGACAAGGAAATGTATGCGTTGGTACAAAGTTTCAAGAAGTGGAAACACTACTTGATGGGTAAAGAGACGATTGTGCATACCGATCACCAACCATTACAGTACTTGCAGTCACAAACAAAATTGCAGCAATCAAGACATTTCAGGTGGATGGGTTTTCTTCAACAATTTCACTTGGTTATAAGGTACAAGAAAGGTATTTTCAATAAATTTGTTGATATTCTTTCAAGACCAATCATTAGTGCATATACTTTACTCAAAAATGATTCTATTGTACATGAGAGTTACATAGAACAATATGCAAATGATATTGATTTTCAAGATGTGTATGATTGTTTGAGTGAAGGGAATCAAGTATAAGAAAAAGATTATCACATGCATAAAAATTTTCTGTTTAATTTGGGCAAGTTGTGTATACCACAAGGAGAGTGGCTAAGTGTCATGAGAGAAGCTCATTCATCTCTTATTGCTAGGCACTTTGGGGTAAGAAAAATAGTGGTGCATCTACAGAGGTATTGTTATTGGCCTCGCATGATAGATAGTGTGTCACATTTTATACGAGTTTGTTCTATGTGTGCAACAAGAAATCCTAGTAATATGAATCTTGCGTTGTACACGCCACTACCGGTACCATCAAGGCCATAGGAGAGTGTCTCCATGGACTTTGTTGGATGTCTAGCTATGTCAAGAAGACAACATGATTATATTTATGTAGTTGTGGATAGATTCAGTAAAATGTGTATACTTATGCCATGTAAGAAAACCATTACTACTGAAAAAAATTCTGAAATTTATTTTCAACATGTTTGGGTTCACTTTGGATTGCCAATTTCTATTGTTAGTGACAGGGATTCCAGGTTCATTGGGAATTTTTGGTCCAATCAATGAAGTATGTGTTGGCCCTTCTTTTTTATCTCTTTTTGTTTAGGAAATACACTTTATTTTGCCACATTATCCATCTATTTACCATCATATTCACCTTACATTGACCCAAAGATGCATATACATGTATTTGATTTATGTTTTCAAATTATTAGATGTTTTTGTAGAAAATAGAATTTAAGTGCATTTTTGGACAGCAACAGAAATTCCCATAATAGCATTATGGTTTGCATATGTGAAGGACACTTGGGCTCAAGCTGGATATGTTTCTAGAAAGCTCAGGAACTAGGAGTAAGAGTACACCTATTGGCACAATCATATTGAGCTTTAATAAGCCCAGTCAAAGGCAGTCAAACAGGACCAGTCTTTATGGAGGATCCCTAGAAATAGGACAAAAATCTTATTTTGTGGGATTTTCCAGATTATGATGGATATGATAGATGAATTCGACTTGATATGATAGGATAAGGATCCTTATGATTACTTGAGTTATTTTAGATGAGTTTCTTAGATATTTAATCTATTTAGGCCTCACACTTTGAAGGCTTTGACAATTGGAAATGGTATGACTTATTATTATTATTTCTAAGACTTGGAGACATAATTGAAGATATGTTCTATTATATTTTGATGTTGTTACATGCTAGTTGATTGCTTGAAGTCTTAAGTATCTGATTTTACCTTTAGTGTGCGAGGCAAGGGTGGAGGGCCCCCACACCGAGCTAAGTGCACTTCTTAGTTCATTTCATAGCTGAAATTTTTGAATTAGTTTGATTATGTTTGATTTTTTTATTTTCAAGTATTGATGAATCTAATGATCATTCTTAAACTACATATGAAAGGACAAACAAGTGTTTAATTGAAGCACTCTTTCTAGCAACTCGATATTTTCAGTTAGCATTCATCCTTACATGCTTTTACATGCTTATGTTTGATTTATTTATTTTCAAGTATTGGTGAATCTAATGATCATTCTTAAACTGCACATGAAAGGAAAAACAAATGTTTAAGTTAAGCACTCTTTCTATCGACTCGATATTTTCCCTTAGAATTCATCTTTACATGCCTTCACATGCTTTGATTGCTAATGGATCTTAATTTTGTTTCTTTCTACATATGAAGAGACAAAATCATATTTAAGTTAAATAATACTTCTATCTGATCAAGAGTTCAAAACTAAGATTCATCTTTTCCTGCTTTTCTAAATTCCTGTTTTCACAATAGCATTAATGATAAAATGAAATCAATGATGAAGGACAACCAAGACCTCTTTTAGTGAAGATCCTCTTCAATTGTTATTTCATGTATCTTGATCTATCTTGATCTATTGTTTATAAATTAATTAAGTTAGATTTATATTTGTAATATGCATTTCCCTAATCATCAATAAACCATCTTCTAAATTGATCATAACTGAAACCCATATACTTTGGGGATGCTTCTAAGTTCACCAACCCAGATTGATAACAAATACTTGCATTATTTTACAACAATAAATTGATCCAACATTTTGGCGCCATTGCTGGGGAAACATATTTCAAAAATGGTAAAAATAGAAAGGAAAAAAGTTTAAAACACAAAAACAATATAAAATCACCAAAAACAACAAAAAAATAGTTTTTATTTCAAGTAATGTTTTCTTATGCCTATAAATAGAGATCAAAATGGTAGATTTGTGAAACAAAACCCCTCATCAACACATTCATCCACAATATTAACAACACTGGTTGCTGGAAAACCTACTGTAGAAGAGTTAGAGGAGAAATAGAGATAAGGACAACGATTAACTTTATTTGAAAGACAAATATTGTTGGCCTTTGAGGTAAAGAAAAGGAAATCACCTAAATAACCTCCTTTTGTTTGGAAGCAAAAAGATACAACAAAACAAACTGTCGAACAACTAGAACAACCTGTCCTTGAGGAAATCAAGGTAGTGGAAGAAATACAAAGTCAATCTATTGAAACATTACAAGTCTATGAACAAAAAATGGCTGAAGAAGGAGAAGGATCAACTAGAATAAACATGACTCCTAAACAAATATTAGAATATGAAAGACAACAAAGGGAATGGAGAAGACAAATAGAAGAAGAAAGAAGAATTGAAGCAGAAAGAAAGGCAGAAGAAGATAGAAGAGCAGAAGAACTTCGAAGAATAGAAGAAGAAGCAATACGAGAAAACCAAAATCGAAGAACACAAGAAAATGAGCAAGAATTTAATAATGACCAGGAGACTATTTTTGGCTTTCCTATTTTAGATGCAAGAGAAATACTAGGAGAAGAAATAAAAATGAAAAATATTCCACCATCTGTATTGCCTACTTTCTATGGAATGTCAATGGAAGATCCTAATGCATTCATTTTTTAGTTTGGCATCTTGTGTAGAACATATGGATATATTGATGATACACATAAACTTCGATTTTTTCCTGCTACTTTAAAAGCTGCAGCCTTGAAATGGTTTATGGGATTAGGAGAACACACGATAGCTTCTTGGGAAGACATGAAGAAAATATTTCTTAAAAAGTATCAAGCTTACTGCAGGGCTAGAGACTTGAAAGAAGACATTTTTAGAATGTCCCAACAGGAAGATGAAATTATGGAGGAATATTTCGAAATATTTCCTTACAACTTACAAAAATCCAAACATCATTCTCTTAGTTCTGATACCATCCGCACTATTTTTCTAAAGGGTATTAGAGATGAGTATTTAGACATTCTTAATGTAATGGGAAAAGGAGATATTTCTTATTTACCATTTGAAGAAATTTCTAAATTATGTCAAAACTACTCTAGGGGAAGAGCTAAGATTGGGAAAAGAGATATTTCATTGAAAGCTTCCAAATCTGCAACAAGTGCAGTAACAAGAGCAGAGATAGGAAACCTGCTAGAAAAATTTAAGACAGATCTCTTGAGAACTTTGGGTACACAAGTAGATGTTTTGAAAACTAAGAAGAGAAAAGAAGAGCAAGACGAAGTCTTAGCAAATTTTGGTCCAAAGTGTAGACAAAAACATCCACGCAGGGAATGTCCTTTGAAAAATATACATGTATGTGGACTATGTATAGAAAATCATGCAACAGAAAAATGTCCAAAGTTAAAAGAATTGCAAGGGGAAGAATTATAGGGAGCATATTATCTATACTATATGGCACCATGGAGACCTTGGCAGCCAAGAATGCCTCAACAGTTTCGTCAAAAAAATCCCCAAAATTTTCAATATCCTCAAAACATATGGAATACATCGATGCTATAGCAGGCTTGGCCACCAAAACCATATCAAAACCAACCTTCACAAGGTTGGAGGGGATATGGTTATGGAAACCAGCCACCAAAGAAAATGTATACCCAACAGTATCAATATCACAATATCAACAATTTCAGTAACAACAACCAATGCCATATCCAACTCAAAACCTGCCAATGCTAACTCAACCGCAGCAACTTCAGCTGCCAACTAACCAACAAGCCCCTAGACCAACAAAATTACCAGATCAGCCAGTAGCTAATCCAAGAAACAAGGTGGATACACCAACATATCATGTGGAAGAGGCAACATATTATCCTACTTATTCAATTCTTCCTATACAAGATGTCCACCTAAGGTTTGGGAAGGTGTTACAAAAATATTCTCCTCCAATAATTGAAGAACAAATAGAACAAGGAGAGAAAAGTGAACAATCTCAACCAAAAAAACAGAGTCAGAAAAGTAAAGCTATCATGACATAGAATCCACCTTATCCAGAGAGATTAATACAACAAAATAATCCAATATCTCTCCCTAAATTTATTATTCTGATTGAATTGAAAAAAACATATGTTAAAATTCATTTATTGTAGGCAATCAAAGACATTCCTATATATGAAAAAACAATAAAGGAATTATGCATTAAGAAATATAGTCGAAGAAAGAAGGATCCACCAACAATCTAGGTAATTGGAAGTCTTTCAAGTCTCATGTCTACAAATATAGCCATTGAAAATATGTTGATCCAGGAATTCCTATGGTTACTATTTAAATTAACAAATTTTCAGTGCCAAACACTTTAATAGACTTGGGAGCAGCTATCAATGTTAGGACAATAGAGACTGAAACATTTGAATCTGAAAAACATTAAATCAACTTCTACAGTCTTAGAACTTGCAGAAAGATCTAAAGTTGTTCTTGAAGGTATACTAGAAGATATCATTGTCTCACTGGATTCATGGGAGTTCCTATAGACTTCTTGATTTTGCAGCCAAAAACAAACTTGAGAGGGCATCCCTTAATTTTAGGCCGATCGTGGTTAGCTACTACAGATGCTTACATTGGATGCAGGTCAGGAAGTATGATTATTGCACATGGAGATGAAAGAAAACATGTTACATTATATCCTCCTTCTCAATCTCCTTCTCTATTATCATTACTTGATGAAAAAGAACAACAAAATTTTCAACCTGTTCTTAGCCTCAATCAAGTTTACAATTTTAGAGAGGAGGAAGAAAATGAGGACATATTAGATCTATTCATCTTAGAACTAGATCTTTTAGAGCAACTTAGGATAACTCAATATGAAGTTGCTAATTATCTTTTAAATGAATGTTTTTAGGAAAATTGCACAATACAATAATTGCAAAATAAATTTGAAAGCATTTTTCCTGTAAATTCAATTACCAATTCAAATAGAAAAATAATTGAAATCAGTTCGGAAAGACATTTGAATATTGGTAACAACTTACAATAATCACAAGAGGAAAAACTGATAACATTATTGAAAAAATATTCAAAATATTTTGCCTGGGATTATAAAGACATGCCAGGAATTCATCCAAAAACATGCATCCATCACATTTACACTGATAATGAAATAAAACCTATTAGGCAACCTCATAGATGAATGAATCCCATGATGAAGGAAATAGTGAAAGAAGAATTACAGAAACTATTACAAGTTGGATTTATTTATCCTATTTCAGATAGTCAGTGGGTTTCACCCTTAGTTTTGGTGCCTAATAAAAATGAGAAATGGAGAATTTGTGTGGATTACAGAGAGCTTAACAAAGCTACATTAAAATTTCATTTTCCTTTACCATTTATTGATCAAGTGTTAGATTCATTATCTAGAAATAATTTTTTCTCATTACTAGATGGATTTAGTGGATATAATCAAATAAAAATAGCATTAGAAGATCAAGATAAGACAACATTCGCATGCCCCTAGGAACATATGCATACAATGTATTACCTTTTGGTTTGTGTAATGCACCTACTACTTTTCAAAGAGCAGTTCTTGCTATTTCTGTTAATTTGATTCATGAGTGTGAGGAAGTTTACATGGATGATTTCACCGTGTATGGTACAACATATGATGATTGTTTACAGAATCTTGAAAAAGTGTTAAAAAGATGCATTGAAACAAAACTATCACTCAGTAATGAAAAATGTTTTATGATGTTAACTGAGGGGATAGTGTTGGGACACCATATCTCTTCTTCTGGGATTAAAGTGGATCGAACAAAAATACATTGTGAATTTAAAACCTCCTACAACACAAAAATAAGTTCAAATTTTCTTGGGTTATGTGGGCTACTATCGGAGATTTATTGAAAATTTTAGTAAAATAGCTTTACCATTATTCAAGTTACTTGCGAAAGATATAGAATTCCAATGGATTGATAACTGTCAACATGCATTTGAAAAATTAAAAGAGAAATTCTTCGAGGACCTAATTGGTCTTTTCCATTTCACATTTCAGCTGATGCATCCGATACAACTATTGGAGCATCACTTGGACAAAAAGAGAAACAATTCAATTATGCTATATATTTCATCAGTAAAAACTTAACACTAGTAGAATTGAATTATACTGTTACAGAAAAAAAATATTAGTTGTTGTACATGTAGTAGATAAATTCTGACATTACATAACAAGTTATCAAGTTTATCTTCACATGGATCATTCTGCTATAAAATATTTAATGAATAAATCAATTACAAATGGTAGAATAACTCAGTGGCTGTTATTAATGCAAGATTTTAATATTACTGTACAAGATTGACCAGGAAAAAGACCAATATTAAATACACCTCGTGATCCAAATCCAGTATCAGACAATTTCCCAGATGAACATCTATTCGATATAAATGTCAAAACTCCTTGGTTTTCAGATACAACTAACTATTTATCATATGATATCCTACCACCTCACTACACAAACAAATAGATATGAAAAATAAATAGAGAAAGTGCTAGGTATAGCTCGGTCAATGGAGATCTATTTTATACTAGTGCTGATTTCATCATTAGAAAATGTGTAAGAGAGGATGAAATAATTGAAATTTTGAAAGCTTGTCATGATGAACCATGTGGTGGTCATTTTTCAAATAAAAGGACAACATACAAAGTGTTGAAGCTTGTGGCCATCCATCTTCATGGACTCCAGGAATTATGTCAAAAGATGTGACAACTTCCAAAGAATTGGTAGACCCATGGCAACAGATGAAATGCCATTAAATCCACAAGTAGTTATTGAACCATTTGAACAATGGGCTTTAGATTTCATGGGACCAATCAACCCTCCATCCAATGGAAAAAGATGCATCCTTGTATGTACAAATTATGTGACTAAATGGGTGGAGGCCAAGGCAGTAGCATGGGCAACAGAAGAAACTATTACGTCCTTTTGGTTTGAAGAGATATTTGTGAGATATGGAGTTCCGAGACAGATAGTAACTGAACAAGGTGCACAATTCATGTCAAAAATTGTTTGTGATATTACAGAGACATTCAAGATCAAACATAGAAAATCCACTCCATATCATCCTCAAGCAAATGGACAAGTGGAATCAACAAATAAAGTCCTAGAAAATATTATGACAAAGACTGTAAAAATGAACAAAAAAGACTAGTCAGAAAAATTGAAAGATGCATTATGGGAATATAGAATAACTTGGAAGAACACTACTAGTTCCAGTCCATATCAGTTAGTATATGGAAAAGAAGTTCTATTACCCATTGAATTTAAAATACATACATACAAGCTAGCAACAAAATTAGGGATGGAATTGTCGTAAGCACAACAAGAAAGGATTATGCAGTTAAACAAACTAGATGAGATTCGACAACAAGCAGTTAAACATACTTCTCTTGTCCAAGAAAAAAATATCAAATGGCATGATCGATTCATAAAGAATAAAGTGTCTCAGAAAGGAGATTGGGCACTCTTGTTCGACTCCAAATTCAAATATTTCAAAGCAAAATTTATGACTCATTGGCTTGGGCCATATGAGATTGAAGAAATATTTGATAATGGAGCTGTCAAGATAAAAACAATTGATGAAGCATCTATTTCATTTGTTGTCAATGGAAATAGGCTTAAAATCTACAATAAGCCTATAAATAAAGAAGATTTTCTTAGAAAAATTTCAATGGATTCAGATCTGGAAATACTGGGACAACATAGCAATATGCCTTCCAAAATTCTAGTAGAAGAAGAGTAAAAAAACAAAAAAACAAAATAATAATAATAATAATAATAAGAGATTGGTTGTGAAAATCCAGGAAACTGACACAATAAAAACTCGAATTCATATCGGAAAACCAACTTGTTTGGCCAATATGAATTATATTTTTGCTATCATCTTAATTTACTTTAGATTTATGCAGATATACCCTCCAAGATTTTACAGACTTGAGGACAAGTCACAACATTAGTTTGGGGGAAGGTGTGAAATAAAAACACTATGAAATTAGTTTTTAGCAGCTGAATTGAAGACAAAATATGAACTATAGTCATAAAGGGACCTGGTTTATCATTCGACATTTACAGTAGGGACCTGAATTATTGTTGAAAAATTATTCAGAATGGGACCTGAATATGACAGAAGAAATTTTTAAAATATGGAACATCATTGTGAAATTATATGAGAAAGGGACTTGAACATCATTATGAAATTCACCAGAAAGGGACTTGAAAATTTAACATGTCAGAAGGGACTTGAGACGATCATAGCAAATGGGACCTGAAAATGTCAAAATTTAATCTGCAAAAGGGACCTGAACAATAATTATTCTAAATCAAATCAAATGCAAGAAGAAACAAAGTCTCTATCAAGTCGACAAGAGCCGTCATAAAAAAAGCACAATGTCGATCATCATCAAACATAAAAAAGGGAGTACATCTATACAGTGAGTAAAAAAATCACTCTTAAATTTTCATTTTTTTCAAAATATTCTAGAATTGGACAAAGTAATTTAACACTAGTTTATGCATCTTTACCTACATTTCATTTCATCACCAACATTACCTACATTTCATTTTACATTCCCTACACTTTCACCCACATTCATCGTTTATAACCCTCTTCATATCACTATTCTAATTAACCCTATTCTACCCACACTTATCCATACCATTATTCAAAACATTCCATATAACTATTCATATCATACCCCATGTATTTCCTAACAAAGAGAATTATGAACAAGATGTCACATATTGAACCTATGAAAGACTTTTGAAAGACCTAAAAAACCATAAAACAAAGGTTAGCATTTTCATAAACATTTAATTTTAAAAATTTGACTATTGTATTAGTCAATTTTTAAAATTAAAATCAAAAGCTAAAAACCAAAGTCCAAACTATACATAGCACAATTACAAAATTTATATAGTACTGTGCAAAGTTATATGGCGCAAATATTTAAAAAAATCAAAACAAAGAAGGCACAATCATACAAAGGAATGAACTAAGGTAATGGAACAAATGCAATACAAATGAATGAATGCAAACCTAAGATGCGAAGTGCATGGTTATGATGGCATACGGTAAGTAATGAATGCATGCAGTGGAGAGGTAAGACATGATGCAAATGAATGTATGCAATGGAGAGACAACATATGATAAACAATGATGGCACACAAGAGGTATGGAGAAATGCGAGTCATGAAGGCAAGTATGATGATGATGCATCAAGGTAACGTGAGTAATGGAATGCACATAGCCATGAACACAAAACGTGAAGGATCTACAGAAGGATGTGCATACACCAAGCACGACAGTCAAAGAGAAAGGACGTGCATGGGTCGGTCAAGAGAGTTAATGAACGGATAGATGATTTCAAATGTATCACTATGTAAAACAAACAAGCCATTTCTGCCTCTGTCAAAGACCATTTCTGCGATTAACAAACTTAAAAAAATTTTATTGTCAAAATTTTGTCACCATCATTGTGATTAGAAAGGTTCAGTGAGGGAAAGGAGTGCACAGTCAAAGCACATCCTTGTATCCTTGACCCTGTGAAAATGAAAACACGGAGAGATAAGCTGTAAGAAGGCCGAGAGAAAAAATATAAAACACATAAAGAGAAGCAGAGAATATAGTAGGAAGAAGAAACAGAGTGATAAGAAGTAAGTGGAAGCATTCAAGGCTATGATTCTAGAAAATTTAACTGAGCTAGCCAACAGAAAGTGGAATTCTCTGAAAGTGAAGGTAAAAAATCAATGAATATTTGATTGTTTTAGAAAATTTTGGGATTGTGCCATGAGTCAAACTCTAAGTTATAAGAGGAAGCGATTTCGTTCGATTTACGAGTCTGTCATGCAACGAGTTTTGTATTAAAACCATTCAAAAACGTGTTGACACATTTTAAAAACACTCTACCATCAGTCAATCACGAAATATTTTGTTGAATGAGCTCATAAATGAAGATTTTAATGGATTTGTTGTGGATTAAAACTCCAGTTCAACTGAAAGAAGAACATAAAGATCAGAGAAAATCACAAATAGCAGTGGCATAAGGAAGGTAAGATCGACACGTCCTCATACACAGTGTTTCATTTCAAATAGAAAACAGAGAGTGGAATTACAATTCGAATTGCATAGTAAGGTTATTAATTCAACTATGTAATAGATTTGTTTTTAAAAAACACACTCAATCTAAAGATTTAGAAAAGAGCTTATGAAGAAAATGGAGGATAGTTAGACATGTTTTACTTGAAAAAAGACAGAGTATGAGGAACGATGAAGTAAGACAGTGAATCTATCATGAATTTTTGGTGAAATGATTGCAATTTTTTGTTGAATACACAGTGAATCTACATGAAATGTTTTGGAGAAGATTTCTATATGAAATTGAGGAGTGAAAAGTACTGTTGTATAAAAAAGATTTCAATTCTTTTTTACACACAATCCAATTCTTTTGCAAAACAGAGATTGTTTTTAAAAGAATTAGAGATTGTTTCCAATTCTTTTGCAAAATAGAGATTGTTTTTAAGGGAAAAAGAGAATTAAATAGAAGGTATAACATTAGAAACATAAATTTATGTTTTCTTGAAACCTTTTCTATCAAATTATTTTGTTTATTTACAGTAAGAGCACATTCTTCAAAAGAAAAAAACATAATATTGGTTGGTTGACAAAGGCAGTGAAGCAGAAAGGTAAGCCTACTACCATGGTTACACTCAGTGCTTAAATTTTTTATTTGAAAAATGGAGTTAATGAAAAGATATGGTCATATAAAATGGTTTTCAAAACAAATGGCCACAAGAGCAGAGCCTAAAGACTTTCAAATAAAACACTGGAATAGAGAAATAGTGGAAAAACCTTATCAGTCGGGGTTGATAGGTTTTCTACAAAAATTCAAAAGTCATAATGAGAGAGTCACAAAAGAATTTGTAAATAACTTCAGACAGAATGAAACCATGGTGGGAAACATGCATTTTCCTTTAACTCCTGAATATATCTCTGAAGCATTAGATTTTCCATTTTTAGGAGAATTATATCACAAAGGCTTACATTTTAGAGATAAGGGCTGGAAGTTTTTCCTAGATAAAAATAGGAAAGGCTCCTTTGATAGATCAAAAGGTATTCCAAGGGAATGGTTTAATGAACCATGAGCAGAATTGTTGTTGATAATTCAGAAATGCTTCACTTGTGATACTAGATTTGGTGTAGTATACCTTTACCATGTGAGGTTATTACAACACATCAAGGGAGATATAAGGATAAATTTTCCATATTTCTTCTAAAAAAACTTGGCATAAAATCAGAGGCTAAACCAAAATAAGCTCAATTTATTCACCATGGACTCATCAAAATTCTTGTAGATTACCAGTTGAAAATCAAAGCGATGGTTTGAGAGGATTTCTTAGTTGAAAATGGGTTTGCAGAAAATGTTGTGGAAAACAAACTTAAACCCATAGAAGAAACAAGGAACATTGTGCCTACATCTCTCTATCCCAAAAAAATATCAAAGAAACAACAGGGGGCAATTTTGTTAGAAAAAGAAACATCATTCTTGACTATTTCCAGGAGGCAGAGAAAGAAACGTTCAACAGAACTTGAAATACAAATCATGGAAACTTCTCCTATAAAAAAATAGGCCAATGAAATTCTCGAAAGATTGCAACAACAAGTATATGAGGATCCTTTAGATAAATATTCCTACTTTGAAAACAATGAAGTAGAAGTTGCTTCAGTTTCTAGAGATTCAAAGGGGGAAGATCAAAATCTTTCCAGAGTTAAAGAGCTGTCTGATAGCTTAGAAATAAGCAAAATTATGGAAAGGCATATGAAAGAGGAGAATGAGAATTATAAATTAACTAATGAAAAATTGGTTAAGGAAAATGAGAAGATCAGTGAGGAGATGGAAAAGATGAAAAACAAAAGCAATATTCTCTACACACAGGCATTCAGATGGCTTCCGGAGAAAAACTCCTGGAAAGCTAAGTATGAGAAACAAAAGGTGAAAACGTCCATCTACAAAGAAGATCAGGGTAAAGATATGGATTCTCTTTTGCACACAGCATAGCATGAGGTAACAAGATTAGGGATAGGATCAACATCAGGGCTCCGAAGGTCAAAGAGGAAAAACAAGCATGAGGACATGCTTGATCGTCAGTTTGGGGGAGATGTTGGCCCTTGTTTTTTATCTCTTTTTGTTTAGGAAATACACTTTATTTTGCCACATTATCCATCTATTTACCATCATATTCACCTTAAATTGACCCAAAGATGCATATATAGGTATTTAATTTATGTTTTTCAATTATGAGATGTTTTTGTAAAAATTGGAATTTAAGTGCATTTTTGGACAGCAGCAGAAATTCCCGTAATAGAATTATGGTTTGCATATGTGCAGGACACTTGGGATCGAGATGGATATGTTTTTAGAAATCTCGGGAACTAGGAGTAATATTACACCTATTGGCACAATCAGATTGAGCTTTAATAGGCCCAGTCAAATGCAGTCAAACAGGACCAATCTTTATGGAGGATCCCTAGAAACTACGACAAAACTCTTATTTTGTGGGATTTTCCAGATTATGATGGATTGATAGAATAATTCGACCTGATATGATAGGATAAGGATAGTTATGATTACTTGAGTTATTTTAGATGAGTTTATTAGATATTTTATCTATTTAAGCCTCACACTTTGAAGGCTTTGACAATTGGAACTGGTATGACTTATTATTATTATTTCTGAGACTTGGAGACATAATTGAAGATATGTTCTATCATATTTTGATGTTGTTACATTATGTTTGATTGCTTGAAGTCTTAAGTAGCTGATTTTACCTTTAGTGTGCGAGGTAAGGGTGGAGGGCCCCCACACTGAACTAAGTGCGCTTCTTAGTTTATTTCATAGCTACAATTTCTGAATTAGTTTTATTATGTTTGATTTTTTTATTTTCAAGTATTGATGAATCTAATGATCATTCTTAAACTGCATAAGAAAGGAAAAACAAGTGTTTAATTTAAGCACTATTTCTATCGACTCAATATTTTCAGTTAGCATTCATCCTTACATGCTTTTACATGCTTATGTTTTATTTATTTATTTTCAAGTATTGGTGAATCTAATGATCATTCTTAAACTGCATATGAAAGGACAAACAAGTGTTTAAGTTAAGCACTCTTTCTATCGACTTGAGATTTTCTGTTAGAATTCATCTTTACATGCCTTTACATGCTTTGATTGTTAATGGATCTTAATTTTGTTTCTTTATTCATATGAAGAGACAAACCAATATTTAAGTTAAATACTTCTTCTATCTGATCAAGAGTTCAAAACTAAGATTCATCATTTCCTGCTTTTTTGAATTCCTCTTTTCACAATAGCATTAATGATAAAATGAAATCAATGATGAAGGACAACTAGGACCTCTTTTAATTAAGAGCCTCTTCAATTGTTATTTTATGTATCTTGATATATTGTTTATAAATTAATTAAGTCAGATTTATATTTGTAAAATGCATTTCCCTAATCATCAATAAACCATCTTCTAATTGATCATAACTGAAACCCATATACTTTGAGGATGCTTCTAAGTTCACCAACCCAGATTGATAATAAATACTTGTGTTAGTTTACAATAGTAAATTGGCCCAACAGTATGATGGACACAAAGTTGAAAAAGAGTATTGCTTTTCATCCGCAAACCGATGGACAAACTGAGGTGGTGAACATAACCGTTGTGCATCTATTGAGAGGATATTGCAACAAACATCCTAATTTGTGGGATGAAAAACTACATTACATTCAAAACAATTACAATTGGGCAAATCACTCTTCAACTCAAACATCATCTTTTGAAGTATGCTTTGGGTATTTGGAAAGGATGTTGCAATAGATGGCCATAGTGACATTGACAAGGCTCGAAAGTTAATTGAGAAAATTCAGATTATACATCAACAAGTTCAGGAACAACTTGAGAAGATTCAAAGAAAATACAAAGAGAAGCATGAAAAACATAGAGTTGATCACAAATTTCAAGAGGGAGATGAGGTATGGTTGCACATTAGCAAAGAAAGGATGCAAGGGGAAGGTAAAAATCTCAAACCCATTCGCTATGGTCCATTCAAGATCATAAATCAAGTTGGTAATAATGCATTTCAACTTGACTTTCCTTCTTATATGAAAATGTTTTCAGTTATTAGTGTTGAAAAATTACGTTTGTATGAGCCACCTTTGATCGATGATCAAGGAAGTGATGTTCAGCTACCTTCTATTGAATATTTCTCGCCAGAATTTCTGGATGAGCTCAAAGAAGATACAACTCTTGAGAGGAGGACAAGAGCATCCAAGAGGGGAAGCATTGACTACCTTTGAGTTGGGCTCAAAGGCACTAAAACAAGCAAGGAAAAATTGATGGAGGTTAGAAAGGTGAGGGAGTTGTACCCTCATCTACTAAATAGGTAATCAAATATTTTGGGGTCCAAAAGCTTCCCAATGGGGAGGAGTGATCAGGAGTTCATAAATTTTTCTCAAAATTCAAAGTTCCAAGATTGGTTTGAAACTAGTATGGTTGCGTAGATCTCTTCTTCCTGATTTTGGCGCCATGAATGGTTCGAAAAATTGATGTCGTATGAGAGAGATATCGCATTCTAATCGAAATCCCAAACAGGTAAAATTTGCGACAGGGTTGAATGGGATGCCCAGTCATCAAGGTGGATGCACAGTCAGCAAAAGGAATATTTTGAGGAATATTCCTTTCCTCATAACCAATCCCAGGTTGAAAAGTGGCACGATATTATTGGTTGAATGGTTGTACGTTGTTTTTGGAGGACCAATCATAGAGTGACATGTGGCCATCCCTGAGGCCGCCACGTGTCCCCAAAGTGTTAGTGTAAGATTTTGGGTGAAGGTTCACAAGGCTCGACCCCGAGACCTCCACCAGAGCATGCACACTACACAACTTCCCGAGCTACACATAGAACTTAACCTTATAAGTCAATGAGTTTGTTATATGTTTTAATGAAAATCTCTTTGGGGGTTGGGTACTGTCGGCGGTCCCAACTCGCCAGTGGTCCCCGCGGGTGGTGACATGTTACCGCATCAAACTCCACAGTTAAGGCGTAACCACCAACCACAAAATTCGCAATATTTTATGTTATATATGTCACATGGCCACAAAAACTCTGTGCGGTTATATAATGGTTAGCCTAACTCATGACTTAAATCGGAGTTCCAACCAACCAACCCACAGTTACATGCCTTAGTTCCGCTGACCGTTACAGTAAGGCCGAGGTTTTGGGTGCGCATGTGGCCACCCCTAACCATAACATTTATTGTAACAATTATTTATGGCAGGATTTATGGAGTGCACCTATTTTTGGGTGGAGTTGGCTAAATTAACTCCAGTTAAGTGGAGTTCTCCACTTTTAGTGGAGTTTTTCTAGGTGTAATTGGGAAAATGAGTAGGAGACTCAATTTTCGCCCATTCAGTGTGAATGAAGAGTCATTTTTGACTAATTGGAGCATTCTGGAGCCATTGGTGTAGAGAAAATAGCCATTAGAGGCCTGTAACTACATGTATTTGAAACATTTTGAGCATAGTGAAATATGGAAATGCCATTGGGAGATGGACCAGCAGATGTAGCCCAGGAGGGGTGAACTGCTTCATCATGCCTGCTATGTAGATTATATGTGGTGACTTATTTCTCTATTTTACACTATTGTTCAGTGTTATTTGTGCTTATTTCATGCTTCTAATTCACTAAAATCATCTACAATTCATGGTTAAAATCCTCAATCCTTAAGAAAACTAATGAGACAAGTATGCACATATTTATAAAATGAAAAGACACTTAGCACAAAAAAACTAATATATTCCTTTCAGATCACTAACATGGGAAAGTCAAAAAATTATTGCAGTAAAAAACCATGTTCCTAATTTTCTCCTAAAAGTGCACCAATATGTCGAACTATCAATAGGTGTAGGAACTACACTGTTGGTGCATGATCAAGCCAAAAATTCATTGATGTGCAATATGATCCTATATAATTATTTCTCAAGTTTTTGATGCACTAGCGACAAATTATTAATGTTCACCTACCATAGGGCGAACCATTATTAATAACAATCTCACATAATTCCTCTTAAATTATTGAAAAACAAGGGAACTTAAACAAGTTACCTTACCATGCTTATGTTTATGATAATATCCCACAAACATGAAAAATGATGATAATAACCATAAGAAATAGATAAAAACATAAATTATTATGGGGAAAAAAAGTGTGCAAAATTCGATAAAATTGAGGCCCATAGTCGATCATCTTGCATGTCCTCATGCAAGCAAAAACTTTAAACATAGATTAAAATTGTAGATTTATGGCTTCTCTATTAAAGTCTTGATGTTTTTCCTTTTACCATTTCATTGAAAAATATAGGGCTAATTAGGGGGAAATCATGTACGTTTTATGATGACAATCTCCTCTGCCTTAAGATTCAAGGATGTCAAGAATGATCTTCATTATTTTCTAAAACAATAACTAATTCCAGTGCTACCATAATAATGCTAACAATAATTTCACTACAGGGATAATTTCATTATTAAATAGCCAACCATCAAAATTTCCACAAATCATATCAGAAGCAACCTCAGTCTGTAGTTTTTCACCACAATATCTTCTTAAAAATACAAGTGACATGGTCAAGATGGATGGAAATAGGGAAAAAGAAAGATGAAAAGTGGTACCTTCCCAAGGAGATATGTATATGTAAACTTGAGATTTTATGGTTCAAATTTCAATTGAAATGTTTAGGGTTTTTGACTAATTATGTCAATTTAATTAACACATTAACATGATTTAAAACTCATTTTTGCATAAAATAAATAAGACATCAATGCCATAACAGTATACAAAAGATAGCAAATGATGAAGGATTTCACCCCTCCTGGGCTACATCTCCTGGACCAGCTTCCAATGTTGGCCCTCTTTCATTATGCTAAAAAAATATGTGTTTACATCAACTTACAATACTCAGAATGCTAAAACAATGTCTTCAATGGCTCCAGAATAGTAAAAAACCCCTAGATAGGCTACTTCTGCAGTAAAAAAGGTAAAACATTGATTGAGTTATTCTCCATAGAATTTTTTCTGCTAATTGTCCTCCAATTCGCACCCACCTACAAACTATTCTACAATTTCTGAATTTTACGACCATGTGGAGCAACAAATTTGCCTCGCACTGGCGAGATTCCCACCGCACCTAGGTACAAATTTTTGAATACTTAAATGCACTTAATCGACTCTAAACCGAATAAAAAGGTGCCACTTGGTGCGTTATGGGCCATTGGATGTGGGGTTTGTTGGACTGTTGATTTCTTAACTTTCGTTTGTGATTATGGTTGTTGTTTTCGTTGGATTAACACCCACCATGGTTGTAATCAAAATTTTCCCCGCCATTCCATTTAACTCAACCTGCATCTTAACCTATGCTGGAGTCATGGTTTAAGGTAGGTTCCGACTGTGGGTTTCGCTCCTCCCCATCGGCTCTAACCATAACATAAAAATTTAAACCTTTACACAACCGCCGCATGTGCCTGTGTACAAGCCTAACCATCAGAGGTAATTGTTTCTTCTCCAGGACTTTTTCTGCTCCAGGAATTTGGTTATCGTTTAACATATGGTTGGAATGTTTATTAAACATATGGTATGTCGATTTAATGATATGAATTTTGGACTTTGATAAATCACATATAATATATGGTTGGGGCTAGGGTTAACCCTAAACCCTGGCTACTTTACACGTAATGTGGTTGGGTGGTCCAGGGTCAAAGGTTAACCCCAGTCTTGACCCCCGACGACTATGCCCATAAAATTTAAATAAGACTTGAGTCCCATAGAAGTTAATAACTAACACAAGCGGGTTGGTGGAGGGCTTGGATGACATGCATAATGTCTCGCATTTGAACCTTGTGGAGGCAGTTTGACCTAAACCAATAATTTTACACAACCATTAGGAGGCCATGTGGCAACTAGGGATTGGCCCACGTGGCTCCTCCTAATTGGTCCACCCAGATGCAATATGAACCAATAGAAAACCAGAAATATGACACAATCAACAGTTGCCACTTGTCCTCATTCCATTAGCTGATGGTGGGCACAGTCACCTTGCCCAATAATTTCCCAGTCAACGTATGGACTGCTGACTATGCATCCCTGCAAAATCATTTTAAAATTTTTAATTGTTTGAAAAATCTATCATAATGCGATATTGGGAGAATCTAATATTAGTTTCGAGTGAAATGAGTTGTGTTGGATTCAGGGCGAAAAGATATTTTCTTTGGCGCTAGTTTTGAGCCGATCTAAGCACTTTGAATTTTAAGCATTTTCTTGATCCACTGGACCATTCCTCCCCACCAGAAGAGTTTGGACCCCAAAATGTCACTTTCAATTAACAAATAGATGAGGGTAAAATTCCCTTACCCCTCCAATCTTAATCCATTTAGCTTTGCTTTGATTTGTTCCCTTGAACACCACATGAAGGTACTCCACATTCCCTCATTTTGAAGTCCTTGTTTTCTTGTCAAGGATGGTGTCTTGCTACAATTCTTCAAGAAATTCAGGAGATAAATTTTCAATTGAAGGAATCTGAACATTATCTCCTTGATCTTCAATCAAAGGAGGCAACTCATAAAACCTTAAATTCTCAACATTAACAACTGCATAGATTTTCATATATGAAGGAAAATACAACCCGAAGGCATTATTACCAATCTTTTCTAGAATTTTGAATGGACCATATCAAATTGGTTTCAGATTTTTACCTTTTCCTTGGATTTTCTCTTTTCTAATGTGAAGCCAAGCTTCATCACTGACTTAAAAAATTTGATCCACATGATGCTTATCATGTTTTGTCTTGTACTTGACTTGACTCTTCTCCAACTGTTCTTGAACTATTTGATGTACCAATTTAACTTGTTCAATGAATATTTTAGCTTTTTCTATGTCATTATGGCCATCAATAGAAACATTCTTCCCAAATTTAAAGTCTAAATGAGATTTGGGTAAGTATCCTAAGAATGCCTCAAATGGCGATGTTTGAGTCAATGAATACTTGTCCCAGTTGCAAGCATGTTGAATATAGTGCAAATGTTCATCCCACAACTTTAGATGCTTGTTGCAATAACCTTGAAGAAGGTGCTTCACCATTATTTTCACCACATATATTTGGCCATCTGTTTGCAAATGGAATGTTGTACTATTTTTCAATTTGATGTCCATGATTCCCCACAAGCTTGACCAAAATTTCCGGACAAAGTGAGAATCTTGATCACTAACAATGGATGTGGGAAACCCAAAATGAACCCATACATTCTGAAAGAATAATTGAGCAGTATGTTCAGCTGTAACCTACTTTTTATAAGGCATCAAAGTAGACATTTTTTATGAACCTATCCACAACTACATAAATATCATCTTGACCTCTCCTATACATACGTAAACCTCTTACAAAACCAATAGAAACACTATCCCATGGAAGAGAAGGTATTGGAAGTGGTGTATATAATCCTAAATTTATATTTCTAGGCTTACTGAAAACACATAATGAACATCCTCTTACAAATTGTGACACACTTTCAAGCATACGAGGTCAATAACAATACCTCTGTAATTGTGCCACTGTCTTACCTACACCAAAATGACCAGCAATAAGAGAAGTATGTTCTTCCCTTATGATGTTGGCACTCTCTCCCTGTGGAATACAAAGATTTCCAAGATGGTACAAAAATTTATCATGCACATGATAATCCGATTCCTCTACTTTGTTACGTTGACACAAAGTCGCATATACATATTTGACATCATTATTTAAAGCATATTCCTTAACATATCTCTCATGCATGACAAAATTATGCTTAAGAATAATGGATGCCCTAACAATTGGTCTAGAAATCATATCAACAACCTTGTTATAGATACCTTTCTTATACCTTATCACCAAGTGGAATTATTGAAGAAATCCCATCCATTGGAAGTGACTTGCTTGTTGCAGCTTAGTTTTCAATTGTAAGTATTGCAATGGTTGATGATCCATGTGAATGATTGTTTCCTTACCCATCAAGTAATGTTTCCACTTTTCACACTTTGAACCAATGCATACCATTCCTTGTCATATGTAGGATAGTTAATAATTTCACCATTGAAATTTTCTGAATGAAAATAGATGGGCTTACCATGTTACATTAGGACTGCACCCATGTCATAGTCGTTTGCATCAGTTTATATCTCAAATGACTGTCTTAAGTCAGGAAGTGCAAGTAGGCCTAAAGATACTGAAAAGGGTTTCTAAATCAACTTCCTAGATAATGAGTTGAAGTCGATAGGAAGTGATCTGTCGCAGGAGGGCCTATGACACGAAACTTCATGTCAAGTTTTGAAGAAAAATATTTGAAGTGATTCAAGGCTGACTTAGGGATGACCGACATGGTTGAATGTTATGAATTTCAAGGTAATTTTAACTAAGGTTGGACTTCTCTTGAACATATCGACGACACGACATTTGCTTTGGAAGCATTTTACTCAACGATAATACCCAAAACCAGTTGAAGAATTTCAATGAAGTTCGATTAACTATGAGACAAATGGATTACCCAACCAGACACAAATGTAATGGAGTGTCATGTTCAAGAACGACATACTTCCTTTAATAATACAAAAATGAATGTTCTTTCCTAATTCCCCCCCACCATTATTGGCAAGTACCTCTTTATTTTTACACAAGCCTGAGGAGGATAACATAT
The DNA here is from genome assembly GCA_034641835.2 of Pinus albicaulis. Lineage (NCBI taxonomy): Eukaryota > Viridiplantae > Streptophyta > Pinopsida > Pinales > Pinaceae > Pinus > Pinus albicaulis. Next base: position 836,700,516 of record CM076575.1, read on the forward strand.
TATTGTCATGTAAGCTCATCATTTGGATGAGTCCTCTGAAGTATTTTTAACAAACCCTAGGAAGGAGTGGTTCGGTTTCATTGTAATTGATGGGTCCTACACTATTTAATTTTTACGAGTCTAGGGTAGGGTTAAATTGATCTTGTTTCATGTTTAACGAGTTTGAAAAGACAAAAAAAGTAAGCTCATATTGTTCTTTCAACGTAAATTTTTAACAAGCCTGGAGAAAGTAAAACTCGATGTTTTTCAATTTTAGGGAGTCAGGAGAAAAACACAAGTAAATTCCATAGTGTTCTTTTTCGTGAATATAGTCCCTCAATCCAAAAAAAGGATAAAATGATGCAGGAGAGAAATCTATTGACCATGCTTAGTCAACTTATACCTTTTTTGTAAATAGTATATTTCAGTCCAGAAAAGGGGTAAACTTATACTGAATAGACGAATATTCATTTACTTTTACGAGTTTGACTAGTCAAGTGCTCGACAATATTTTCATGTTTAGGGAGTCTGAAAATGGCTTAAAATATGACTCCAGCGTTTCAATTTTTCATAAGTTTTAATGAATATACAAAAGTGATAAAAGCGCATTCATATCACTAACTTTCAATTTAATTAACGAGCAGGAAAAGAGGGAAAGAACTCGAAATTTTCATGTATGTTTTACGAGCATGAAAAGATATCAAAAGAAGCTTGGGATTTTCATGAGTTTAATGAGTATTTTAAAATAATAACCGAAATGGACTCAAGATAGATTTATTTTTTATACATTCTTGAAATAGAGAAAAAAATGTGCTTGAGATAAGTTTCAATCCCCCCCAAGCATAAACTACAAGGGCACATGAACCCCAAGAATAACCTGCAAGGGCACATGCCCCCCAAGCTCATTTCATTTACCTAAGTAGACTACTAGTTACTAATATCTGGATGGAATGAAGGTTCATTTACGATATAAGATGAAAGACTTGGCTTAATATATTGAGATCTAATCAAAGACTCAACTCAATTAGGGGAGGATTTGTTTCATTTTTTAACGAGCTTGACATAGGAAAAGACCTATGCTCATAGTGACCTGATTCATTTTTTAACGAGGTTGAAATAGTAAAAGAACCATCCTCATGGAAACATGTTTCATTTCTTAACAAGGTTGACACAGTAAAAGAACTATCCTTAAAAGGGCCTATTTCATTTTTTTAAAAGGTTGACATAGTAAAAGACCTATCCTCATAACGGTCTATTTCATTTTTTAATAAGGTTGACAGAATAAAAGAATTATCCTCATGGGGACCTTGGTCATGGCTTTCGACTGGAAGGAACACATGCCAAGGGACACACCTCGATCGTTGTTTCCAAGAGGTCTTCATCAGAAGGAAGAACAATTCTCTGGAAGTAACACATGTCAATGGAATCAATAGGGATAAGAAAATCGCGTTAAACTACCCCCATAGGGTGTACCATGTAAATTACCAGATCTAAGTCAAAGGAATTCGAGAAAATAGTGAGAGGCTAGCTTGCATTGGTAATGGAAAACATGGGATTGGTGACCACATAATTAACCCGTGGTGGGGTGGATACCACTTACATATAGGGAAAATCTAGGGATGTTGAATGACTGGTAGTCTAGTAAAGATCAACGAATGGAAGCTAGTCAATAGTCCCAATGTTTCCATTGTGAGGGAATGACATCACGCGAAAGAGTGTTGACACGATAGCTTTCGTTGCATAGCCACAGTCTTGCCCAAGGAGCAAATTGAAATCCAAGGGGCCTTGGACTACCATAAGATCCATACATACAGTTTTACCTTCCAAGGAAATAGAAACCTTAGGAAGGATCCCTAAAGGTTCACTAATGGTTTCGTTAAAAGATCACAGATTCTGTGTAACAAGCACAAGATGAGGGGAACCCATATCTTGCAAAGAAATTGAGGATAAAATACTAACAGAGGCACATTCATATACATTTGTACGTGCACATTCTTACCACAAGCCTTCACAATGATTTAGAAAGGGATGGAAGAAGGAAGATGAGGTTTTGTCATTTTACTCATATCAAAGGAAAATACCTTAGTACTTGGAGAGGGTTCAGTAGAAACATGTAAAATGCCCCCTGGTGTAGAAGAAACCAAAGTAACAAGAAGAACCTCAGTGGTATTAATTTCACTCTCTACAGGGAGAGTGGGATCAACTGAATGTGAAATCGAGTTGACCACTCGACCAACTAACGATTCATCAACCTGAGTGATATGTGTTTCACTCTCCAATGGAAGAGTGGGATTGACTATACTAGGAATTAGATCAATCACTTCGTCAACTAATGGTAGGTTGGGAGAAATTTTACGGTAACCAGTTGGAATTTTTTGTTGCGGAAAAGTACGGTTTTCCAAAAATTTTGAGGCTCCATCCATATGAGGGCAAAGGTGACTATGATGACTCCCTTTACATAACCTACAAGGAAACCTAAGTTTACCTTTTTCCTAATAACCTGACAATCATTGGTCGATGGATCAATAGTAATTTTATAATAATTTTCTGACCATACTTCCAAGACCTTAGGAATACCAGGACAACTGATAAAGAAGTGGTCACCCTTACAAAGCTTGCAAGCTTATTTTGGCTTACGATCCATGTTGGAGGTTTCCTAAAAATTACCAATACTTACAACCATGGTTGGTTGGTTGACTTATTTCTTATCTTGCTTCTTCTTATTCTTCCCTTTCTTCTTCTTCTTAGCCACCTGGTTACTAGCATCAAGGCTTTTACCAAGGAAGAAGAAGAAAGGGAGGAAGACATGTTGGGCAAAGAAGGTAAAGGGTCAACATGAGGTTGGTGTTGTTGAGTGGTGAATTCTCTTACAACTTTTCATTATCACACACCCAACCTAAAAGATATGGTTTAGGATGTGGAATGGTTTCCAAATTCAATTTTTTGACAATGTTTTCAAAAATGAGATTTTCTTATGAGCCACTATCAAATAGAGTATCAATTTTTTATATTTTGAGATGAATTTAAAATGGAAAAGCTATATTATTTATTTTTCACTTTGATTTTCATTGTGGCTATTTTAAGAACTAGTGCTAGCAATGGATTGTTTTATCATTAAATTGAGGTTGATGGGCTACTTCAACAGTCAATTTAGAGTAACTATTTGAAACCTAATTTTGGCTAGAACTTAGCCTTTCCAACCTGAGAGGGCTCTCTCAAGGATAAGAGTGATATTCAATAGATAAAGATAAAAAAATATGGCTAAATCTTAAATGTGCTTTGAATGTTTTTATGCAGGTGAAGGATGCAAATAATTGGCTACCATTGGGAATGGAGTCAGAGGGAACTCAATTACATGAAAACATCTAACATGGAAGTCGAGGCATGTGTGTATTCTCACCAAAACACAACTAGAACAGTAAACCATATGCATACATGAAATTGGAGAATGATTAAAACAAGAATTCCAAGTGATTATACATAAATCCAACTGCATAAAAATAAAATAGATAGGTAAAAAAAACACATATGAGAACACATAATGAATCTCGGGTTTGATAGAAGTCTTCTGCCACTGTATATTACTGTCTTGAAAATATGACAATATTAGCTGGTAACATGACATCAATCAACCTTTTCTAACTCTAAAACTCTCTCATTTATAGAGTGAGGACCCATACAAATTATTTTCCACCTTTATAGCTTCAAATTCCCACCTCAGAGACCTATTCAAAATAGGATTACATCACTTGGAGACTTCCTAGGAATATTTCTGTTTTGCAGAGTTTGAATACAAAAATGACTCTTGTTTCATTAAATAACTCAACAAATATATTTAATAACCCTTGTCAAATCCAACCAACTAATTTTATGAGTGTACTGTACTATTGATGTGTCATCATGCCACTTGGATGATGAGCTAGACCTCTTCCAAGTCAAATTTTACAAATTTTACACAAATTTGTTTAGTGAAAATTCTGAAAAATAGGCCTCAAAGATGAGTGCATAATTTCCAAACCTTGATGGATTTGTAGAAAATGAGAGAGAATTTTGTAGATGGGCTTATGCGGAAGAAAAAACTCCTTCAGATTTCTAAAATGATTTTTCATTTGGTCAGAAATTGAAGTTGAAGTTGACTACTAAAACATTCATGTATAGGAAATTTTAGGAGAGTTCATAGCGTTTTCATTTCACCACCTTTTGCATAACATTTGACATTTCTGATTGTTGGAGGGTCTTCCTTACATCTAATAAGCTAAATTCATGCCACTAGCACCGTCTCCCATGTATTTTTTGAAGTATTTTTAGCTTAAGGAAACCTACAATGAGTTCGTAGCAAAAACTCATCTTCAAGCCTCGAGTTCGCTACGAACTTGCCTAGTTTGACAATTTTTTTGTAATTCTTCCTTTTTTCACCTAAAAACACTAGTAATGATTGCACATGCCTAGTATGATATTATTAGACATAATATGGTCCAATAATGTGTTGCCTTACCATATTTCAACATCATCATCTTGCATGATCATTTTAAGACCCTTTTCTTCAATTCTTCTTGTACCATCTCCATTGAACCAAAATAACATGCTTAGGTGTTAGCCAACTGATACACTGGAGTTAAGACCTTGTAAAATTGAATTGATATGGTGAGCTATCCAATGGTGAGGTGGCAAAAATGATGTGTTGTTATGGTTGATGATGTGTCCAACATGATGAGCTGGCAGCCCAATCATCTTCTATGATGAGTGTTCTCTCTAACAAAAGTCTCCATTGATACACTTTAACCATTCCAGATGATTGATGTGATTCAAAAATACATGTATTTCTTGAAAAAATTAAAAATTTTGTCTCGCTGCAAAAACAATTTTTTTAGGCAAGTTCGTAGCGAATTCTGATTATTTTACACTGATTTCACTACGAACTTTGATATTCTTGTCAAATTTCACTGTAATGACCCGATTTTTTCATGCATGAGATATTTTTGGATTTTTCTTTGAAATTGACTCCTAGCACACAAATGATGACCATTAAGATCCTCACATATGTGCATTTTTTGAAAATTATAAATTCAAAAGACCCTATTCAACTCTAAGTGACTCAACCTAATTAACTTAAGACCAACCAAATTTTATCATGGATAATAGTGGCTCCAATGGGATGTTGTGCCCCTGTGGTGCAGTAAAGAACCAACAGCTCCAATGCCTTATTCATTGGGTAGTTTCCAACCACTTGTCACATTATTTAATCTGTATTCGATCCTTGATATGCTCTTGAGGCAAAAACACTTGTACAAACTGAAAATTGCAACTACAATCTTCAAACTAAATGCTGAAAGAGATGCTTTCCCAACAAGCTTATTTATCTACATACCAATCCTACTCTAACAACTGAAAACCAAAATTTCAATTCTATTAATATGAAACCTCCAGTATAACCAGTCAAAGAGTTGACGACAACCTAGGCTTCTTGATTGTTCTTCAATGGACCATATATTAACAACTTGGAATAAAAATTGAATCCATAACCTGAACTTATAAATGAAAGAAACTCCACCTTCACTGATGACTGAAATAGGCTTACCAAAGGATTTTGATAATCATGAAAAAAATCCCCTTTTGATGAAATCAACAAATCAGCAATAGGATCCTTGAAAACACTGAAAAGTATCCTGTATTGATGATCCAAAGGATAATTTTCATTCATAACTACAGGTTGTCTCTATTTTATGTCTTCATTTTCAACATCATTCTTGAGACAAGGCTCTGACTGTTCATGAAAATATTCAATGGGAGGAACCATATCATGTGCTACATGGATGTTTAGAAATGAATTTTGATGCATTGCAATTAGAACTTCATGTATATAATCATGCACAAACAACAATTTTTTATCATTTAAATCTGTAGTAGGAAATTTTGGAACAACAACTTTTAGATCAAAAGCTTGCTTATTATTCTCCATTAGTGCTTCCTCATGACAACCATTAAGCATAGTCAAGGAATCAACCTCCTCCTAATGATAAAAAGAAACATGTTTCACATAAGATTCTCCTTCATCCTACCCATTTTTGTGTTGGTCAACATTCAAAGGTTCAGAAAATGAACAAAGTGAAGAGCCTTGTAACTGAACATCTTTATGTTCCTCTTTATCACCTAAATATTGGGAAAGTTGCTACAAATTTTCACAAATTTTATAGGATATAACTTGGTTGTCAAATTTCTGATCTATTTTATCTTCAAGAAAAGAAAACACATCCTTTTGTTGGAAACCTTCTTGATTATCATGACAACTAACATGAGAAGAGAAATCATAAATTGCTTCTAGCATATCCTCATCCATGCACTCTTCATTATCACCAAGAATTTTAATATATGGAATGAAAACCTCACAAAAATCACAAAATTCTTGTAACAGTGATAAAGAAGACTTAGTTTTCTCACAATGTTCTAAGAAAGTCTTATGAAAATATCTTAGAGAGAACAAGCTTCTTGGTTTCAACCCTTCATACCATGTTCTAGCTTCATCCTCTAGGGTGGCCATAAAAATTTTCATGATACAATCCTCAGGAAACTCAACTCGAAACTTATGTACATGCATATGGAATCTAACCAAGTGAAGAGAAAAATTATCTTTCTTTTCATCTTTAAATATAGGAATATAAGTCAACCAATTAACTCTTGGCATGGGATTTGGAAAACCAGGGACGTGAGACCGACTCATATGGGCATACCTGGCATTATTTCTTGCAATAGAACTCATAATGGAACTTCATCAAGCTACTTATCTTCAAGAATCAGAGTCATCGTGAAGCTATGAATTTATGAATTATTTAAGAATGGAGTCGCCAAGGTAGAATGTGGCCTCAAATGCTCTTGAGCTCCTGCTACCTCCAAAAATTTAGTATTTCTATTTGAGCACAAATTTTTAGGAAAATGTATCTTCAGTCTCCTGGCAGACATAAAAAAATGTTATAACTAAATTGAGGCTGATGGGCTGCTTCAACAACCAATTCAGAGCAACTATTTCAAACCTACTTTTGGCTGGAACTTAGCCTTTCCAACCAGAGAGGATCTCTTAAGGATAAGAATGATATTCAATAAATAAAGATAAATAAATATGGCTAATTTTGTGCTTTGAACACTTTTATGTAGATGAAGGATGCAAATAAATGGCTACCATCGAGCATGGAGTTATAGGGAACTCAATTACATGAAAACATCTAACATGGAAGCTGAGGCATGTGTGTATTCTCACTAAAACACAATTAGAATAGTAAACCATATGCATATAAGAAATTGGAGCATGATTAAAACACAAATTCCAAGTGATTATACATAAATCAAACTTCATAAAAATCAAATAGATAGGTAAAAAAAACACATATGAGAACACATAATGAATCTCAGGCCTGATAGAAGCCTTCTGCAACTATATATTACTGTCTTGAAAATATTACAATAGTAGCTGGTAACATGACATCAACCAACCTTTTCTAACTCTAAAAATATCTCATTTATAGAGTGAGGACTCAGACAAATGATGTTCCACCTTGATAGCTTTTAATTCCCTCCTCAGATACCTATTTCAAATAGGATTACATCACTTGGAGACTTCCTATGAATATTTTTGTTTTGCAGAGTTTGAATACAAAAAGGAATCTTCTTTCATTAAATAACTCAACAAATATATTTAATAACACTTATCAACTAAAAAACTAATTTTATGAGTGTACTGGATTACTGATGTGTCATCATGCCACGTGGATGTTGAGCTAGACCTCTTCCAAGTCGAATTTTACAAAGTTTACACAAATTTGGTTAGTGAAAATTATGAAAAATAGGTCTCAAAGGTGAGTGCATAATTTCCAAACCCTGATGGATTTGAAGAAACTGAGAGAGGTTTTGTTATAAGGGCTTGTTTTGAAGAAAAAACTCCTTCATATTTCCAAAATTATTTTTAATTTGGTCATAAATTGAAGTTGAAGTTGACTGCTAAAATAGTCATGTACAATAAATTTTAGGAGAGTTCATAATGTTTTCATTTCACCACATTTTGCATAACCTTTGACATTTCTAACTATTGGAGGGTCTTCCTTGGGTCTAATAAGCTAAATAAATTTCTCTCACACCCTCTTCCATGTATATTTTGAAGGAGTTTTAGCCTAAGGAAAACTACAATGAGTTCCTAGCGAAAACTCAGCATCAAGCCTAGAGTTCGCTACGAACTTGCCTAGTTTGACAGATTTTTTGTAATTCTTCCTTTCTTCACCTCAAAAACACTAGTAAATATTTGAAATGCCCAGTATGATAGTATTAGACATAATATGGTCCAAGAATGTGTTGCCTTACCATATTTCAACTTCATCATATTGCATAATCTTTTTAAGACCCTTTTCTTCAATTCTTCTTGTACCATCTATATCGAACCAAACTAACATGTCGAGGTGTTATCCAACTGATACAATGGAGTTAAGACTTTGTAAACCTTAATTGAGGTGGTGAGATATCCAATGGAAAGGTGGTAAAAGTTATGTGTTGTTATGCTTGATGATGTTTCCAACATGATGAGATGAAAACACAATCATCTTCTATGATGAGTGTTCTCACTAACCAAAGTCTCCATTGATACACTTTAACCATTCCAGATGATTGATGTGCTTCAAAAAGACATTTAATGCTTGAAAAATTTTAAAATTATCTCTCGCTGCAAAAACAGAGTTTTTAGGGAAGTTCGTATTGAATTCTGACTGTTTTACACTGATTTCGCTATGAACTTTGGTATTCTTATTAAATTTCACTATAATGAAAATATTTTCTCATGCATGAGATATTTTGGATTTTTCTTTGACATTGAATCCTATCACACGAATGATGACCATTAAGACCCCTCACATATGTGCATTTTTTTAAAATTATAAATTTGAAAGACCCTATTCAACTCTGACTCAAGCTAATTAACTTAAGACCAACCACAATTTATCATGGATAACAGTGGCTCTGATGGGGATGTTGTGCCCCTGTAGTGCAACAAAGAACTGACATCTCCGGTTCCTTATTCAATGGGAAGTTCCAAACCACTTGTCATATTCTTCAATCTGTATTCGATCCTTGATATTCTCTTGAAGCAAAAAAAATTGTGCAAAATGAAAATTGCAACTACAATCTTCAAACTAAATGTTGAAAGAGATGCTTGCCCAACAAGCTTATTTATGTACATACCAATCCTACTCTAACAACTGAAGACCAAAATTTCAATTAAAGCATTATGAAACCTCCAGTATAACCACTGAAAGAGTTGATCCAACAACTGGGCTTCTTGACTGTTCCTCAGTGGACCATCTATTAGCAACTCAAAATAAAAATTGAATCCATAACCTGAACTTATAAATGAAATAAACTCCACCTTCAACGATGACTGAAATAGGCTTACCAAAGGATATTGATAATCATGAAAATTTTCCTATTTTGACGAAATCATCAAATCAGCAATAGGATCCTTGAAAACACTGAAAAGTATCCTGTATTGATGATCCAAAGGATAATTTTCATTCATAACTACATGTTGTCTCTATTTTATGTCTTAATTTTCAACATCATTCTTGAGACAAGGCTCTGACTGTTCATGAAAATCTTCAATGGGAGGAACCATATCATGTGCTACATGAATGTTTAGAAATGAATTTTGATGCATTACAATTAGAACTTCATGTATATAATCATGCACAAACAAAATTTTTTTATCTTTTAAATCTTTAGTAGGACATTTTGGGACAAAAAATTGTAGATAAAAAACATGCTGATTATTCTCCATTAGTGCTTCCTCATGACATCCTTTAAGCATAGTCAAGGAATCAACCTCCTCCTGATGATAAAAAGAAACATGTTTCACATAAGCTTATCCTTTCTCCTACCCATTTTCATGTTGCTCAACATTCAAAGGTTTAGAAAATGAACAAAGTGAAGAGCCTTGTAACTGAACATCTTTATGTTCCTTTTTATCACCCAAAGATTGGGAAAGTTGCTGCAAATTTTCACATATTTCATTATAACTTGGTTGTCAAATTGTTGATCTATTTTATCTTCAAGCAAAGAAGACACATCTTCTTGTTGGAAATCTTCTTGATTATCATGACAACTAACATGATAAGAGAAATCATAAATTTCCTCTAACATATCCTCATGCATGCACTCTCCATTATCACCAATACTTTTAAGATATGGAATTAAAACCTCACAAAAATTAACAACAGTCTTGTAACAGTGATAACTAAGAATGAGTTTTCTCAAAATGTTCTAAGAAAGTCCTATGGAAATCTCTTAGAGAGAACAAGCTTCCCGATTTCAACCCTTCATACCATGCTCTATCTTCATCCTCTAGTGATCTAGGTGGATCTACACACACTAGTGGCAAGTACAAAGCTCAAAATTCAAAGTGGCAGAAATGTGGAAAACTTAGCTTTAGATTAAAGAGCTCGTCGCCCTTATCGCAATGGTGTGAATGTCGCATCAATCTGAGCTCATACGATGAAGTTAGATTAGTTTGAAGTTTTTTAAGGCAAGTAACGTGGGGCCCACGATGTGCCACATGGCGTTCCAATGAGCACGTGGGACCCACATGGCAATCTCTCAGCTGTTGACACATGGCGCTCCTCCATTGGTCCTCAACTTGCACAAAAAGACAAAACAAATACATAAACCATATATATATATATATATATATATATATATATATATATTAAAAATGATATAAAACAAAACTATGGTTTAAAAAAACCATAGCTTAATATATATATATATATATATAATAGCTCACTTATAAAAAAAAAAGTGAATTATGGTTGGTTAAAAATCAACGTGAATCTTTCAAAAAAAGACTCATGGTTATATGTTAAAATAAGCATGCATGTAACAACATATACATATATATGTTGAAAACGTTACCCAAATGTTAACTATGATAACGTGCCCCATTTAAGACTTATGCAAATGGTTATAAACATTGAATGGGATTTGGGCAGGCCGCTCGATGTAGGTCCAACCCCCCAAAATGGCATGCATGGGATTTTTTAAATGATGTTCGTTGCATTGAAGCCATGCGCCACTATTTCAGGAGGGGGTGGGGTTTGACCGCTTGACCTCCTCCCTACTAATTCAGATGTTTAACCATTGCGCCCAATTACTTCTATTGTGAATTCCACCCCTCATTTTTTATAAAAACCCACATTTTTCATTATGTGCCCAAGCTAGGCAAGTTGGAGCATGCAGTCTAAGACAAGAGTAGGCACGATTTTTGAGACAAATTCTTGTTTGATTCCAAGGGAATCTTTTGATTCTGGGGAGGTCAATTTTTCAGTATGTATTAAAATTTATATGCATTTTAACCAAAATTTTGCAGGGAACACAATGGTGTGCCCAAATTTCCCTTTTGAGCAACGATTTTGTAGATTCCCTGTGGAGGAGAATCTTCAAGAATCTTGAGGGAATCTTTAAGATTCCTTGGAGACCAAAATTCGTCGGTGTCAGAATGAGATCAACTTTATCCTCATTCTTCTCAAAATTTCGCAAGGATATCAAAGGTGAGATTAGATTCCTTTTTTGAGTTGCATATTTTTAGATTCCTTGTGGAGCAGCATCTTTGAGGAATCTAGGGGGAATCTAAAAGATTCCCTAAGGCCCGAATTTTCACTTTGTCAGAATTCAGAATTTTGACAGTCGATTTTTCACTATTCGACGTCACGAATCCGATGGCATATTCAGATTTTACATCTGAGTTTCATATTTTTTGGCCATTTTTTGAAGTGAAGTTGCAGGTGTCAGCATTCAGTAAGTGAGTAGTCGATTTAACACCTTTCAATGCCATGATTGCAATGGTGATTTCAGATCTAGCGGCAGAGCAACCCATTCTTCAATCATCTTCAATGTGAGGTATATGATGAGTTGATTTCATGTACTTATTTGTCTCTTTGCTATGAGATGCATTGTGTTGTACAGATCCATGTTGATGTTTGATGTGGGATATTTTTTTTTCTTGATGTAAGATGTAATTTCTATCATGGATTTGTATTATGTTTGATATCCCTTTGCTGCCATGTTGGTGGGATACTCATTGTCACATGTATGTGTAATTGAGATCCATTTTTTGCCATGTTGGAGGGATACTCATAGTCATTATGTGTGAGTTATTGTCAGACCAATAGGAGTCCTTTTTGTGAATGAGAGTTACTATAGTGGAACATCTCATGGAGAGGTCCAACCACTCCTGTGTGAGGGCATTTTACTTGTACGACCAAGAAAAAACCATCCATGTACATCTTCACTCCTTACATCACTTAATGCGGCGGCCTACACCATCTTGCCACTGAAGCCTAGAGACGTAGTCCCTCGTGGACGAACTCCAATATCAATGTCTTATGTTTCTCATGATTTTTATGTTCCTCTCATTTACAACATGCATTTGTTCATTTATGTTCATTAACGCTTTAATTAAATTCAATTCTAACACGTTAGCTGAAGGAAAATGTCTTGGTTAAGGGTATCAGAAATTTACCCAGATCAAGTGGTATCAGAGTAGGTCGTCTTGTTGATTGGATTGCAGGCGTGAACTATTGAATGTCTGCTAAGTTGAGCCATTGAGAATTTCAAGGACATGTATGAGACCATGCTCAGGGTGTCCGAGAAAGCGGACATGTTGTACGAGGCTTATGAAAAAAAGTTAGCACAGAATGCCGAATTGAAGACACTCCTACAGGAAGAAAAGGAGGGAAAACATCGATTGTAGCTTCAGTGGAAAGTCACGATAGAGGCGTCGGAAGAATTGAAGCGCAACAATGAAAGTATTGAAGTAGGTCATGATGCATTAAAGAAAATCCTACAGGAAGATAAGGAGGAGAAGCAGTGTATGTAGCTTCAGCTACAAGCCATGACATAGGCCTTGGAGGAAGTGAAGCACAACGAAGGCTTAGAGAAGCCTTCTTCACCTATGTCAAAATCGACAGCTAACGTAAAAAATGTTGATTTCTCTTCAGTTTCATCTTCACCTGATATCATTTCTATTGGAAGTGTGGAGATACCCATTACAAGAACTAGCAGGAGACTCCTCACCAAGATGGGGTACAAAGGAGGAGGACTTGGCGTTCATGGCCAAGGCATAAGTTAACCATTGGAGGTTGTGCAGAGACCTCGCTAGGCAGGTTTGGGATACACTGAAGAAGGATGTTCGAGGGACATCAAAGGCAAATATACATTTTTGAACTCACCAGGGAAGAGGATTGATGGAACCACTTCACCATCATTCCATGGTAGTGCATGTTGCAGTGAAAGAGCTGAGGCAAGATCTCATCACCATGATTGCACCAGAGACCACCAGGGAAGGTATACCAAGTCTCACTATTCCAGAGTGCATTTTGATTAGAAGAATGTTGATAATCATGGTCATAAATCTTGGCATCGAAAACTTGTCATTTTTGTGGTTTACATAACCATGTGTTTTCTGAGTATTGGAAAAGAATGACAGCACAAAGGAGGACGAGGCATGAAAATCCTTCTCCACAATAGAAAAGGAAAATGGTTTAGCAGGTATGGCAGAAGTAGACTCATTGTACTTATTGCAACTGAAGTGGCCATCAAAGAGCCATGTGCTGGAGACTCCATCCAGAGTAGCGCCTTTAAGACAAAGTGCCCGTGCATGAACCAGTCAAAAGAGCTGATCGATAATTGAATTCCCCACAGGGGAATGGCCCATTCACTTTGCTAAAGAGGGCTTTTTCTAGATTTTTTTTAGATGTGTTAGCTTCTCATGGCGTTATTTTTGTAAAGAATTCGTTGCATGTTACACTGTAAAAGTGATGATGTGTTTTCCATCGCTTGTTCAACAACCATGATATTTTGGCCTTGTTTTATGAGTCATGTAATGCATTTATTTTATGTAAAAGTGATGATTTTTTTTCCATCACATCGAAATGAGACGATGATGTTTTGGTATTGCAATGATAGTTGGGGTGTAATTTACATTTGATATAAACTTGGCCACCGAGCATGTAAACTCGTGGCAAGTATGGAAATGGTTGGGTCATAGTTGGTAAATTTGAGCATGTAATTTGCAGGAGATTGTACTATAGGTTTGTAGAGGATGTAGGTGTGGGTTCATCACCTAAGGCTTCGAAGAAAAAAGGTGAAGGTGATGGAAGGGTGAACTTTTCCAGGACACTTGTGGTGTAGACATCGTACACAGCAGTTGCAGATTATTGTTGATTCTTTTGGAGGACCAAAAGCTCCTAAGTGGGGAGGATTGATCCAGGTGGATCTACACACACTAGTGGCAAGTACAAAGCTCAAAATTAAAAGTGGTCGAAATGTCAAAAAATCAGATTTAGGTTAAAGAGCTTGTCGCCCTGATTGCAACGGTGTGAACGACGCATCAATCCGAGCTCATATGATGAAGTTAGAGCAGTTTGAATTTTTTTAAGGCATAGAACATGGGGCCCACAGTGTGCCACATGGCGTCCTAGTGAGCCCATGGGACCCACATGGAAACCTCTCAGTTTTTGACACATGACTCCTCCATTGGTCCTCGAACTGCACAAAAAGACAAAAAAAATACATAAACCATATAAAACATATATATATATATATATATATATATATCTTAAAAATTATATAAAACAAAACAACTCACTTATATATATATATATATAAAACTCACTTATAAAAACAAAGTGAATTATGGTTTGGTTAAAAATCAACTTGAATCTTTTAAAATAAGACATATGGTTATATGTTAAAATAAAAATGCATGTAACAACATATATATATATATATATATATATATATATAGATATATATATATATATATATATAGATATATATATATATATATATATATATATATATATATATATATGTTGAAAACGTTACCCAAATGTTAAATATGATAACGCGCCCCATTTAAGACTTATGCAAACAATTATAAATGTTGAACGGGAGTTGGGCGGGCCGCCTGATGCAGGTCCGACTCCCCAAAATGACATGCATGAGATTTTTTAAATGATGTTCACGTTGAAACCGTGCGCCACTATTTCGGGAGGGGGCAGGGTTTGACCACCCGACCTCCTCCCTACTAATTCAGATGTTTAACCATTGTGCCCAATGACTTCTGTTGTGAAGTATGCCCCTCATTTTTTATAAAAACCCACAATTTTCATAGTGCACCCAGGCTAGGTAGGTTGGAGCACGCAGTCTGAGATAGGATCAGGCGCGATTTTCGACACAGATTCCTCTTTGATGCCAAGGGAATCTTTTGATTCTGGGGAGGTAAAATTTTCGTAATGCATTATACTTTATATGCATTTCAACCAAAATTTCATAGGGAACGTGATGGTGTGCCCATATTTTCCTTTTGAGCAGCGATTTTTCAGATTCCCCGTGGAGGAGAATCTTCAGGAATCTTGAGGGAATCTTTCAGATTCCTTGGAGGCCGAAATTCGCCGGTGTCAGAATGAGATCAACTTTATACTCATTCTTCTCGAAATTTTGCAAGGATCTCAATGGTGAGATTATATTCCTATTTTGAGTTGCAGATTCCTAGATTACCTATGGAGCAATGTCTTTCAGGAATCTAAAATATTCCCTGAGGCCCAGATTTTCACTTTGTCAGAATTCAGAAATTTGACAGTCGATTTTGCATTATTCGACATCATGAATCTGATGGCGTATTCAAATTTTCCATCAAATATTTATATTTTTCGGCCATTTTTTGAAGTGAAGTTGCAGGTGTCAGCATTCAATAAGTGAGCAGTCAATTTCACACCTTTTGACACCACGATTGCGATGGTCATTTAAGATCCAGCGGCAGAGAAGCCCATTATTCAATCATCTTCAGTGTGAGGTATATGATGATTTGATTTCATGTACTTCTTTGTCTCTTTCTATGAGATGCATTGTGTTTTACAGATCCCTGTTGATGTTTGATGTGGGATCTTGTTTTTTTCTTGATGTGAGATGTAATTTCTATCATGGATTTGTATTATGTTTGAGATACCTTTGCTACCATGTTGGCGGGATACTCATTGTCACGTGCATGTTTGATTGAGATCCCTTTGTTTCCATGTTGGCAGGGCACTCATAGTCATTATGTGTGAGTTATTGTCATACTGATAGGAGTCATTTTTGTGAACATCTTGTGAAGAGGTCTAGCCACTCCTGCGTGAGGTCATTTTCCGTCTACGACTGAGAAAAAACAATCCATGTACATCTTCACTCCTTACATCACTTAATGCAACGACCTACACCATCTTGACATCGAGGCCCGGAGATGTAGTCCCTCCTAGACGAACTTCGTTATCAATGTCTTATGTTGCTCATGATTTTTATGTTCCTCTCCTTTACAGCATGTAGTTGTTCATTTATGTTCATTAACGCTTTAATTAAATTCATTTATAACATGTCAGTCGAAGGATAAGGTCTTGGTTAAGGGTATAAGGAATTTACTCACATCATCTAGGGTGGCCATAAACATTTTCATGAGACAATCCTCAGGAAACTCAACTCGAAACTTATGTACATGCATATGAAATCTAACCAAGTGAAGACCATAATTGTATTTCTTTTCATATTTAAATATAGGAATATAAGTCAACCAATTAACTCTTGGCATAGGATTTGGAAAACTAGGGATGTGAGACCAACTAATAGGGGCATACCTGGCATTCTTTCTTGCAATAGAAATCATCCTGGAACTTCATCAAGCTACTTATCTTCAATCAGTGGAATCACCATGAAGCTATGAATTTATGAATTATTTAAGAATGGAGTCGTTAAGGTATAATGCAACCTTGAACGCTTCTGAGCTCCTGCTACCTTCAAGAGTTTCGTATTTTTGTTTGAGCACAAAATTTTGGGAAAATGTATCTTCCATCTCCTGGCAGACACATCAAAATGTTATTACTAAATTGAGGTTGATGGGTTGCATCAACAGTCAATTCAGAGTAACTATTTCAAACCTACTTTTAGCTGGAACTTAGCCTTTCCAACTTGAGAGGGATCTCTCAAGGATAAGAATGATATTCAATAGATAAAGATAAAAAAAGATGACTAAATCTTAAATGTGCTTTGTTTTTGTTATGTAGGTGAAGGATGAAAATAAATGGCTACTACCATTGCACATGGATTCATAGGGAACTCAATTACATGAAAACATCTAACATGGAAGTTGAGGCATGTGTGTATTCTCACCAAAACACAACTAGAACAGTAAACCATATGCATACAGGAAATTGGAGCATGATTAAAACACGAGTTACAAGCGATTATACATAAAGCGAACAACATAAAAATTAAATAGATAGGTAAAAAAAAACATGTGAGAACACATATTGAATCTCAGGTATGATAGAAGTCTTTTGCAACTATATATTACTGTCTTGAAAATATTACAATAGTAGCTGGTAACATGACATCAATCAACCTTTTCTAAATCTAAAACTCTGCCACTTATAGTGTGGGGACTCATACAAATTATTTTCCAACTTTCTAGCTTCGAATTCCCACCTCATATACCTATTTCAAATAGGATTACATCACTTGGAGACTTCCTAGGAATATTTTATTTTTGTAGAGTTTGAATACAAAAAGGTCTCTTCTTTCATTAAATAACTCAAGAAATCTATTTAATAACCCTTATCAACTACAACCAAATAATTTTCTGACTTTAATGGGCTACTGATGTGTCATCATGCCACGTGGATGCCGATATGGACCTCTTCCAAATCGAATTTTACAAAATTTACACAAATCTGGTTAGTGAAAATTCTAAAAAATAGGCCTCAAAGATGAGTGCATAATTTCCAAACCCTGATGGATTTGCAAAAAATGAGAGAATATTTTGTATATGGGCTTGTGTGGAAGAAAAACCTACTTTATATTTCCAAAATGAATTTTCATTTGGTCATAGATTGAAGTTGAAGTTGACTGCTAAAACATTCATGTACAATAAATTTTAGGAGAGGTCGTAGTGTTTTCATTTCACCACCTTTTGCATAACCTTTGAAATTTATGACTGTTGGAGAGTATTCCTTGGGTCCATTAAGCTAAATACATGCCTCTATCACCCTTTTCCATGTATTTTTTTAAGGATTTTTATTTTAAGGAAACCTACAATGAGTTCGTAGCGAAAACTCAGCTTCAAGCCTAGAGTTCACTACGAACTTTCCTAGTTTGATAGAGGTTTTGTAATTCTTCCTTTTTTCAACTAAAAAATGCTATTAAAGCTTGTACATGCCTGGCATGATAGTATTAAACATAATATGGTCCAATAATGTGTTTCCTTACCATATTTCAACATCATCATATTGCATAATCATTTTAAGACCCTTTTCTTCAATTCTTCGTGTACCATCTCCATCGAACCAAACTAACATGTTGAGGTGTTAGCCAACTGATACACTAGAGTTAATACCTTGTAAACCTGAATTGAGATGGTGAGCTATCCAATGGGGAGGTGGAAAAATTTATGTGATGTTATGCTTGATGATGTGTCCAACATGATGAGCTGGTAGCCCAATCATCTTCTATGATGAGTGTTCTCACTAACCAAAGTCTCCATTGATACACTTTAACCATTCCAGATGATTGATGTGCTTAAAAAATACATTTAATGCTTGAAAAAATTTAAAATTCTCTCTCGCTACAAAAACAAAGTTTTTAGGCAATTTCGTAGCGATTTTTTACTGTTTTACACTGATTTAGCTATGAGCTTTGGTATTCTTGTCAAATTTCACTGTAATGACCAGATTTTCTCATGCATGAGATATTTTTGGATTTTTCTTTGACATTAACTCCTATCACATGAATGATGACCATTAAGACCCCTCACATATGTGCATTTTTTGAAAATTATAAATTCAAAAGATCCTATTCAACTCTAAGTGACTCAACCTAATTAACTTAAGACCAACCAAATTTTAACATGGATAACAGATTCCTTACCTTTCAATCCCATAGTTGTGACCTTTGTTTCATCTCCTGAATTGGATCCTAAATCATGTTGTTTAGTTGCATCTGTCTTTTTCTTTACTTTGTTGTTAAACGTTTTGGGTCTCATCTTAGGATGAAGTTTCCAATAGTGATCTTCATTGTGAATATCCTTTGAAAAATGCTTGCATGTTAATATTTCTCCCTCTTTCTTGATGGAAGCATTCTTCTTTCCTTTTCCTTTGAATTTACCCTTTCCTTTGTCTCCACCCTTAAGTGGATTTTTGTTGCCCTCTTTTGGAACATTTTTCCCTCTTGCTTCTAGATGTGTTTCCTGTACACAAACATCATCTAAACTTGTAGGGTTAAACATGAGAATAGTGCGTCTCAAATAAATATGTAAACCTCCAATGTATTTTAGTAAAATATATTGATATTATGTATCTACATTCAATATCAATGCTCTCCTTCTAAACTCTTGGGTATAACTTTGCACACTTTGACCCTTTAATTTCCTAAATTTTTTCCAATCCATGATAGATTTTTGCATATATGCTAATGGATAAAATTTTCTTCTTATTGCAACAACAAAATCATTCCAAGAAGATAAAGCCTTACCATGTTTCTTCATGTCCTCTTGAGTTTTGGCTTCCCACGAAATGAGTGTTGAAGTTTCCAACCTTAATGAAGCAAGTTGAATCTTGGTCTCATCATCCTTATCCTTTTTTATCCTACAATACACTTCAAGCTGACAAACCCAATTATCTAATCTCTCAGCATTTACCTCTCCATTACACATATGCAATTCAAACTTTAGGTCAAGTTTTAAAAGTTGAGTTTTACCATGTCCCTTTGGAGAATGTGGAGGTGTTTGTGAAGGGATTGATGTAGGAAATTATGATGGTGAGTATGGAGGTGAAGAGAAAGGTGGTGTTAAAGGTGGTTTGTCACCATTCCTTTTTGAAGGCTTGTCCCCTTCTCATCATCTCCTTTCGGAGGCATATCTCCATCTCCCTTGGGAGGATTGGAGCTCTCACCTTGTTGCAACATTGTATTCCTCTTTTCATAGAGAAATTTCACCATTTTTTTCATGTCAAAGAATAATTTTTCTGAAAGCCTTATCATCCTATGAAATATTCTCTGGCTCTTCTTCATGTGCAGTGACTTGCGAGGCTTCTGGTGAAACATGAGGTTAAATTTGTGGTGGAGATTTTAACTAATGTGCTTTCCTTGACCTTGATCTAGCTTAAGGACTTGCAACCACAAGCTTTCCTTCTCATCTTTTGAGATTCAACCTTGTAAGAATCAGAAACATTTGTAACAAAATTAAACCCTCAAAACAACTAAGAACCAAAGATCTAATGCCAAATTGATTTTTATATGTAAACTTGAGAGTTTATGGTGAAAATCGAAACTGAAATGTTTAGGGTTTTTAACCAATTATGTCAATTTCATTATCACATTAACATGATTTAAAACTAAGTTTTTTAGAAAATAAAGAAGAAATTAATACCTTAATAGTATACACAAGACAACAATTGATGAAGGAGTTCACCCCTCCTAGGCTACATCTCCCGGTCCAACTTCCAATGTTGGGCCTCTTTCATTATTCTCAAAAATATGTGTTTACATCAAGTTAAAATACTCATAATTCTAAAAAAAATGTCTCCAATGGCTCTAAAACAGTAAAAACCCCTTGCTGGGCTCTTTCTACACTCAAAAAGGTCAATAATTGACTGAGTTATGCTCCATAGAATTTTTTCTACTATTTTTTCTCCAATTCGCACCCACCTGCAAATTGTTCTACAATTTATGACTTTGGCGACCACGTGGAGCAACAAATTACCCCTGCATAGATGAAATTCCATTCACATCGGGTGAAAATTTTCGAATACTTAAATGCACTCGGTCAACCCTAAACCAAATCAAAAGGCACCACTTGGCGCGTTATGGGCCATTGGATGTGGGGTTTTTTGGACTGCCAATTTCTTAACTTCGGCTTGTGACTGTGGTTGTTGTTTGGGTGGGTTAACACCCACAATGGTTGGATTAAAATTTTTTTGGACCATTCTATTTAACTCATTCTACATCGTAGCATGGGTTAGAGTCGTGGTTTGAGGTAGGTTCCAACTGCGGGTTCCGCTCCTGCCGGTCATCTCTAACCATAACATAAAATTTTAAACCTTTACACAACTCTCACATGTGCTCACGTACAAGCCTAATTGTCAGAGGTAACATTTCCTACTCTAGTACTTTGGTTATTGTTTAATGTATGGTTGGAATGTTTATTAAGCATATGGTTTGTTGGTTTAATGATATGGATTTTGGAATTTGATATATCATATATAATATATGGTTTGGGTCGTGGTTAACCTGGGACCCCATCTTCCCACCACTTAATGCAGTTGGGTGGACCAAGGTCTAGGGTTAACCCCGGTCCCAACCCCCGATGATCCACCCATAAAATTTAAATAAACCTAGAGTCCCATAGAGGTTAAGAACTAACACAGGTGGGCCAGCAGAGGGGTTTGATGGTATGCATGAGGTATCATGTGTGAACCTTTCAAAGTTAGTTCAAACTCAAACCATAATTTTGCACAGACATTAGAAAGCCATGTCATAGCCAGGGATTGGCCCACGTGGCTCCTCCTAATTGGTCCAACCAGATGCAATCCAAACCAACAGAAAACCAACAATCTAACCCAATCAACAATTACCACTTGTCCTCATCCCATTGGCTGATGGGAGGGACATCCACCCTACCACTAAAAAATAATCGCAATAATGTATACTTCTCATGGAAGCTTTTAGAGTTTAATGTTAATAAAACATTGGATAATGAATGAAATATTCCTCATTTTAATCATGCTATGGTTCTCATGAAATCCGATTAAGGTTTTATAAGAGTGTTCCACCATAGGAGGGTTTTCATCAATACCTTCTTAGAGAAACTTAAAAATATTTCTTGGATAAAGGCCTGTTAGAGAAAATAGACTAGGAGTAGGGTTCTGAGTTTATGAATAGAAAATATTAAGTGTGAAAAATCCCTCTGACTAACTCAATGGATTATCTTGGCCATGGAGAAAAATTAGCTAATCAAAGTCACTTTACAAAATATTAGACGATAAGAGTGAATTTCTTCTGACAAGACTTACCATGAGAGTGGATAACAAAAATTTAAATATTTGTGGCTTAGGGAATTGTAGTTTCAAGAGTAATGTTGTAACTATTTTATTTTCAAATGGAATCTTATTTATTACTTCTATACTACCCTACCCTAATCTAGAGAGGAATATCTCCTTCAAGTGGGATTACATCGAGTGTAGAAATGTGCATAATAGAATGCTAAATATACTCACACTCAGTTTTAAAAAGTAAACTTAAATGCATACCAGAGTATGAGAAAATCATTGCTTTAATTGATATGGCACCAAGAGTTGTAGAGTGATGAGGGAATGAGGTATGTTGATGATCATTTGAAACCAAGCTTCAATGATATCCACATATCCATGATTCTCCAACTCATTGAAAATTTTTGGCATGTTCTCATTTGGTATGTTATGCATGTTTTCCACTATTTCAAGATCGCTCTCTTGGAGACATAATGGATTTAGTGAAAGGGAGGAAAGAAACTCCTCAATATCGGGCTCCAATGTTTGTTCCTCATATTGACAAGGATCGTTAAGGGAAATTATAGGGTTTTGAGCTTCAACAACAACTTTAGAACAACTTCCAATAATAGGTTGTTCCTTTAAAGGTCTTTGAATTTGATCTTCCCATGGTGAACCTTCTATGGTTATAGTGTAAGTTTCCAAATTCACTCCCCTCCTTGACCTAGAAGATATAGTAGTATATTCAGTAGGAGAGTCAATAGGAAGAACATGTGTTTTAACTTGTTGTCCAACCTTATTTTTGGGAAAAGATTTTAAATTATGGTTTGGTTTAGGGTTTGGATTAGGTTTAGGTTTAGGGTTTGGACTAGGTTTAGGTTTAGGGTTTGGAATATGGTTAATCCTAGGGTTTGTATTAGAGTAAGGTTGAACATGTAGTTGGAATCGTAGAAGATGATAAATTGATGGTACATTGGATAGAAATTGTAGTTTTTATTTTTATTTGTGTAATTGATTTTTCATGGGTGGCTGCCCTATGGAGGCGGATCCAAACCATTCTTGAGGCTAGGGAATATTTGACTCAAGGAGAGGGCCACTATGGCCACAAGGTAGGGTACTCAATCATAGGAGGACTACAACTTTTTCATGGAACTATAGGATTATAACTTTGTTGAGGAACATGTTAAGGATAATAGCAGGGAAAATTTCAAGGATGGAAAGTTATCTTGAAGATTAAAAACATTGGTGAGTATCATTGGTCCCTAATATGCAAACTATAAATTGTTTATTGATGTATTTGTAAAATTATTCAAATTTATAATTATTTTATATATACTCTCTATATAATGCTCATGATTTTTAAGGTAAAATAATTTTATAATGTAATCGTTTTTATAAAAAATGGAAATTTGTTAACCTATTTTTTGGAAAAATCATGGAAAATTATTGATCTATTTGTCAAAAAGCTCTTACAAACATGTTTAAAAATTCCATTTATGTTAATGTATGCAACAGATCGATAAGATTGTGAATTAACATAAATAAAAGAACATAAAGACAAATCTAAGCAAACATAAACAAATAACACAATATTTTATTACGGAGTTCACTAGAACCTCCCTGGCTACCTCTCTGGGCTACTTCTCAATTAGAAAAACGCTCTTATTAGGCTTCAAATGTGCACTTACAACAATGACCTCAAAATCAAAGGTTTAGATGTAGAAAAAGACTGCAAAATCAAAATCAGCACGAAAAATCGTGAAATTTTAGTATAAATTTGACCATATTTGGATAAGGTGGCCTCTGGACCTCCTAAAAGATAATGTCCACCTGCAATTCTACCAAATCTAGAGAAAATCCACCAAACTGGAGAAATTACACTATCTATAACAGAGGTACGCTAACTCTGGCTAGCGCGCTCCTGTTTCCTACAACTCACAAATATAATTTCATTCTCTCCACATATCAAAGTGCTTGGGCACAATGGTTAAATACCCTGAGTAGGGGAGAATAGGTTGGAGGTTCAACACCCCTCGAGCCCGTTTGGTGGTGTCTATTGTGATAACACCGGTGGATAAATTTGATACATTAATTTTTAAGGTTTTAAAATCTTATCACATTGCTGGATGTTGGACATATCATATATATATATATGTGTGTGTGTGTGTGTGTGTGTGTGTGTATGCCGCTTATCCTCCCGCGTGATTATTTGCTATTTAATACCTGATATGTATTGTATTAATGGTAGGGATGGTTGATCCGCCAACTACGGTGGGCTCTGTCGCTCATTTAATTCCATCCAACTTATTTAACAATAATATAATTTTTATATGCCCTTGTTATCGTGAAATATTTTTTGGATTCATGGTTAGCCAGATTTCATGAAGCCCTTGCCGGATTTGTAGGTCAAGGGTTCAATTCCCTTGGAACCTTTTTTCAAATTATTTGAGCCATATGGTCTTAACACGAGCTGCCACATGTTGGCTCTAGATTGGCCACACTGTCCATTGTATGCATCCAGTCACTGCAAACTCATGGGGTTATATGGCCTCCTTTTTTTGTAAAAACTTGACAAACTTCGACAGAGTATAGAATTCACATACAATGTCCATTTGACATGTCATTCACGATATTGGGTGTGTATCGTCGAGCACTCAACATCGTGCCATGTGTCGACGCTTTTGAAGATTTTTGTAAATGAGTGTTTGCATTGATCTACTTGTATCAATTAGCCCACCTGTTAATATTATCCCCTAAAATTTTCCATGGATAATAATCATTAGTCCAAGTATTAAATGCTGATGGTTGTTGAGTTATACCTAGCAGTTGATTTGATTCCTTACTTGATTCCTTTGATACTTATAGTAACCTTGGCATCGATGGGCATTGCTTTGTTGAATGGGCCTCCTCACAAATTCTACAAAATTTTAGGCTGCTAAGTGGAAACTTTGCTAGGAAGTGCTTCTTCCTACAATTGGAGCAAAATATTAGCAATGGTTCTTCAGTTTTATCCTAAATATATTATTCCTTCAAATCATCCAATTATCAAATAATAGAAAAAATAACATCATTTTTAATATATTCAAGAAAAATACTTATTTCTATGCTTGTGAGTTCACCATTGGATGATTTTCATATGTTAGCAACAACGTCAAAACTTGTCATTGAAAGTTTTCTCAAGAACCATTTTTTAATTCTCAACAAGTTTCTGGTATATTTTTTCATCACATGGGTGAGTATATATGGGAGGGTGGAGGGGGGGCGGGGGGGGGGAGGGTGCGTGAGGGTTCTTACAAAACCCTAAAAAATGAAATAATTAAAAAAAAAAAAGACAAACAAAATGTGTTGGAAAGCCACAAATTTGCAAGAAAAACTAGGTAAAGAAGCAAACCAAATTGTAGCAAGTCACCAAGGTTAATCCCCTTAGCACCTCCTCATAAATGGCACCAAAATATTAAGGTATATTAATTAACCAACATTTAATTCTCAATCTAGGGTCTAAGGACTACGAGCCACAATAATAAAAATGACAGAGAAAGACTCTAGGAACCTGCAAAACAAAAACCCTAATATCTCTAGAAGTTTTCCATCTTACTCTTTGGTTTCTTGCACTAGTTAATCATTTGTTCTCATTTTTCACTCAAAAGGAATTCATTATAAACAATTTTAATTATTGTAAACACTAATTTTGCGGTTCTATCAACAATTGTAAGCAAACCCTAGCTACCAACATTTGGAAAGAAAACCCTAACTACTAATTATATGGAAACATGAGCATTGACTAAGAAAATGTAAAGATTTTCCCACACTAATTGATAAACAAGGCAATTCCATTCCTAAAAGAATCTTATCAACATGTAATACATTGATTCTTGCAAAAAAACTCAAACTACCAGGATTATTTAAATGATGTTGTGCATAATGCTATAAAAAATTATTATATATAGTCTAAGTAAACCTCAATAAATAAAGATCAAATTATAGATCTATTTTTGGCTCACCTAATCCAATATATAGGTATTAACTATATAGGCACACCTCATAATTACTAATGAAATATTCCTTCATTCATATCTAATGATAAACATTACCCCAAACTTGCATACAATCCTTCAAATATCTACGAATCAACAAGCTTAAAATCCTAACAAGAAACCAATCCTATAAATGATTTGATAAAGGGAACACACAAAGGATTTATATAAAAAAGAAGCATTGTAAATATTCAAATTACAAACCATTAATGACTCATGATAAATTTCAAAGTTGTAGCTAAAAACCCTTAGTTATAAATCAGTCCTCTAACATTAATATTTATTAAATAAGCATGCAGCAAGGGAATAAGATATAGTACATGGAATTGAAAAATGTCCTTGTTTAATGGATTCTATTTTCAAACCTTATGTAGAATGGCTCCTAGCATACATTGATGATCTCCTAATATTCTCAAAAAAACTTCAAGATCACTTCAGGCATCTAAAGATTTTTATGAGATTAGTAAAGAAAAATGGCTTAGTCTTATGTAAGAAAAAGATGGAATTGTGTAAGACTAAGATCAAATTCTTGGGGCACGCTATAGAGAATGGATTAATTGCTTTACAGAATCATGCTATTGAGTTTGCAGATAAATTTCCAGACACCATTCTAGATAAAACCCAACTGCAAAGGTTTTTGGGCTGCTTAAATTATGTAAGCAATTTTTATCCAAATTGTGCAATTAAAAGGTCTCTCCTAAACCAGAGACTCAGAAAGAATCCTAAGCCTTGGAAAAAATCTCATACAGAATCAATCAGACAAATCAAGGACAAGGTGAGGAAACTCCCTATTCTACATGTTGCAGAAGATGGATATTTCAAAATTGTAGAATCAGATGCCAGCAATAATGGTTGGGGAGGTGTGCTCAAATAGAGACCTACTGACAAAAGTATGAAAGAAGAAGAAAGAGTTGTGCAGTATGCATCTGGAACATGGAGTAAAGCTGAGAAGAATTACTCCACAATAGAACAAGAAGTTAAAGCTGCCTGGAACTGAGAAGTAATTCGACGGACCGAACGAATGTTTGTCCCCCCTCTTTTCCTATATAAGGAGGGTTAAGGCTCATTGTTTGGCATTCGCATTCGGAGAGTTTAGAGTCTAGAGTCATTTGAGTTTTGAGTTTGAGTCGAGCCGAAGCTCCCTACTCTGCATCTGCGCGAAGTCTCGTGATCTGCTTGCATCACGGTGTTAAGACTCAAGTCATTAGGAGATCTGAGAAGCATGCGTGTCTATGTTCTCGGCATAGGCAAGAACCTAAAGTGGCCAGACTTGTAGATTGAGTCTGTATATTGTCATCTGTGTGTTTTGAGTAACAGAACTCTGAGACAGAGTTTGCACGTTGGCCAGGAAGCCTCCAGTAGTGCTCACTCTTTATGAGTAGCCAAAGCCTGGTAAAAGCCACTGCAGTCAATCTCTGGAAGGAAATATGAGTCCATAAGTCTGTAATCTGATTGTACAATCCTTTTGAATATCAATAAAGAGAGAAGAATTTGTTCCGCATGTTAAGAACTGTAACTCTGAGCTTTATGGATGTCCACTAAGGTAGTATTGTTGTCTTTTTTATCGCCGAAAGTTCCCCAGACGTTCGTGAAATCACCGAGGGACACGGAGTAGGCCAGAAAAGGCGAAGGAAGCCGCAGAGAGAGCCGAAAGAAGTGTGAACGTGATAGTAGGTTCGTGTATGGGTTCACATAGGGTCTCTTAAATAAGCAAGAAGAAACTCAGTGAGCCAGTTTGCCTGTTGAGCAATTTGCAGTGCAAACCTGTGTGAGAGGTCCCTGCAGTAAAATTGGTATGAAAGCCAGTACAGTATTGTTAACTGGTTCGTGAAAAGGTCAATTCTTATATTCGTTCTCTATTTATTTTCTGAAACAAAAATGGACTCATTCAGAAAATCTGTATCTTTCCGAGAACTTGAAGAGCAAGATAAAGCTCAACAAGATCCTCTCAGGGATATGTTTGCATCTAGTAGTAGTCAAGTCATAAATGAGTCAGAGCATTTGTACGAAGAAAT
Organism: Pinus albicaulis; assembly: GCA_034641835.2. Classification (NCBI taxonomy): domain Eukaryota; kingdom Viridiplantae; phylum Streptophyta; class Pinopsida; order Pinales; family Pinaceae; genus Pinus; species Pinus albicaulis. The sequence goes on from CM076575.1 coordinate 836,728,617, forward strand.
TGAGCCTCAGGCTAGATGGGTTCTACCCAAGATCTCTGCGTCTCAGGTTTATAATGATCTGGGATTCTGGCACTTGAAAGCCACCACTAGAATCACAATTAAAGAATCCATAAGCTCAATAGAAGAAAACTATGACCGTGTACAGTTAATCCCTTTGTTAAATCCCAAGGAGCTTCAAGCAGAAGCTAGAAAGATGGGAAAACAATTCCTGCATCTTGTATGCATCAGAGTGGGAATCCAAACCCTTATCCATCAAGGTGTAGAGACATATGTGTTAGCAACTGTCAGAGATCTAACACATAATAAGTACATTGATTCCCTCATTGGAGGAATAGTTGCACCATTATCAAATGGCCCAGTCTGGTTTGATTGTTATCCCAAATTCTCTATAAATTTGTTTGATGAAACATTGGCCGATATCCTACAACTGCAAATCCAGACCACTGGATTTGATATGAAGAAAAGAAGAAAAAATATCGCCATTCAGTTTAGAGGTTGTTTCCGTCACACCGGTAATTTATTTCCAGCAGTCCTCCATGCCCCCAGTCGAGAGTCTACAACTAGTGTTGTACTCATGAAAGATGCAAAAAACCAAAAGGTTGAACACTAAGACATCAAATGGGAAGATCTGTCTTTTCTTGAACACTGGGTAGTACCAAATCCAAAGCCTCTCGCCATACAAAAAATTATTTCTGCAAATATTTCTGAAAATCAATCCTCAGCCACTTTGTCTTTCCCAAGAAGATCTACAATAGACAGGTGTAGGATTAACGCAGAATGTAAAAAGTCTCCACTGTATATACCTCCTAATTCATTTGATACTACATGTTCCAGTATTATAAATACTTCTTGTCATCATACAACTTTGTTTGAGTTTGCTTTGTTAGTTAATTTTAATCCATTACAAGTTGAATGGCCTCAATGCCATCAGTCTGTAAATCTTAAAAATCTTGCTGAAGTGGTCATTAGACATCAGAACCATAATCCTAGAACAGGTGATGCACCTCCATCTACATCCATCATCCCCTGTCTGAATCCGAAATGTTCTGATATGCCTTTTCCCCATGAAGATGACCATATGCTTATGATGCACCTAGTTCCTTCTCTACAAGATGAAGATCCCAGACTCACTGAGATATTTATGAATATGCAATCCCCTAAAGATAAGCATGGTTTAGGGTATTACAACCAAAATGATTTCCTGATCCTAGAATGCAGATTTAAAGATCTGCCAGAAGATGTCAAAAGACCATCTGTCCCAGAAATCTAGAAGTTTTATACACTAATGGATGGTTGTGAGAAACACAGAATCCCTGCTCAATGGATGAAGAAGATGATAAATTGGGATTTGTTTACTCACCCAGAAGTAGATGAATTTTTTGTCAGCCATACTCCAGAACAAAAGAAAACTTTAGCCTTAGAATGGAAACAATATATGGAAGAAATAAAGAATTGGATTTCTTTCTACTCTTGGAAAAAGGTTAAAGAATCAGAAGTTGTATTAATGAATGAACCTACATCCTCTATTGGTCATTCATGGACAACAATTGATGGTAGTAAGCTAGGAACAACCACCAACTATCCTCCTTTCAAAGGAATTTTCCTAGGTGAAGGACAAAATTCAGCTAATGCATATCCTATAGTGCAAAAGGAAAACCTGGTAGGAATTGAAAGAAGAGTCCAAACTGTAAGTGAACAAATAAACTGGACTAACACTGTCGTCACAAGATTAGACAAAAATTTTGCTAAAGCTTCTGTTGTAAAGAACCATATGGATCAATTGCAAGTTTCTTTGAATGATGTAAAGAAGGCATTGAATTCTATACAATACAGTTGTTCAGTAGTTAAAGATTTTTCTTTGAAGTCTTTACAGAAGGTTGATGAAGTAGAAATTTATATTATAGATTAGTCTATTTCTACTCAGAAATTTGTGACAGACTTGTCTAAGAAAATCCAGAAGGAGAAATAAAAGAAGCCAGACAAGCCAATCCCTTCAGGATTTCTCCACAAAGGGAAAGCTGTGCAAATCCAGAAAAGTGTTGATAGATTTCCCAGCCTATTTCCCAAAGAGTCTGTTCCAGAGTCTCCAAAGTTTAAAATAACCATTGCCTCTCTATTCCATGAGTCAGAATCTGAAGATCATGTCTTACCTATATATGAGCCCCTTGAAGCCCAATATACCAGGTACTCTCCTCCTGAATTAAATGGCCTTGGAAAAATTCCTGCAAGAGAAACCTTCTATCCCCAAAGCCATAAAGAATGGAACATAGATAACTTATCCTCTGCCCAGATCAAACAATTCATTGATTAGATGATCATAGAGTATAATTTGATGTGCATAGATGGAAAATCTGAGGTCGAGGCATGTAAATCCCTCATTCCATGTTTTATAGGAACTCTAGCCAGATGGTGGGAACTAGAGTCTTCTCCTGCTCTCATAGCATCCATGGAAGCTGAGGTGTTGAAAGATGAAAATGGAGATGTCAGATTTCATGAAGATGGAAAAGCCATGAATAATATGATTGGTGCCCTCACAGCACTAATTCGACAGACATTCTGTGGAGATGACCCAAACATTTCAGATCAAAATGAAATGATCCTCATGAATCTGAAGTGTAGTAATATTAACCAGTATGAATACTTCCATAGAGACTGGATGCAAAGAATATTCATGGTTAAGGACCCCATGAACATTCTCTGGAAGCAATTCTACCTTGCAGCATTACCTTCCAAGCTAGTAGACATTCTCAAATTACAGGATTCTTTCTAGTTACCACTAGAAACATATTTATGGGGTCAGCTGTACAACATAATAACTAGAGTATTGATCACTCTTTGTACCAGTTCTAAAATGAATAAATCTATTGATAAATTGAATAGATTGCCTGGTACTAAATCTTTTTGCAGCAGGTATGGGATCACAATTGATGACCCATTACTAAAAAGGTGCAAAAAAAATAAAAAGGCTAAAAAGACTTCCATAAGTTATCAACCTTATACTTATCATAGACACATCAAAACATTGTCTGTCGTTGCAAGGCCTCGTAAGCCTTACTGAAAGCCTGCTCACAAGGGACGCTCCTCTAAATATGTCCCGAAGACTCATTATTATGAGCCACATGATATTCATCCTAAATATGTCAAGCTGAAAAGGATGCAACAGATAACTTGCTGGATTTGTGGAAAGACAGGACATACAGCGAATTTATGTCTTGATGCTAAAGAATCAAGAAAAGGTTTGGGACAAAAATCCCAACAGAAATATAAAGGCAAACATCAAGTTAAAACTGAAGATAAATGTGGCCGATGTGGCTCCAGTTTTCACAAAACAGAAGACTGCCCCCGCTTGATGATCCAACAAGCTCAAGAAGATTCTTCTTCTGTTTCTCATTCTGAATATTCTTCTTCTAAATCTGATATTGAAGAAGTTCATGCTTATTGTGAATGTCCTAATTCTGAAAATTGTCAATGTGAACATTGTTCTTCATCAGATTTTGGTTTTTCTTTTGATGAACAAATTGCAGAAGAATTTACAGGAAAAGTTAAAGTTCTCATGGCTCAAACCACTGAAGATGACATGAAGGTTTTCTCTCATATCCGAGCCATGGAAGATGGTGATTTGAAGACCTGGTTGCTTGATGCTTTTCTGCAGTCCTCAGGTGCTTCCTCTTCTACAAAACCCTCTAAGAAGTCCTTGTTCTTGGATACTTCTTATGAGCAGAACACCAGAAGTTATCTCCATCAACAACAACAAAGCAAAGTTCGTGCACTCACTTTGGGGGAGGTGAGTAGGGAGATACACTTACTGAAAGGTGAAATTTCTGCTCTCAAATTCAAAGTATCTGAATTAGAAAAAGGCAAACAGGAAGAAGTTCATCCTGTTACAGGAAAAAATACTAATTATATTATTCATGGAACTCCTTCATATTCTGCTCCTAAACAACCAAAGGTTGAAATTGCTGAAGGAAAAGCTGATCCTGTTTTTGGATTCAGAGAAATGCAGGTTCTTACTGTTCAATACCAGCACCACCATGTCAAGGTGAATATTTTAGTGCATGGTAAGACCTATAATGTAACTACATTAATTGACTTAGGTGCAGATGTAAACATCCTTGATAAGAAGATTGTCCCCTCAAAGTTTTGGGCTAAAGCAGAAAGAAAAATTGTGGGATTAGGGTACAAAACACTTGAATATGAGATTCCTAAAGCCATGATTTGTTTTGATTCTCATTTTTTAAAGGCACAATTTGTTGTGGCTGATATTCCTGTTGACTGCATCTTAGGAAATGTTTTCCTTGCAGCTGTAGAGCCTCATGGTTCATGGAGAACCAAGAACAATAAGGCAGGGTATTTCATTACAATGCCTACTTCTGATGGAAAAGGAAAAAGAATTGAGCTGCCTTATGTTTCCAAAAAGAGAATATCTACTATGGTACAAGCCATGCAGGAACTCAAAAAATATGAAGATATTCTTGCAGAACTAAAATACCACAAGAACCTGATCATAATTGAAGATCAGTTGAGTTCTGCAGTAGTTCAGAAACAAATTGTTGAACTACAGAAACAGTTTGAAGAACAATGCTGTGCAGAAGAGCCAAATGCATTTTGGCACCGCAAACAGTATAGTATTGAGTTGCCCTACAAAGAAGGATATATGGGCAAACCATGCAAATCTAGAGCAATTCCCATGAACAAAGAATATCGAGAGCTCTGTGAGAAAGAAATAAATAAGCTATTGCAGAGAAAGATGATTAGAGAGTCAAGCAGTCCCTGGAACTGCTATGGATTTTATGTGAATAAGAGGAGTGAACAGATAATAGGTATCCCCAGGTTAGTCATTAATTATAAACCTCTTAATTCTATTCTTGCAGATGATACTTATCCTATCCCACATAAGGGAGATTTGTTGGGAAGGATAGCAAGAGCCAAGATATTTTCTAAGTTTGCCCTGAAGTCTGGTTTCTGGCAAGTGGCTATAGCAGAAAAAGACAAGTTGAAAACTGCATTCAGCATTCCTGGAGGCCACTACGAATGGAATGTGATGCCATTCGGACTGAAACATGCACCTTCTAAGTTCCAGAAGGTAATGGATTCTATTTTCAAACCTTATGCCGAATGGTTCCTAGCATACATTGATGATCTCCTAATATTCTCAAAAAATCTTCTGAATTTTACTGCAGGGACCTCTCACACAGGTTTGCACTGCAAACTCCTCAACAGGCAGACTGGCTCACTGAGTTTCTTCTTGCTTCTTTAAGAGACCCTATGCGAACCCATACACGAACCTACTATCACTTTCACACTTCTTTCATCTCTCTCTGCAGCTTCCTTCGCCTTTTCTGGCCTACTCTGTGTCCCTCGGTGATTTCGCGAACGTCTGGCGAACGTTTGGCGATCAAAAAGACAATAATACTACCTCAGTGGACATTCATAAAGCTCAGAGTTACAGTTCTTAACATGCGAAACAAATACTTCTCTCTTTATTGATATTTAAAAGGATTTTACAATCAGATTACAGACTTATGGACTCAGATCTCCTTCCAGAGATTGACTGCAGTGGCTTTTACCAGGCTTTGGCTACTCATAAAAAGTGAGCGTTACTGGAGGCTTTCTGGCCAACGTGTAGACTCTGTCTCAGAGTTCTGTTACTCAAAACACACAGATGAAAATATACAGACTCAATCTACAGATCTTGCCACTTTAGGTTCTTGCCTATGCGGAGCACATAGACACCCAGGCTTCTCAGATCTCCTAAGGACTTGAGTATTAGCACCGTGATGCAAGCAGATCGCGAGACTTCGCGCAGATGCAGAGTAGGGAGCTTCGGCTCGACTCAAACTCAAAACTCAAATGACTCTAAACTCTAAAATCTTCGAATGCAAATGCCAAACAATGAGCCTGAACCATCCTTATATAGGAAAAGAGGGGGGACAAACATTCGTTTGGTCCGTCGGATTATTGACACGTGGAGGAGAATCATGGCTTTCGGGTAACAGTGACATCACTTGGGATTATTAAGTGTGAGCAGTAACATGAAGTGTGAAGATAACACAGTGGATACCTTTTCTGTACAAGGCCCACGAGGAAACAGAATAATTATATACAGAGAGGATGCTTTTTGGACAGGCGAAAAGCCCTCGGGAAAAGGCATGTCACTGTAAACCCGTGACTGGGTATTATTACACTATGGATACTTTTGTTTTAGTGGAGCCCACTAGAACTGCTTGTACTGGTTTCATCCTGATCAAGGATAGTAATACCGGGAAACCAGAGTCTTGGATACAGATCATCGTCCCAAGCTTTTGTGTAAATTCTTCTGACAATCATGGGTTTATTTAAAATGATCTGATGTTTTACTTTGGTTAGAACCAACCATTGTAATTGCCTTTTCTTGTAGAAATTTAATATTGGATTTACAATTTTATACTCAAGTTGGCTCAAATCACGGACTGTTTGACACGGACTATGAAAGCATTCTCCCCAAGTGCTTTCTAGACAATCATTGCATTGGCTTTGAAAATCTGATTCATAGTAAACTGGATCCATGCCATATGCACTTAGTCCATAATCAAACCACCAGTCACATGTCCAGGGGCAAGCATAGTGGGATTGGTTTATCCAGGTAGGTCCAAATATGAGCTTGGTGTGGTGAGTTTCACCGCGCCCATCCTTATTCAGCAGATCCCACCATAGTTGTTTGTATCCTGCCAAATTGTAAACTGTGTCACGAAAAATCAAGTCAGGATTATTACCTGGCCATGTCTGGTATCTTCCTCCAGTATATTCTCCGGGCCACCTTGTCCGGTTGATTGTATAAGACTTATAGTAGATTCTTGTTCTGTCACTTCCACCAGTACAAATGACTAACATATCACAAAAATCTTGCGAGAGGGATCTTTCTGCTTCATTGGAGACTGTCATACTTGTGGAATATATCATGTCATGTATCCACTTATTTCCTTTAGGGTAGACCCTCCTTTCAGGTACAAGATGCATTATATCAGTATGGCTCTGCAGATTTGCATCAAGTACTTTTGTATTTCGGAGCTGCCATGTAGGCCTCCATTTCTCCTTGTACACAACCCATGATTCATCATCTGAAACAGACCTGAGTGTTTCTTTTTGCTGTGCATGATCCCATTCTGTGATAATGACCATAACATGATTATGGCCTTCTTCTTCTTCCCGTTCTTGATGCTGGACGGATTCTCTGCTGAGGAAGTCTGGCAGAGAATTGTCAATTCCCTTAATATGCTCCACTTTAAAATCGAAATTAGCAAACAAAGCTTGCCATCTTGCAAATTTAGCATCTTCAGGGTTCTTGATAGTTTTATTCAAAACTTTGTCTAAGGCCTTGGCATCGGTCCTTAGCAGAAATAATTTATTAGCTAGATGGATAGAGAACTTACTGACACAGTTCCAGGCGGCCTTTACTTATTGTTCTATTGTGGACTAATTTTTCTCAGCTTTACTTCATGTTCCACAAGAATACTAAACAACCTTTTCTTCATGCTTCATACTTTTGTCAGTAGGTCTCTGTTTGAGCACACCTCCCCAACCAATATTACTGGCATCTGATTCTACAATTTTGAAATATCCATCTTCTGCAAAATGAAGAATGGGGAGCTTTCTTACCTTAGCCTTAATCTTCCTGATTGATTCTGTATGAGCTTTTGTCCAAGGCTTAGGATTTTTTCTGAGTCTCTGGTTTAGGAGAGACCTGTCGATTGCACAATCTGGATAAAAATTGCTTACATAATTTAAGCAACCCAAAAATCTTTGCAGTTGGGTTTTATCCAAAATAACATCTGCAAATTTATCTGCAAATTCAATGACATGGCTTTGTAAAGCAATTAATCCATTCTCTATGGTGTGCCACAGAAATTTGATCTTAGTCTTACACAATTCCATCTTCTTCTTACTTAAGACTAAGCCATTTTTCTTTACTAATCTCATAAAAATCTTGAGGTGCCTGAAGTGATCTTGAATATTTTTTGAGAATACCAGGATATCATCAATATATGCTAGAATCCATTCTGCATAAGGTTTAAAAATAGAATCCACTACCTTCTGGAACTTAGAAGGTGCATGCTTCAGTCCGAATGGCATTATGTTCCATTCATAGTGGCCTCCACAAATGCTGAATGCAGTTTTCCACTTGTCTTTTTCTGCTATAGCCACTTGCCAGAAGCCAGATTTCAGGTCAAACTTAGAAAATATCTTGGCTCCTGCTATCCTTCCCAACAGATCTCCCTTATGTGGGATAGGATAAGTATCATCTGCAAGAACAGAATTAAGAGGTTTATAGTTAATGACTAACCTGGGGATACCTCTTATCTGTTCGCTTCTCTTCAGTTCCAGGGACTGCTTGACTCTCTCATCAGCTTTCTCTGCAACAGCTGATTTATTTCTTTCTCACAGAGCTCTCGGTATTCTTTATTCATGGGAATTGCTCTGGATTTGCATGGTATGCCCGTATATCCTTCCTTGTAGGGCAACTCAATATTATGTTGTTTGCAGTGCCAAAATGCATTTGGCTCTTCTGCATAGCATTGTTCTTCAAACTGTTTCTATAGTTCAACAATTTGTTTCTGAACTACTACAGAACTCAACTGATCTTCAATTCTGATTAGGTTCTTGTGGTCTTTTAGTTCTGCAAGACTATCTTCTGCCTTTTTGAGTTCCTGCATGGCTTGTACCATAGTAGATATTCTCTGTTTGGAAACATAAGGCAGCTCAATTCTTTTTCCTTTTCCATCAGAGGTAGGCATTGTAATGAAATATCCTGCCTTATTGTTCTTGGTTCTCCATGAACCATGAGGCTCTACAGCTGGAAGGAAAACATTTCCTAAGATGAAGTCAACAGGAATATCAGCCACAACAAATTATGCTTTCAAACAATGAGAATCAAAACAAACCATGGCTTTAGGAATCTCATATTCAAGTGTTTTGTCCCCTAATCCCACAATTTTTCTTTCTGCTTTAGCCCAAAACTTTGAGGGGACAACCTTCTTATCAAGGATGTTTACATCTGCACCTGAGTCAATTAATGCAGTTACATTATAGGTCTTACCATGTACTACAATATTCACCTTGACATGGTGGTGCTGGTATTGAACAGTAAGAACCTGCATTTCTCTGAATTCGAAAACAGGATCAATTTTTCCTTCAGCAATTTCAACCTTTGGTTGTTCAGGAGCAGAATATGAAGGAGTTCCATGAATAATGTAATTAGTTTTTCTGCTGGAAACAAGGTGAACTACTTCCTGTTTTCCATTTTCTAATGCAGACATTTTAACTTTTAGAGCAGAAATTTCACCTTTCAGCAAGTGTATCTCCTTACTCACCTCCCCCAAAGTGAGTGCACGAACTTTGCTCTGTTGTTATTGACGGAGATAACTGCGTGTGTGTTTTTCTCATAAGAAGTATCCAAGAAAAAGGACTTCTTAGAGGGTTTTGCAGAGGAGGAAGCACCCGAGGACTGCATAAAAGCATCAAGCAGCCTTGTCTTCAAATCACCATCGTCCATGGCTCGGATTTGAGAAAATATTTTCATATCATCTTCTATGGTTTGAGCAATGAGGACTTTAACTTTGCCTATAAAGTCTTCGGCAAGCTGATCATCAGAAGAAAAACCAGAATCTGATGAAGAACAATGTTCACATTGACAATTGTCAGAATCAGGACATTCACAATAAGCAATAACTTCTTCAAAATCAGATTCAGAAGAAGAATATTCAGAATTAGAAACAGAGGAAGAGTCTTCTTGGGCTTGTTGGATCATCAAATGGGGGAAATCTTCGGTTTTGTGAAAACTAGAGCCACATCTGCCACATTTGTCTTCAGTTTTAACTTGTTGTTTGCCTTTATATGTCTGTTGGGATTTTTGTCCCAAACCTTTTCTTGATTCTTTAGCATCAAGACATAAATTTGTTGTATGTCCTGTCTTGCCACAAATCTAGCAAGTTATCTGTTGCATCCTTTTTAGCTTGACATATTTAGGATGAATATCGTGTGGTTCATAATAATGAGTCTTCGGGACATATTTAGAGGACCGTCCCTTGTGAGCAGGCTTTTGGTAAGGCTTTCTTTGCTTTTGAATTGCAGACATTCTTGTGCTGCGTCTGTGATAAGTATAAGGCTGATAACTTCTGGAAGTCTTTTTAGCCTTCTTCTTGGACTTGCGCCTTTTTACTAATGGGTCATCAATTGTGATCCCATACCTGCTGCAAAAAGATTTAGTACCAGACAATCTATTCAATTTATCAATATATTTATTCATTTTAGATCTGGTACAAAAAGTAATCAATACTCTAGTTATTATGCTGTACATCTGACCCCATAAATATATTTCCAGTGGCAACTGGAAAGCATCTTGCAATTTAAGAATGTCTACCAGCTTGGAAGGCAAGGCTGCAAGGTAGACTTGCTTCCAGAGAATGTTCTTGGGGTCCTTTACCATGAAGATTCTTTGCATCCAATCTCTATGGAAATCTTCATACTGGTTAATATTGCGACACTTCAGATTCATGAGGATCATTTCATTTTGATCTGAAATGTTTGGGTCATATCCACAGAATGTCTGTTGGATTAGTGCTGTGAGGGCACCAATAATATTATTCATGGCTTTGCCATCTTCATGAAATATTACATCTCCATTTTCATCTTTCAACACCTCAGCTTCCATGGATGCTATGACAGCAGGAGAAGACTCTAGTTCCCACCATCTGGCTAGAGTTCCTGTAAAACATGGAATGATGGATTTACATGCCTCGACTTTAGATTTTCCATCTATGCACATCAACTTATACTCTGTGATCATCTGATCAATGACTTGTTTGATCTGGGAAGAGGATAATTTATCTATGTTCCATTCTTTATGGCTCTAGGGATAAAAGGTTTCTCTTGCAGGAATTTTTCCAAGGCCATTTAATTCAGGAGGAGAGTACTTGGTATATTGGGCTTCAAGGGGCTCATATACATGTAAGACATGATCTTCAGATTCTGACTCATGGAATAGAGAGGAAATAGTTACTTTAAACTTTGGAGACTCTGGAACAGACTCTTTGGGAAATAGGCTGGGAAATCTATCAACACTTTTCTGGATTTGCACAGCTTTCCCCTTGTGGAGAAATCCTGAAGGGATTGGCTTGTCTAGCTTCTTTTATTTCTCCTTCTGGGAGTCTATCACAAGTTTCCGAGTAGAAATAGACTGAGCATTTTGCACTGCAAACCTATGTGAGAGGTCCCTGCAGTAAAAATTGGTATCAAAGCCAGTCACATTTTGTCAACTGGTTCGTGAAAAGGTCAGTTCTTTCTGGAAGTCCTTTTAGACTTCTTCTTGGACTTGTGCCTTTTTACTAATGGGTCATCAATTGTGATCCCATACCTGCTGCAAAAAGATTTAGTACCAGGCAATCTATTCAATTTATCAATAGATTTATTCATTTTAGAGCTGGTACAAAAAGTAATCAATACTCTAGTTATTATGTTGTACATCTGACCCCATAAATATGTTTCCAGTGGCAACTGGAAAGCATCTTGTAATTTATGAATGTCTACCAGCTTGGAAGGCAAGGCTGCAAGGTAGACTTGCTTCCAGAGAATGTTCTTGGGGTCCTTAACCATGAAGATTCTTTGCATCCAATCTCTATGGAAATCTTCATACTGGTTAATATTGCGACACTTCAGATTCATGAGGATCATTTCATTTTGATCTGAAATGTTTGGGTCATCTCCACAGAATGTCTGTTGGATTAGTGTTGTGAGGGCACCAATCATATTATTCATGGCTTTTCCATCTTCATGAGATATTACATCTCCATTTTCATCTTTCAACACCTCAGCTTCCATGGATGCTATGACAGTAGGAGAAGACTCTAGTTCCCACCATCTGGCTAGAGTTCCTGTAAAACATGGAATGAGGGATTTACATGCCTTGACTTTAGATTTTCCATCTATGCACATCAACTTATACTCTGTGATCATTTGATCAATGACTTGTTTGATCTGGGCAGAGGATAAGTTATCTATGTTCCATTCTTTATGGCTCTAGGGATAAAAGGTTTCTCTTGCAGGAATTTTTCCAAGGCCATTTAATTCAGGAGGAGAGTACTTGGTATATTTGGCTTCAAGGGGCTCATATACAGGTAAGACATGATCTTTAGATTCTGACTCATGGAATATAGAGGCAATAGTTACTTTAAACTTTGGAGACTCTGGAACAGACTCTTTGGGAAATAGGCTGGGAAATCTATCAACAATTTTCTGGATTTGCACAACTTTCCCCTTGTGGAGAAATCCTGAAGGGATTGGCTTGTCTGGCTTCTTTTCTTTCTCCTTCTGGGAGTCTATCACAAGTTGCTGAGTAGAAATAGACTGATCTATAATACAACTTTCTACTTCACCAACCTTCTGTAAAGACTTCAAAGAAAAATCTTTAACTACTGAACAAATGTATTGTACAGAATTCAATGCCTTATTTACATCATTCAAAGAAACTTGCAACTGATCCATCTGATTCTTTACAACAGAAGCTTTAGCAACATTTTTTTCTAATCTTGTGATGGCAGTGTTAGTCCAGTTTATTTGTTCACTTACAGTATGGACTCTTCTTTCAATTCCTACCAGGTTTTCCTTTTGCATTATAGGATATGCATTAGCTGAATTTTGTCCTTCTCCTAGGACAATTCCTTTGAAAGGAGGATAGCTGGTGGCTGTTTCTAGCTTACTACCATCAATTGCTGTCCATGAATGACCAGTAAAGGATGTAGGTTCATTCATTAATACAAATTCTGATTCTTTAACCTTTTTCCAAGAGTAGAAAGAAATCCAAGTCTTTCTTTCTTCCATATATTGTTTCCATTCTAAGGCTAAAGTTTTCTTTTGTTCTGGAGTATGGCTAAAAGCAAATTCATCTGCTTCTGGGTGAGTAAAACAATCCCAATTTATCATCTGCTTCATCCATTGAGCAGGGATTCTGTGTTTCTCACAACCATCCATTAGTGTATAAAACTTCTGGATTTCTGGGACAGATGGTCTTTTGACATCTTCTGGCAGATCTTTAAATCTGCATTCTGGGATCAGGAAATCCTTTTGATTATAATACCCTAAACCATGCTTATCTTTAGGGGATTTCATATTCATGAATATCTCAGTGAGTCTGAGATCTTCATCTTGCAGGGAAGGAACTAGGTGCATCATAAGCACATGGTCATCTTCATGGGGAAAAGGGATATCAGAACATTTCGGATTCGGACAGGGGGTGACTGATGTAGACGGGGGTGCATCACCTGTTCTAGAATTATGGTTCTGATGTCTAATGACCACTTCAGAAAGATTTTTAAGATTTACATACTGATGGCATTGAGGGCATTCAACTTGTAATGGATTAAAATTGACTAATAAAGCAAACTCAAACAAAGCTGTATGATGACAAGAAGTATTTACAATACTGGAACATGCAGTATCAAATGAATTAGGAGGTATATACAGTGGAGAATTTTTACATTCTTCGCCAATCCTACGCCTGTCTATTGTAGATCTTCTTGGGAAAGATAAAGTGGCTGAGGATTGATTTTCAGAAATATTTGCAGAAGTAATTTTTTATATGGCAAGAGGCTTTGGATTTGGTACTACCCAGTGTTCAGGAAAAGACAGATCTTCCCATTTGATGGCTTGGTGTTCAACCTTTTGGTTCTTTGCATCTGTCATGACTACAACACTGGTTTTGGACTCTCTGCTGGGGGCATGGAGGACAGCTGGAAATAAAGTACTGGTGTGATGGAAACAAGCTCTGAACTGAATGGCGATATTGTTTCTTCTTTTCTTCATATCAAATCCAGTGGTCTGGATTTGAAGTTGTAGGATATCGGCCAATGTTTCATCAAACACATTTACAGAGAAGTTGGGATAACAGTCAAACCAGACTGGGCCATTTGAAAATGGTGCAACTATTCCTCCAATGAGAGAATCGGTGTACTTCTTATTTGTTAGATCTCTTACAATTTCTAACACATAGGTTTCAACACCCTGATGGATAAGGGCCTGGATTCCCACTCTAATGCATCCAAGATGCAGGAATTGTGTTCCCAGCTTTCTAGCTTCTGCTTGAAGCTCCTTAGGATTTAACAAAGGAATCAACTGTACACGGTCAGAATTTTCTTCGATTGAGCTTATGGATTATTTGATTGTAATTCTGGTGGCAGCTCTTAAGTGCCAGACACCCAGATCATTATAAACCTGAGACGCAGAGATCTTGGGTAGAACCCATCTAGCCTAAGGCTCAGTTTCTTCATACAAATGATTTGACTCATTTATAACTTGACTACTACTAGATGCAAACATTTCCCTGAGAGGGTCTTGTTGAGCTTTATCTTGCTCTTCAAGTTCTCGGAAAGATACAGATTTTCTGAATGAGTCCATTTTTATTTCAGAAAATAAAGAGAGGATGATTATAAGAACTGACCTTTTCACGAACCAGCTGACAAACTGTGACTGGCTTTGATACCAATTTTTCTGCAGGGACCTCTCACACAGGTTTGCACTGCAAACTGGCTCACTGAGTTTCTTCTTGCTTCTTTAAGAGACCCTATGCGAACCCATACACGAACCTACTATCACTTTCACACTTATTTCAGCTCTCTCTGCGGCTTCCTTTGCCTTTTCTGGCCTACTCCGTGTCCCTCGGTGATTTCGCGAACATCTGGCGAACTTTTGGTGATCAAAAAGACAACAATACTACCTCAGTGGACATTCATAAAGCTCAGAGTTACAGTTCTTAACATGCGGAACAAATACTTCTCTCTTTATTGATATTTAAAAGGATTTTACAATCAGATTACAGACTTATGGACTCAGATCTCCTTCCAAAGATTGACTGCAGTGGCTTTTACAAGGCTTTGGCTACTCATAAAGAGTGAGCATTACTGGAGGCTTTCTGGCCAACGTTCAGACTCTGTCTCAGAGTTCTGTTACTCAAAACACATAGATGACAATATACATACTCAATCTACAGATCTGGCCACTTTAGGTTCTTGCCTATGCCGAGCACATAGACACGGAGGCTTCTCAGATCTCCTGAGGACTTGAGTCTTAGCACCGTGATGCAAGCAGATCGCGAGACTTCGCGCAGATGCAGAGTAGGGAGCTTCGGCTCGAATCAAACTCAAAACTCAAATGACTCTAAAATCTAAACTCTTCGAATGCGAATGCCAAACAATGAGCCTGAACCCTCCTTATATAGGAGAAGAGGGGGGACAAACATTCGTTTGGTCCGTCGGATTATTGACACGTGGAGGAGAATCATGGCTTTCGGGTAACACCAAAGTGACATCCGCACCGAGATTTGTCCGTCCGACACTAACATGTGAAGTGTGTGAACATAACACAGTGGATACCTTTTCTGTACAAGGCCCACGAGGAAATAGAATAATTATATACAGAGAGGATGCTTTTCGGACAGGCGAAAATCCCTCGGGAAAATACCTGTCACTGTAAACCTGTGACTAGGTATTATTACACTATGGATACTTTTGTTTTAGCGGAGCCCACTAGAACCACTTGTACTGGTTTCAGCCTGATCAAGGATAGTAATACCGGGAAACCGGAGTCTTGGATACAGATCATCGTCCCAAGCTTTTGTGTAAATTCTTCTGACAATCATGGGTTTATTTAAAATGATCTGATGTTTTACTTTGGTTAGAACCAACCATTGTAATTGCCTTTTCTTGTAGCAATTTAATATTGGATTTACAAGTTTATACTCAAGTTGGCTCAAATCACGGACTGTTTGACACGGACTATGAAAGCATTCTCCCCAAGTGCTTTCTAGACAATCATTTCATTGGCTTTGAAAATATGATTCATAGTAAACTGGATCCATGCCATATGCACTTAGTCCAAAATCAAACCACCAGTCACATTTCCAGGGGCAAGCATAGTGGGATTGGTTTATCCAGGTTGGTCCAAATCTAAGCTTGGTGTGGTGAGTTTCACTGCGCCCATCCTTATTCAGCAGATCCCACCATAGTTGTTTGTATCCTGCAAAATTGTAAACTGTGTCAGGAAAAATCAAGTCATGATTATTACCTGGCCATGTCTAGTATCTTCCTCCAGTATATTCTCCGGGCCACCTTGTCCGGTTGATTGTATAAGACTTATAGTGGATTCTTGTTCTGACACTTCCACCAGTAAAAATGACTAACATATCACAAAAATCTTGCGAGAGGGATCTTTCTGCTTCATAGGAGGTTGTCATACTTGTGGAATATATCATGTCATGTATCCACTTATTTCCTTTAGGATAGACCCTCCTTTCAGGTACAAGATGCATTATATCAGTATGGCTCTGCAGATTTGCATCAAGTACTTTTGTATTTCGGAGCTGCCATGTAGGCCTCCATTTCTCCTTGTACACAGCCCATGATTCATCATCTGAAATAGACCTGAGTGTTTCTTTTTGTTGTGCATGATCCCATTCTGTGATAATGACCATAACATGATTATGGCCATCTTCTTCTTCCTGTTCTTGATGCTGGGCGAATTCTCTGCTGAGGAAGTCTGGCAGAGAATTATCAATTCCCTTAATATGCTCCACATTAAAATCAAAATTAGCAAACAAAGCTTGCCATCTTGCAAATTTAGCATCTTCAGGGTTCTTGATAGTTTTATTCAAAACTTTGTCTAAGGCCTTGGCATCGGTCCTTAGCAGAAAGAATTTATTAGCTAGATGGATAGAGAACTTACTGCCACAGTTCCAGACGGCATTTACTTAAGACTAAGCCATTTTTCTTTACTAATCTCATAAAAATCTTCAGGTGCCTGAAGTGATCTTGAAGATTTTTTGAGAATACCAGGAGATCATCAATATATGCTAGAAGCCATTCTGCATAAGGTTTAAAAATAGAATCCATTACCTTCTGGAACTTAGAAGGTGCATGCTTCAGTCCGAATGGCATTACGTTCCATTCATAGTGGCCTCCAGGAATGCTGAATGCAGTTTTCCACGTGTCTTTTTTTGCTATAGCCACTTGCCAGAAGCCAGATTTCAGGTCAAACTTAGAAAATATCTTGGCTCCTGCTATCCTTCCCAACAGATCTCCCTTATGTGGGATAGGATAAGTATCATCTGCAAGAACAGAATTAAGAGGTTTATAGTTAATTACTAACCTGGGAATACCTCTTATCTGTTCCCTTCTCTTATTCACATAAAAGCCATAGCAGTTCCAGGGACTGCTTGACTCTCTCATCAGCTTTCTC
Source organism: Pinus albicaulis (assembly GCA_034641835.2). Lineage (NCBI taxonomy): Eukaryota > Viridiplantae > Streptophyta > Pinopsida > Pinales > Pinaceae > Pinus > Pinus albicaulis. Next base: position 836,745,876 of record CM076575.1, read on the forward strand.
TGCAACAGCTGATTTATTTCTTTCTCACAGAGCTCTCGGTATTCTTTATTCATGGGAATTGCTCTGGATTTGCATGGTCTGCCCGTATATCCTTCTTTGTAGGGCAACTCAATATTATGTTGTTTGCGGTGCCAAAATGCATTTGGCTCTTCTGCACAGCATTGTTCTTCAAATTGTTTCTGTAGTTCAACAATTTGTTTCTGAACTACTGTGGAACTCAACTGATCTTCAATTCTGATCAGGTTCTTGTGGTCTTTTAGTTCTGCAAGACTATCTTCTGCCTTTTTGAGTTCCTGCATGGCTTGTACCATAGTAGATATTCTCTGTTTGGAAACATAAGGCAGCTCAATTCTTTTTCCTTTTCCATCAGAGGTCGGCATTGTAATAAAATATCCTGCCTTATTGTTCTTGGTTCTCCATGAACCATGACGCTCTACAGCTGCAAGGAAAACATTTCCTAAGATGAAGTCAACAGGGATATCAGCCACAGCAAATTGTGCTTTTAAACAATGAGAATCAAAACAAACCATGGCTTTAGGAATCTCATATTCAAGTGTTTTGTCCCCTAATCCCACAATTTTTCTTTTTGCTTTAGCCCAAAACTTTGAGGGGACAACCTTCTTATCAAGGATGTTTACATCTGCACCTGAGTCAATTAATGCAGTTACATTATAGGTCTTACCATGTACTACAATATTCACCTTGACATGGTGGTGCTGGTATTGAACAGTAAGAACCTGCATTTCTCTGAATCCGAAAACAGGATCAGTGTTTCCTTCAGCAATTTCAACCTTTGGTTGTTCAGGAGCAGAATATGAAGGAGTTCCACAAATAATGTAATTAGTATTTCTGCCGGAAACAGGGTGAACTACTTCCTGTTTTCCATTTTCTAATGCAGACATTTTAACTTTTAGGGCAGAAATTTCACCTTTCAGCAAGTGTATCTCCTTACTCACCTCCCCCGAAGTGAGTGCACGAAATTTGCTCTGTTGTTGTTGACGGAGATAACTGCGTGTGTTTTGCTCATAAGAAGTATCCAAGAACAAGGACTCCTTAGAGGGTTTTGCGGAGGAGGAAGCACCTAAGGACTGCATAAAAGCATCAAGCAGCCTTGTCTTCAAATCACCATCGTCCATGGCTCGGATCTGAGAAAATATTTTCATATCATCTTCTGTGGTTTGAGCCATGAGGACTTTAACTTTGCCTGTAAAGTCTTCGGCAAGCTGATCATCAAAAGAAAAACCAGAATCTGATGAAGAACAATGTTCACATTGACAATTTTCAGAATCAGGACATTCACAATAAGCAAGAACTTCTTCAAAATCAGATTCAGAAGAAGAATATTCAGAATTAGAAACAGAAGAAGAGTCTTCTTGGGCTTGTTGGATCATCAAACGGGGGTAATCTTCGGTTTTGTGAAAACTAGAGCCACATCTGCCACATTTGTCTTCAATTTTAACTTGCTATTTGCCTTTATATGTCTATTGGGATTTTTGTCCCAAACCTTTTCTTGATTCTTTAGCATCAGGACATAAATTTGCTGTATGTCCTGTCTTGCCACAAATCCAACAAGTTATCTGTTGCATCCTTTTCAGCTTGACATCTTTAGGATGAATATCGTGTGGTTCATAATAATGAGTCTTCGAGACATATTTAGAGGGCCGTCCCTTGTGAGCAGGCTTTCGGTAAGGCTTTCTTGGCCTTTGAATTACAAACATTCTTGTGCTGCGTCTGTGATAAGTATAAGGCTGATAACTTCTGGAAGTCTTTTTAGCCTTCTTCTTGGACTTGCACCTTTTTACTAATGGGTCATCAATTGTGATCCCATACCTGCTGCAAAAAGATTTAGTACCAGGCAATCTATTCAATTTATCAATAGATTTATTCATTTTAGAGCCGGTACAAAAAGTAATCAATACTCTAGTTATTATGCTGTACATCTGACCCCATAAATATGTTTCCAGTGGCAACTGGAAAGCATATTGTAATTTAAGAATGTCTACCAGCTTGGAAGGCAAGGCTGCAAGGTAGAATTGCTTCCAGAGAATGTTCTTGGGGTCCTTAACCATGAATATTCTTTACATCCAATCTCTATGGAAATCTTCATACTGGTTAATATGGCGACACTTCAGATTCATGAGGATCATTTCATTTTGATCTGAAATGTTTGGGTCATCTCCACAGAATGTCTGTTGGATTAGTGTTGTGAGGGCACCAATCATATTATTCATGGCTTTGCCATCTTCATGAAATCGTATATCTCCATTTTCATCTTTCAACACCTCAGCTTCCATGGATGCTATGAGAGCAGGAGAAGACTCCACTTCCCACCATCTGGCTAGAGTTCCTGTAAAACATGGAATGAGGGATTTACATGCCTCGACTTCAGATTTGCCATCTATGCACATCAAATTATACTCTGTGATCATCTGATCAATGACTTGTTTGATCTGGGCAGAGGATAAGTTATCTATGTTCCATTCTTTATGGCTCTTGGGATAAAAGGTTTCTCTTGCAGGAATTTTTCCAAGGCCATTTAAGTTAGGAGGAGAGTACCTGGTATATTGGGCTTCAAGGGGCTCATATACAGGTAAGACATGATCTTTCGGATTTTGATTTCATGGAACAAAGAGGCAATAGTCACTTTAAAATTTGGAGACTGCGGAGCAGATTCTTTGGGAAATAAGGCTGGGAAATCTATCAACATTTTTTTCAGATTTGTACGGCTTTCCCTTTGTGGAGAAATCCCTGAGGGGATTGGCTTGTCGATTTCTTTTCTTTCTCTTTACAGGGTTTTTTCGGACAAGTCAGTCACAAGTTTCCGAGTAGACATAGATTGGTCTATAATACAACTTTCTACTTCACCAATCTTTTGTAATGACTTCAAAGAAAAAATCTTTAACTACCGAACAATTGTATTGTACAGAATTCAATGCCTTATTTACATCATTCAAAGAAACTTGTAAATGATCCATCCGATTCTTTACAACGAAGCTTTAGAAACATTCTTCTCTAGTCCTGTGATGGCGGTATTAGTCCGGTTTATTTGTTCATTTACGATCTGGACTCTCCTTTCAATTCCTACCGGGTTTTCCTTTTGCACTATGGGGTATGCATTAGCTGAATTTTTGTCCTTCTCCTAGGACAATCCCTTTGAAAGGGCGATAACTGGTGGATGTTTCTATGTTACTACCATCAATTTTTGTCCATGAATGACCCGTAGAAGATGTGGGTTCATTCATCAACACAACTTCTGACTCTTTGACCTTCTTCCATGAATAGAAAGAAATCCAAATCTTCCTTTCTTCCATATATTGTTTCCATTCTAAGGCTAAAGTTTTCTTTTGTTACGGACTATGACTGACAACAAATTCATCACGCTTACGGGTGAGTAAACGGATCCCAATTTATCATCTGCTTCATCCATTGAACGGGGATTACGTGTTTCTTACAACCATCCATAAGTGTATAAAATTTATCGGATTTACGGGACGGATGGTTTTTTGACATCTTACGGCGGATCTTTAAATGCTGCATTACGGAATCAGGGAAATCCTTTTGATTGTAATACCCTAAGCCATGGGTATCTTTAGGGGATTGCATATTCATAAACATCTCGATTGAGTGCGGGATCTTCATCTTGCGAGAGAAGGAACAAGATGCATCATAAGTACATGATCATCTTCATGTGGGAAAGGAATATCAAAACATTTTGGGTTTGGATAGGGTGTAAGCGATGTAGAAGGAGGAGCATCACTCGTTCTAGGGATTATGGTTACGATGTCTTATGACCACTTCGACAAGATGCTTAAGATTTACGATCGATGACATTGAGGGCATTCAACTTGTAAAGGATTGAAATTGACTAACAAAGCAAACTCAAATAAAGTTGTATGATGACAAGAATTTTTTACAATATCGAAACATGCGGTATATGTACGATCAAGAGCAATGTACCATGAAGAATTTTTTACATTCGGCTTCAATCCTACGCCCTGTCTATTGTAGATCTTCTTGGGAAAGACAAAGTGGTCGTGGATTGATTTTACGTGATATTAGCAGAAGTGATTTTTTGTACAGAGAGAGGTTTTGGATTTGGCACAACCCAGTGTTCAGGAAAAGATAGATCCTCCCACTTTATAGCTTGATGTTCAACCTTTTGGTTTTTAGGATCTTTCATAATTACGACACTATTTTTTTACTCTCTGTTGGGGGCATGGAGGATTGCAGGAAATAGAGTGGTGGTATGGTGAAAACAACCTCTAAATTGTATGGAAATATTATTCCTCTTTTTCTTCATAACAAATCCAATGGTTTGGATTTGAAATTGCAAAATATCGGCCAATGTTTCATCAAATACATATACGGGAGAAGTTGGGATAGCGAGTCAAACCACACATGACCATTTGATAATGGTGCAACTATTCCTCCAATTAAGGAATCTATATACTTGTTATGTGTTAAGTCTCCGACGATGGCTAACACATATGAATCAACTCCTTGATGGACAAGTGCTTGGATTCCTACTACGATGCATCCGAAATATAGGAATTGTGTGCAAAGCCATAATATCGGTATGGCTTTGCAGATTTGCATCAAGTACTTTTGTATTTACGAGTCGCCATGTCGGCCTCCATTTCTCTTTGTACACCGCCCATGATTCATCATCTAAAACAGACACGAGTGTCTCTTTTTGCTCGTGCATGATCCCATTACGTAATAATAACCATAACATGGTTATGATCTTCTTCTTGTTCCTGTTCTTGATGCTTGGATGAATTCTCTGCTGAGAAAATGCGCGGAGAATTATCAATTCCCTTAATATGCTCAACCTTAAAAATATAAATTAGAAAACAAAGCTTGCCATCTTGCAAACTTAGCATCTTCAAGGTTCTTGATAGTTTTACTCAAAACTTTGTCTAAGGCCTTTGCATCGGTTACGAGCGAGAAAAAATTTGTTAGCTAGATGAATAGAGAACTTGTCGACACGAGTTCCAAGCGACCTTTACTTCTTGTTCTATTGTGGAGTAATTTTTTTCAGCTTTACTCCAAGTTCCGAAACATACCGCACAACCTTTTCTTCATCTTTCATACTTTTTTCGGTAGGTCTCTGTTTGAGCACACCTCCCCAACCAATATTGCGGCATCCGATTCTACAATCTTGAAATATCCATCTTCTGCAACATGAAGAATGGGGAGCTTTCTTACCTTCGCCTTGATTTGTCCGATTGATTCGTATGAGCTTTTGTCCAAGGCTTAGGATTTTTTACGAGTCTCCGGTTTAGGAGAGACTCGTCAATTGCACAATTTGGATAAAAATTGCTTACATAATTTAAGCAACCCAAAAATCTTTGCGAGTTGGGTTTTATCCCGGAATAATGTCTAGAAATTTATACTGCAAATTCAATAGCATGATTTTGTAAAGCAATTAATCCATTTTCTATGGTATGCCCCCGAAATTTGATCTTAGTCTTACATAATTCCATCTTCTTCTTACTTAAGACTAAGCCATTTTTTCTTCACTAATCTCATAAAAAATCTTTAGATGTCTAAAATGGTCTTGAAGATTTTTTAGAGAAGATTAGGAGATCATCGATGTATGCTAGAAGCCATTACGCATAGAGTTTGAAAATAGAGTCCATTACCTTCGAAACTTAGAAGGTGTGTGCTTCAATCCGAATGGCATCACATTCCATTCATAGTGGCCTCCGGGGAATGCTGAATGCATTTTTCCACTTGTCTTTCTCGGCTATAGCCGCTTTCCGAAACCGGACTTCGGATCAAACTTAGAAAATATCTTGGCGCTCGCTATCCTTCCCGACGGATCTCCTTTGTGTGGGATAGGATAAGTATCATCTGCAAGAACAGAATTAAGAGTTTTATAGTTAATGACTAACCCGGGGATGCCTCTTATCCGTTCGCTTCTTTTATTCACATAGAAGCCATAGCGAGTCCAAGGATCGCTTGACTCCCTAATCGAGTTGTCTTTGCGGTGAGCTGATTTATTTCTTTTTCCACGAGCTCTCGGTATTCTTTGTTCATTGGAATTGCTGCGGATTTGCATGGTCCGCCCATATATCCGTCTTTGTAGGGAAGTTCAATACTATGATGTTTCCGAGTGCCAAAATGCATTTGGCTCTTCGCACGACATTGTTCTTCAAAGCTTGTTTTTGTAGTTCAGCAATTTGTTTTCGAACTACTGTGGAACTCAACTGGTCTTCAATTCGATCGGAGTTCTTGTGGTATTTTAGTTCGCAAGACTATCCTCTACTTTTTTTGAGTTCTCGCATGGCTTGTACCATAGTGGATATTCTCCGCTTCGAAACATAAGGCGGCTCAATTCTTTTTCCTTTTCCATCGAAGTAGGCATTGTAATAAAATACCCCTCGCCTTATTATTTTTGGTTCCCCATGAACCATGAGGCTCTCATTTGCAGCAAGGAAAACATTTCCTAGGATGCGATCAACGGGAATGTCGACCACAGCAAATTGTGCTTTTAAACGAGTGAGAATCAAAACAAACCATGGCTTTAGGAATCTCATATTCAAGGGTTTTGTCCCCCCAACCCCACTATTTTTTCTTTACTGCTTTAGCCCAAAACTTGGAGGGGACAACTTTCTTATCAAGGATGTTTACATCTGTACTCTGAATCAATTAATGCGGTTACATTATAGGTCTTACCATGCACCAAAATATTCACCTTGACATGATGGTGTCGGTATTGAAACAATAAGAACTTGCATTTCTCTAAATCAAAAAACGGGATCGGCTTTTCCTTCGACAATTTCAACCTTTGGTTGTTCGGGAAGCGAATATGAGGGAGTGCCATGAATAATATAATTAGAATTTATGCCTTAAACGGGATGATTTTCTTCCGTTTTACCTTTTTCTAATTCGGATACTTTGAATTTGAGGGCAGAAATTTCACCTTTCGGCAAGTGTATCTCCTTACTCACCTCCCCCCAAAGTGAGTGCACGAACTTTGCTTTCTTTGTTGTTGACGGAGATAATTGCGTGTGTTCTGCTCATAAGAAGTATCCAAGAATAAGGACTTCTTAGAGGGGTTTTGCGGAGGAGGAAGAACGGAAGAAGACTTGTGTGTCGATCATTATAAACTTGTGAAGCGAGAGATCTTGGGTAGAACCCATTTAGCTCTGTGGCTAAGTTTCTTCATACAAATTATACGACTCATTTGTGACTCGACTACCACTAGAAGCAAACATTTCTCTGAGAGGGTCTTGTTGAGCTTTATCTTGCTCTTCAAGTTCTCGGAAAGATACTGAATTTTACGAAAGGGTCCATTTGTACTTCGGAAAATAAAGAGAGAATGATTATAAGCCCGACCTTTTCACGAACCAGGTTGACAAAGCTGCATTGCATCCGATACCAATTTTACTACGGGGACCTCTCACACGGGTTTGCACTGCAAAGCGCTCAACATAACGGACGGCTCCCGAGTTTCTTCTTGCTCCTTTAAGAGACCCTATGCGAACCCATACACGAACCTACTATCACGTTCACACTTCTTTCGGCTCTCTCTGCGGCTTCCTTCGCCTTTTCGGCCTACTCCGTGTCCCTTGGTGATTTCGCGAACGTACGGCGAACTTTCGGCGATCAGAAAACAAGACTACCTTAGTGGACATTCATAAAGCTCGGAGTTACGAGTTCTTCTCATGCGGAACAAATACTTCTCTCTTTATTGATATTCAAAAATGATTTTACAATCGGATTACGGACTTTTTGGACTTGGATCTCTTTCCGGAGATTGACTGCAGTGGCATTTACCCGGGATTTTCTACTCAATAAATGAGCGAGCGATACTAGAGGCTATCCGGCCGATTCTGGGTACTCGTCTCGAGAGAACAAACACACAGAGTTTTACAGGACGGACTCAATCTATTATCGGGCCACTTTAGGTTCTTGCCTATGCTGGGAGCACATAGACACGCGAGCTTCTACGATCACCTAAGGACTTGAGTCTTAGCACGTGATGCAAACGGATCGCAAAACTTTGCGTAGATGCGAGAGCGGGGAGCATCTGAGCTCGACTTCGACTCAAACACAAATGACTCTAGACTCTAGACTCTCCAAATGCGAATGCCAAACAATGAGCCTTAACCCTCCTTATATAGGAAAAGAGGGAGGACAAAAATTTTCTTGGTCAAAGTCGGATTAATGACACGTGGAGGAGAATCATGGCTTTCGGGTAACACCGAAGTGACATCCGCACCGAGATTCATCCATCCGACACTAACATGTGAAGTGTGTGTACATTACCGTGTGGATACCTTTTACGTACAAGGCCCACGAGGAAACGGAATAATTATATACGAGAGAGGATGCTTTTCGGACAAGTGAAAATCCCTCAGAAAAGACTTGTCACTCTGTAAACCCGTGGCTGGGTATCATTACATTATGGATACTTTTGTTTTAGCGGAGCCCTCTAGAACAGCTTGTATTGGTTTACAGCTGATCGAGAATAGTAATTCCGGGAAACACTGAGTCTTGGATACGGATCATCGTCCCAAGCTTTAGTATAAATTCTTCGACAATCATGGGTTTATTTAAAATGATCCGATGTTTTACTTTGGTTAGAACCAACCATTGTAATTTCCTTTTCTTGTAGCAATGTAATATTGGGTTTACAAGTTTGTATTCAAGTTGGCTCAAATCACGCCTTTGTTTGACATGGACTATGAAAACATTCTCCCCCAAGTGCTTTCTAGACAATCATTGCATTGGCTTTGAAAATATGATTCATAGTAGACTGGATCCATGCCATATGCGCTTAGTCCATAAACAAACCACCGAGTCACATGTCCGGGGGCATGCATAGTGGGGACCGATTTATCCAAGTGGGTCCAAATGCGAGCTTCTTTGTGGTGAGTCTCACCGCGCCCATCCTTATTCAACGGATCCCACCAAAGTTGCTTATATCTGCAAAATTGTACACGAGTGTCGGGAAAAATCAAGTCGGGATTGTTACCCTGGCCATGTTTGGTACCTTCCTCCGAGTATATTCTCTAGGCCACCTTGTGCGGTTGATTGTATAAGATTTATAGTAGATTCTTGTTCGTCACTTCCACCGAGTACAAATGAGTCGACGGATCACAAAAAATCTTGTGAGAGGGATCTTTACGATTCATAAGAGGCGAGTCATACTTGTGGAATATATCATGTCATGTATCCACTTATTTCCTTTGGGGTAGACCCGCCTTTCGTGTACAAGATGCATAATATTAGTATGGCTTTGCGATTTGCATCAAGTACTTTTGTATTTACGAGGGACACATGTCGGCCTCCATTTCTCTTTGTACACGCCCATGATTCATCATCTAAAACAGACTTCGAGTGTCTCTTTTTGTTGTGCAATAACCATAACATGGTTATGATCTTCTTCTTGTTCTTGTTCTTGATCTTGGATGAATTCTCTGTGAGAAAATCGCGAGAGAATTATCAATTCTCTTAATATGCTCAACCTTAAAAATCGAAATTAGCAAACAAAGCTTGCCATCTTGCAAACTTAGCATCTTCGAGGTTCTTGATAGTTTTACTCAAAACTTTGTCTAAGGCCTTTGCATCGGTTCCGAGCAAAAAAAATTTGTTAGCTAGATGAATAGAGAACTTGCGACACATTTCCAAGCGACCTTTACTTCTTGTTCTATTGTGGAGTAATTTTTTTTCAGACTTTACTCCAAGTTCCGGAAGCATCTGCACAACCTTTTCTTCATCTTTCATACTTTTCTCGGTAGGTCTCTATTTGAGCACACCTCCCCAACCAATATTACCGGCATCCGATTCTACAATCTTGAAATATCCATCTTCTACAACATGAAGAATGGGGAGCTTTCTTACCTTCACCTTGATTTTTTCGATTGATTCCGTATGAGCTTTTGTCCAAGGCTTAGGATTTTTTACGAGTCTCGGGTTTAGGAGAGACACTATCAATTGCACGATTTGGATAAAAATTGCTTACATAATTTAAGCAACCCAAAAATCTTTGCAGGTTGGGTTTTATCAGAATAATGTCTGGAACTTTATCTGCAAATTCAATAGCATGATTTTGTAAAGAAATTAATCCATTTTCTATGGTATGCCCCTAGAGAATTTGATCTTAGTCTTACATAATTCCATCTTCTTCTTACTTAAGACTAAGCCATTTTTTCTTCACTAATCTCATAAAAAATATTTAGATGTCTAAAATGGTCTTGAATATTTTTAGAGAGATTAGGAGATCATCGATGTATGCTAGAAGCCATTCCGCATAGGGTTTGAAAATAGAGTCCATTACCTTCGAAACTTAGAAGGTGTGTGCTTCAATCCGAATGGCATCACATTCCATTCATAGTGGCCTCCGAGGAATGCTGAATGCAATTTTTCCCACTTGTCTTTCTCGGCTATAGCCACTTGCCAAAAACCAGACTTGGATCGGACTTTAGAAAATATCTTGGCTCCTGCTATCCTTCCCATGTAGATCTCCTTTATGTGGGATAAGATAAGTATCATCCGCAAGAACGAGAATTAAGAGTTTTTATAGTTAATGACTAACACGGGGATGCCTCTTATCTGTTCGCTTCTTTTATTCACATAGAAGCCATAGCAGTTCCAAGTGCGCTTGACTCCCTAATCGATTTGTCTTTCCGATGGCTGATTTATTTCTTTCTACAGAGAGCTCTCGGTATTCTTTGTTCATTGGAATTGCTCGCGGATTTTCATGATATGCCCAGTATATCCGTCTTTGTAGGGCAGTTCAATACTATGTTATTTCCGGTGCCAAAATGCATTTGGCTCTTGCACATGACATTGTTCTTCAAATTGTTTCGTAGTTCGAGCAATTTGTTTCGAACTCTTTGCGAACTCAATTTGGTCTTCAATTCGATCGATGTTCTTGTGGTCTTTTAGTTACGCAAGACTATCCTCTCGCTTTTTTGAGTTCTTTCATGGCTTGTACCATAGTGGATATTCTACGCTGAAACATAAGGCGGCTCAATTCTTTTTCCTTTTCCATAAGAAGTAGGCATTGTAATAAAACACCCTACCTTATTATTTTTGGTTCTCCATGAACCATGAGGCTCTCCTGAGGAAAACATTTCCTAGGATGTAGTTAACGGGAATGTCGACCACAGCAAATTGTGCTTTTAAACAGTGAGAATCAAAACAAACCATGGCTTTAGGAATCTCATATTCAAGGGTTTTGTCCCCCAACCCCACTATTTTTTCTTTTACTGCTTTAGCCCAAAACTTGGAGGGGACAACTTTCTTATCAAGGATGTTTACATCACTCTGAATCAATTAATGCGGTTTACATTATAGGTCTTACCATGCACCAAAATATTCACCTTGACATGATGGTGCTGGTATTGAACGATAAGAACCCGCATTTCTCTAAATCCAAAAACGGGATCGAGCTTTTCCTTCGACAATTCAACCTTTGGTTGTTTAGGAGCACAATATGAGGGGAGTGCCATGAATAATATAATTAGTATTTCTTCATGAAACGAGGATGATTTTCTTCTGTTTACCTTTTTCTAATTCGGATACTTTGAATTTGAGGGCATAAATTTCACCTTTCGACGAAGTGTATCTTCTTACTCACCTCCCCCCAAAGTGAGTGCACGAAATTTTCTTCTGTCGTTGTTGACGGAGATAACTGCATGTGTTCTTCTCATAAGAAGTTTTCCAAGAATAAGGACTTCTTAGAGGGTTTTGCGGAGGAGGAAGAACCCGAAGAAGGCGGAAAAGCATCAAGCGAGCAGTTCTTCAAATCACCATCGTCCATGGCTCGGATATGGGAGAAAATCTTCATATCATCCTCGGCGGTTTGAGCCATGAGAACTTTAACTTTCAGCAAATTCATCCGTGACTGATCATCGAAGAAAAACCGAGTCGATGAAGAACAATGTTCACATTGACAATTGTCAGAATCAGGGACATTCACAATAAGCATGAACTTCTTCAATATCGGATTCGGAAGAAGAATATTCGAAATTAGAGACAGAAGAAGAGTCTTCTTGGGCTTGTTGGATTAACAAGCGGGGGCATTCTTCTGTCTTATGATAACTAGAGCCACATTGTCTACATTTATCTTCAATCTTTACTTGATGTTTACCCTTATATTTCTATTGGGATTTTTGTCCCAATCCTTTTTGGATTCTTTAGCATCAAGACATAGATTTGCGGTATGTCATGTCTTTCCACAAATCCAGACAAGTTATACGCTACATCCTTTTCAACTTAACATCTTTAGGATGAATATCGTGTGGCTCGTAATAATGAGTCTTTGGGACATATTTGGATGAGCGTCCCTTAGAAGGCTTTCTCGTAGATCTTGCGAGGCCTTTGAAAGTGCAGACAATCTTTTGCTATGTCCGTGATAAGTATAAAGGCTGATAACTTCTTGAAGTATTTTTGAGCTATCCAACTTTAATACTCCACTTCGTACTTTACGAGGGTATAATCCACCGTAAATAACATGTTATTTCATATATATGCTAGTGCACATATTGAGCTATCCAACTTTAATATGCCGCCACCATTAGACTTTTCATAGTTTAAACATTGGATATTATCCAACATATTTCCGCTCTTCGAATTATAATACACCTCCTTCCAATACCTTCGGACTTGGAACATGTAATGCCAATGTTATTCGGACTTAAGCTATCCAACTTTAATATGCCGCCACCATTGGACTTGGCATAGTTTAAACATTGGATATTATCCAACATATTTCCGCTCTTCGAATTATAATATGCCTCCTTCCAATACCTTCGGACTTGGAACATGTAATGCCAATGTTATTCGGACTTAAGGTTATAATATATAAATGCGGAAATCTAATACTAATTAAGGTTTGAAATAAAAAAATGAAATATAATATATCTATATATATATAATATTTTATATGTAAATCATATAATATATCTATAAATATATATATAATATATGATTTTAAAAAAAACATATTAAATATATATATATATATATATATATATATATATATATATATATATATATATATATATATATATATATATATATATATATATATATATATATATATTCATTAATCTAACCTTCAATAACCAAAAGAATAACTTCCGGCACATAAAAATCATGAATCTAAGTTCAACCTTAGGAGGTCATTGAAAAAAATTTCTCCTTCACAAACCAAACTAGCGAATCCCACGTGCCACTTATCACGGTCCCATTGGACAAAAATTGAAGATTCACCCCGAATGCGTATTGGTGCCGCCATGTCATCGGCTTATACCTATTCTACAATTTTTTTATTAAAAAGCTGCATGTTATGAACAACGATCGAGCAAACCATAACTTCCTCATCCGAACTCGGTTTTCAACGAACGAGTTGCGTTGGATTCTGGAGACGGTCTGGTTGCTATCATTTTGTTTTCATTCAATTCCGAGTACTTTCATTTTTTGAGCTAAAATACTAAGCCTCCGATCAAACATCCTCTTCCATGATTATTTTGGGTAATTTAGCCATAGTTTTCTTCTAGCGCTCTAGAGCGGTTGATCAAGACTTCGGGGTATTCACGGCGTGGTGATTTTTGGGACCCACGGTGACTACCCCTTCTTATATTGGACTAGTGCAAGGGTCTCGGCGACTTTGCACTAGGGTCTCCTTGGTCGGCTTCACGGAAGGTGTGAGCTTAGTGGCGGTCATACTTGGTGGAATGAGATGGCCCAAACCTCTGCGAGCGTAGCTCCTCCTCAAATATCGGATCACATCCGGACATAAGCTTCAGAAAATGCACGAAGAGAAGAGAGCACAAATCACATAGAAAGCATATAGAGAAAATGCAACTAATGCGACTCTTCCAGTCATATTTATAGCGTAGGCGCGTCTTAAATGGTCTTCTTCTCATTAATTTAGCCCCATAAATGCTAGAACATCTTCAAATATGGCATAATCTCTTCATTAAAGATAATTTTAGCCGCTACTCCAAACGGTAAGAATGGTGCCTTGTCCATAATTACTATTCCAACGATTGTATTCGCGGCACCATTGCGGCCGAGTCAACCTTCTAGCACGATTTGCTACACGATTATCGCATGCAATACGCGCATCTGCCATCCTTTTTGTGTAGAACCATACTTCCGTCCATATAGTCAATTGGTGCATGCAAGGAGAGGGTCATCCCTCGTAGGGTTTCAATCAACTTCCATTGATATACCCAAGAAGGTCTTCTGCGCTTAATGTGGCTAGTGTACCGCACCTCCTTATGTGATTTCCTTGACAATATATAGTCTAAGCCAATGCATTTTGAACTTCCCTGTGTGGTGCGCAAAACTTTTTTTTCATATAAAAAAACCGGATCCTCCTCTTTAAATACCTTCTATCTAATGTGTCTGTCATTCCAAGACTTTTCACGTGCCTTTTGCACTGTCGATGGAAACATGCAATGAGCTGGTCTTCTTCCAACCGACCAACTGTGAAAATCGTTCTTCCATAATATCCCTGGTCCACCATATTAGTGAACCACCCGCAATGCATAAATTTCGGAAAAATATACTCCATATGCATAGCAACTTCCTTCCCATACACCATTCGGAACGATGTCTTTCTGTCAACTTCTTGCGCGTGGTTCTATATGCCCAAATTACTACAGGTATGCACACATCCCAATAATTTTGATAGCATTGCGAGATCTTAGTGAGAGCGACCTCCAATATCTTATTAAACTCTTCCACCGTACCATTCGCCCGTGGGTGGTACTGAGTACTCTTACAGGTGATGAATGCGGGAATTCTTCGAGTTGTAACTTGAATAGTTTCATTCACAAAGTGTGTACCTCGATCACTCGTAAAAATATTAAGGCACCAAAACTAAGTCAAGATGTTCTCCAAAATGAAGTGTGCAGCAGTCTGTCTCTTTACTAATCCTTCACGAGTTTTAGCCTCAACCCATCGAGTCACATAATCTGCCACGGTGATTATGTAGCATGAACATGTATTCTTTCCTGGAGGGTCGATAGGTCCGAAAAAAAATCAATGTCCCATTTGTCAAAATCTTGCAAAGTCATTTGTGGGTGCAAGGGCATCTCATCTCGTGTGACGATATCCCCGTCCTTTGACATACATCACAAGTGCGACAATACTCATGTGTGTCACTCGTGCACCGTAGGCCACCATAATCCCGCTCGTAAAATATTTGGCGTCGTTTCTTTCCCTACATAGTGACCTCCTACAACCCCTCCATGAGCCTCAACTAATATATCCCATCTCTCAAATTCCACCACATATATTCTTAGGACTTCATCCACACCCATTTTGTACGGTGACCGAGCAATCAAAGTAAATTCGATTTCAAACGTGACCGGGTCTTCTTTTGTTTCGAGCGTATTTTCCATGGGCGCACTTCCGAGTGGTCAAAAAACGAATGCTATCTACAAAGTGATCATCGACTACTTTGATGACAAATAGTTGCGTGTCTTGCAAACGCGTCTTCCCGAGTTAGTTGGCTCTTCTCCACTTTTGATGCGTGACGGATGGTCCGGCCCAACATTCGGTCTCTCAGGGTTTACAATGACTAAAAAGTCATATTCCTGAAATAACAACAACCATCTGCATATCTTCCTCCCCAACATAGGCTTGTTGACCAAGTGTCTCGAAGAAGAATGGTCGAGTAAACATCTTGAAATTCCCTCCCAATAGATAGTGTCAAAACTTCTACGGCGCGTAGACCATAGCTAATCCTTCCTCTCCATGGTCGAGTAGTTATGCTCCGCACTTGATAACTTCCTACTTGAAAATGCAATAGGGTGGTCAATCTCCCCGACTCTGGTCGCACTAAAACAACTCCCGGCTCGAAGCGGGAGGCATCGACATGTACATGAAAATCCTTTGTCCAGCTTTGGAAAGACCAATATAGGTGCGGTGACCATCCTCTCTTTAAGAAATTCAAAGCCCTTACGGCGGTACGCGTCCCCGGAAAAAATGAGGCATCCTTCTTCAGACAACTTCTCCATGGGCACGATGATCGACGTGTAGCCTTGAATAAACTTTTGGTAATACCTTGTATGCCCCAAAATTGAGCGTAGTTGTTTGACATTTGTGAGAACTTCTAAGTTAAAAATAACAACGATATTTTTTGGTATACACCATCAATCCTTGTTGAAAAACAATATGACCTAACATGATCCCTGAATGGGACACAAAATATACACCTTTTCGGATTGAGTGAGATTTGACACTTCTGCGCAAGTATCTAGTATCGAGTGCAAACTCAACACATGCTTCTTCAATCATCCAAAAAACGGTCCAATCATCAAATTATACTTCTAATAACTTATGGATGTATTCTTTGAACACGGATACCACTACGCATGAGAAGATAGTTGGCGCATTCTTCAAAACGAATGGCATGACGATGCATATTGGAAGGATCTCGTTGATGGGAAAATCACGTCAGGCCAACGGCAAGGGGATCTCCCGGTAAAAATTCCCAATTAGACCTTGAACCATTTTGGAATAGGGATCCCATCCGGGGTGTGGGTCCACCTACCACTGATTTCTCCTTTTCTTTGGGTCTCTCTTAAACTCTATAAAACAGTGGATACACACCTAATCAACTAATACAAGAAATATGATTGATGCATTAAATGTACATATGACACTATGAGTAGCGAGAGGAAATAATAAGGCATGAAGACCGAAGGAAGTGTTGTTAGCAATACTTCATTAGTGTCACGCTTGTAAACTGTTCTGACCACAAAGGAAACAATTCCTCATGGCAAGAATGCCTTTCACTTCCTAAAAATTTAAATGATAACACAAATGCCAATAAACAAATCCATCAGCGTTCGTTAAGAAAGTGAAATAAACTCAACCACCATTAACATATTCAGCAAAATGTTATGCAATTGTGATATGAATTAAAGGTACAGTTCCCTTAACCTAAATATGTTCAGAAACTGAAAACATAATACTCAATATCACTCATACATATGACAACACCAAATCCACAAAGGGATTTTTCAAAATGCTTGTATTCATCATTAAATGTATAATCTACTGGTAATACAATGTACTCAGCTCGAGTCCGAAACCAAAAGCCCTTTTTACAAGCTCCCGAAGGAGTATTTATAACACAAAACCTACCCCTTGGGCTTCCTTGAACTTTCATGTTCTTGACCGTTGGGTTTCCTTGCGACCTAGTCTTGGGCCATCTGCAACCTGCGACCTCGGCAGATATGTGACCTGTGACCCAGTCTTTGGGTTGCTGGGTTGCGTCGTCGAGCGTTTGGCATGGAATAAGACACTGCGACCTGGCGACCTGAAGAAATCTGCGACCTCGGAAAATATGCGACCTGCGAACTTCTTGGATTTTGCGACTTGCGAACTTCAGCAATCCATGACTAGCGACCTTGGAAAATTTGCGACCTGCGATTTTTATCCCTTCTGCCTTTCTCGTGTTGAGATAGTCTTAGCACCTACCAGATGAACCAGCATTCCCAGGGTAAGAGAAAAACTTCCTTGTCTGGTTCGTCATCATAATCTCCTCATGTTACCTGCGTGTAAGCATATTAGATTAGCCATTAGCCTCACTCACGTAAATATGTTTATGCATGTTAAAGAAAAAATAAAGATACAATAAAAGAAAATGCAGATTGCATAAGGAGCATATTGACAGATAACATCAAGGGATTTTAATGATTAGCTTGGACCCCTGTATAGTCCTGTTCTGTAGGCGATATATGCTTTGAGAAAAAAGGCCATTCCAAAGCGGGGTCGCATGGGTGGAGCTTTCATGGGTCGCAGCCTTTAGTGGACATATCATTCTGCGACCTTGTGACCTTGGAGGGGTCGCGTGCCTTGATCTCTACGTGGGTCGCAATCTCAAAAGGGTTGCAGGGTCGCACCTTTCATTTGTCTCATAGATTTGCGACTTGCGACTCGGAAGAAATGCGACTTGACAAAGGTCACATAGTCACAAATGTTGGGCAAGTCGCACTCAGTTGCTTTTGGGTATGCTGCGGCTCAGCGACCCAGGCTAGATTGCGACTTGATCAGGGGTCGCATGGTTGTGTTTAAGAATTGATCGCACTCCTTGCTGCTGCAATCGACGTTTTGTAGTAAACTTTCCAGAGCATAACCTCCTGCTCCTTTTGAACTCCTGCCACACCACACGCTGAAAAACAAGTTACTGCGATAGACTCAAGACTCCTTAGAAGGATTGAGTGGTCAAAAGGATGATTAATCCTTCCTGAAATCTCTCCACAGCACCATAACTGAAATTTTATCTGTGAATGGCAATAACAGGCGCACCAAAAGATCATCTTTCTTCAAACCCTATCGATTCTGATCTCAACACATAGACTATAGGTATGACGGAGCGAATGCAATCTGGTGCATGAGCCATAATTTTCTCCGTTATAAGAATATTTTGGGGCTTCAAGTCACCATGCAACACATTCACGGAGTGAAAATTCTGAAGGGCCCTCAATAACTGGTTCATAATCAACTGAATATGCAAGGGAGCCGCTGACTGGTGGCTGCTGCTTTCGTCTGCTCGATTTCTAGACTCTATAGAGTCTGCCAAAAATTCATGCACCATTTCGATCACAATATAAATATCGTTAATATTATATTCACCAATAGGTCTCATGATCTCCTTTAATGTCACGATAAAAGGGAGCTCGATTTGGCTGTGAATTATCACTTCAGACATGACTCTCTCTGTACAAGTCGGGTGTTTGAAAATACATTCTAATTTCTTGATGGCAATGCTCTAAACATTAAAATAGCTCATGATTTTTGCATCCTCTGTCACTTAAACATATGCTTTTGGAATGCGCTAGCCTTCATTCTGTTTCGCATGGCCTAAAATCATGGCATGCTGAGATACGACAGACATGTTGTGCGTTAAAATTTCCTGTTTCGGCGCATCAACATGGAACGTTAAACATCCACTTCTAGAATGTGCCAGCCTCCATTCTGTTCTGCATGGCCTGAAATCCTGGCATGCTGAGATACGACAGACATGCTATGCATTAAAACTGCTTGTTTCGGTGCATTAACATGGAACATTATGATATATTTCCAAGCTGCTCACCAAAATGGCGGATCGAATCACCACATTTTCGGCATCCGTTTAGAACGCTGACTCACCTCATTCAGCGTGTGTGGCACCTAACTTGGCATCAGTGGTGAGCTGGATCCATGATATCACCCATGGCGTATTACGCAACCACCATATATCGATAAACATACCGTGGCAAGCGAGGGGCATCTTTGGCACTCACACATATTTTGTTAACCTGCGTTATGGTTCTTCAACGACGTGGTTTAAAATTATACTTGGGCATCATTTAAACATAGGCTACGGGCTATCATGATTCTACAACTCCATCCTTGATTTGACTGTTATTTCGTTACAGTTATTTACAATGCCATCGTGGCTTTGTCAACCTTTCGCCTGCATTTCAAATATACCTTTTGACCACCAAACATATGCTCCAAACGCTTTACTATAAAACATGACCACCGTGCATGTTTGTCCCAAGACTAGACTTCGACATAGAAATATTTGTGCCCATATATAAGTCTGTTCCATATTTTAATCGTAAGGTTTTGAATGCTATATTTATATGTTTGCTCCAAACATTTACCACAATTTGAAAACCGCCATCGAACCTTTGGCTCCATGCAACGTGCAGGTAACCCGTTCCACCATTTTAATCGTAAAGTTGACCACCTATATATACGCCCTCAAATGCTTTTAGCATAGATTAAAACTTCGGCATGTAAGATTTTGCTCGGCGGTCTTATATGGTTTGATATCATATATGTTGAGCGCCTTGGCATTAAATATATAACGTAACTTTTTGGCCCATCGAATGTGTGCCTTATAATGTTTTCACATAGTATTTTGTTCCTATCTCTATGGTTTTGAAACCAGATGATTTCTTTGTCTTGGTTTAATCACATCATATTTAAAACCATTACCTTGGTCCACATATTTGCGCCCACCATGTAGCTCGGGGTTACGAGATATTATTTCCCAAAGGTGTGCCAACGCCTTGAATGAGATTGTCATTCTCTATGTAAATCTTTTGAGTCCACTTTGTTCGCTCGGGCTATACTTCGGGCTAGGCTTGTTGAAGTGGTGAAATACGTTCCTTTTTGTGTAGACCTCGACATGGAGCTGACATTGTGCAGGATCTTCAAAACTTCCCTTCTGAATTTATGCTTATTTTGTCTCCTTCTAAAATAGCAGCAATTGGGATGGTTTCTTGATCAACACCCCCACCAAAATGCAACTTCCTAGTAATGTGTCATCATCATTTTCATTTTCAAACAATCTCATCCTCAAGGTCATCAAGAGTTGATAGAGAAACACCATGATGAGTAAGAATGTCATCTTCTCCATCTGATAAAGTGTATTTGTCCTTCTTAAGCATCTGTGACTGTTGCTCACTCTGGAATCTAATGATAGCCTTATCTGCATCTGCAAGAGCGTCATCATTTTCCCTAGACCGCATGTCCAAGAAAACATTAGCTTTGCCACTTTGTTTGTATTCTTGTAAGAGAGTCTCCTTCTTCGTGATTGACAACTTCCCTAACCATTTTGTTCTTGTTAGTTGGGTTCCAATCTCTTTCTCCCAATGTGATGGTGAGATTCTTTGGTATATCATCTGCGGGATCGCCTGCACGTAACATTATACACTAATTAGTTTACAGTTACATTTTAGAGAGGTGCCCCCAAAATAATAAATATTAGACTATGAGCTCGGGGAAGTGCTAAAACAAAGTGCCTGGACAATCCATGATGCAAGCGCTCTTAATGTAAATACACACAAGTTTCCTCTTGAATGTATGCATGGCGATCCTTCGCACATGGTGCGATTGCAAAAACAACGCCTGATCACGAGGGCGAGACAACTCATGAGGGGTTGGGGATAGGTCACTAGGATGTCACTGATTGCAGGTTCGGTGAAAGACCCTAACAAATAAGCGAGTAGAGGGGGACCCGAAATTTTAAATATACCCAAAATTTTGGGTGGTGTTGTAGCGGCTACAACAAATGGCGAATCACTGGTAGAATCTAGCATCTCTGTTAATATCACAACAAAAGTCTGAGCCACGATAGTGATGCAGGGAATATTGAACAAGTTCTGCGGGGACCCTTTGAATTACTTTGGCCTTTACAGGTATGCCCACTCCTTGTGCTTCAGCTACGTCTCGATAATTAGAACACATCAATAGAGAGCTCACAGATGCCAATAGTTTTTTGATGATGTGAAGAGCATGGCAGTGGGTTTATTATTCTCGGGATTTTTTAAAGTAAGTTTCTGGTGTTGCTCCGCTGCCAGCAGGCCTGGACAGTACCCCAACGGAGTCACTTCAAGAAATCATAAACGTTGCTCCGCTGCCAGCGAGCCTGGTCAGTACCCCGGTTGAGTTGTTCCATTACCTCTCTACGCAGGAAGCCTTTCTCGATCCTTTACCCTTATTTGTTTCGTGTGCTTGCAGCACTTATTTTCATGTGCTCGTGGCACTTATTTTTCATGGGCGGATGAGGGATCCCGACTTATTTTACGAGCAAGAGAG